>OY720675.1:210247487-210847487 GCA_963170755.1 Amphimallon solstitiale | reverse complement strand
ATTCTTCAGATTCGCATAGCCTGGTACCTATTTAGTGGTGACCCTGTATATTTCAATCTACACTTTTATCATCTTAATTCGCAACACAAGACACGCGTGTATAATATATACTATCAAAAGCGTTCGTTTAAAAATAAATGTTGTTCTTTTATTTTATTTCTATGGAGTTTTTCCATAGAGTGTTTTTTAAAGTATGTATTTATTGATACTGTATTGCATGTGCATACATTTTGTAAAACGTCACGCATGAATAAAGCTACCTGTTTATCTATCTAATAAAGGAAAAACCAGAACAAATTGTGTAAAGAAAGTACGTCAAAAAAAAATTAAATGATACTAACAATTATACATAGAAAATAGCTTTCAAACATAATAGTGCAAATAAAGTACTGAACTAACAAAAATAGAAAGAGCAAGTTTGAAGAACTACGTATTAGAAATTGATACCCGTGTCGAAAATACAATTGAAAGTGAAACTAGCAATTAGTGTATAAAAAGCGCCTTTAAATACTTAACAGTAATAATATTGATAAACATAACGGGCAATGAATATTTAAGTAATAAAATGCAAAATGCAAATATCAGGAATTACATATGATAAACAGACACAAATGCCAAAAATACTGTTACAAGTGAAAGCATTTAGGAACAATTATTATATAAAAATAATATTTGAATATAACAGTAAATCTAGTGTGCCTGGAATTTTAAATGAGGTAAAGAAATTACAAAGCACAAATACTAAAAATTACATATGCTCTAGGAACTGATATTCTTACCACTTTTACTCTTATCGAATAGCGATTTTTTGCAAATATGTCGTAAGTTATGCATTCTATATATATTTATCAAGAGTACAAAAGTATTTAGAACTGGATTTGCAATATTTTTTATATATATGAAATTTCAAAATTAGAACCGGAAGTAACACTTTTACTCTTAGGGAATAGCACTTTTTTTCGAATATCTTGCAAAGTATGTATTCTATAGCGATTTATTAAGAGAATAGAAGTACTTAGAATAGGATTTTGAATAATTTTTGTGTAAAAGAATTCTTAAAATTATATAGTTTGAAACGCTCATACGTATAAGAAAGTCGTGTGGTGGCCACACCTCATTTTCTACTTTCTTATACGTAGTATAAGGAAGTATTGTGATGACGAAAATTTTCGACCTCGAGATTTTTGCGGATGTCCACGTTTTGAAATCCCCTGATCCCAAAAAAGTGGTTTTTTAAAAATGTCTGTGTGCCTGGCTGTCTGTGTGTCTGTCTGTCTGTCTGTGACCACGATAGCGGTCAAACCGCTGGAGGTATCAATTTCAACGACTTAAAGTGATACATATTTTGTTGGAACATTTTAGAAATTTAGTTTTTTGAAGTTGGTTATACACTGATTTTTAGGTAGAGAGAGCATTTTCAATATTTCAATATACGCGCTATAAAGAAGTTTTAATAGTAATATGTATTAGGAAATTTTGCCGTCCACTTCAGTTTAATTTTTTATATTGTAAATTAGTTTAAATAAAATCATCATATGTCTTTTACTTTCTTATACGTAGTATAAGGAAGTATTGTGATGATGAAAATTTTCGACCTCGAGATTTTTGCAGATGTCCACGTTTTGAAGTCCCCTGATACCGAAAAAGTGGTTTTTAAAAAATGTCTGTGTGTCTGTGTCTCTCTCTGTGTGTGTGTCTCTGTGTGTCTGTCTGTCTGTGTGTGTGTGTGTGACCACGATAGCGGTCAAACCGCTGTAGATATCAATTCCAAATTTTGTATTTACGTGTATAATCTCCCTCTTGAGATCTGATTAGTTTTTCAGTAAAATCGGTAGACCGGAAGAAACAATTCACTTCAGCGAAAAAATCGAATTTTGCCAATATTTCATCAACTACTAAGTTTAAACAAGTTTATAAAGAATTCATATGTACTTAAAATTAAAATTGAGAATAATTTTATTTAAAAAGTTCTTCGAAATTCCTACCGGAAGTAGATCTTTTACTCTTATCGAAAATCAGTTTTTTGCGAATATTTCGCAAGTCATGCTTTTTAGACAAGTACGTTACGAGTATAAAAGTATTTAAAACATAATTTTCAATATCTTTTGTATAAAAAGAATTTCAAAATTGAGACCGGAAGTACCTCTTATCGAATAACGATTTTTTGCAAATATGTCGTAAGTTATGCATTCTATATACATATATTTATCAAGAGTACAAAAGTATTTAGAACTGGATTTTCAATTTTTTTTGTATATATGAAATTCAAAATTCGGACCGAAAGTAGCACTTTTACTCTTAGCGAGCAGCACTTTTTTGATAATATCTTGCAAAGTATGCATTCTATGGAGATTTATTAAGAGAATAGAAGTACTTAGAATAAGATTCTGAATAATTTTTTTATAAAAAAATTCTATAATTTGAAACGCTCATACGTATAGGAAAATCGTGTGGTGGCCACACCTCATTTTTGTTTACAGTGTGCAATGACTTTGTTACATCACTGTTGAATGTATTCTCCACAAGTAACGAGTCCGAGAGGTACACTTAGTTGCAAAAAAGTTTTCCACAATCATTCCGATTAAATTCCTACCCAGCTCTAATTTTCAGGAACACATATTGAATAAAGTGGATATTGTGTTTTATTTGTTTAATTTATACTATAGAGATTGATATACACATGTATAAGAGAATTTATAATTCCTTTTCTTGATTTTACTGTAATACATTTACACAAAACTTAAAAAATAATATAACAAAATAAAATATAATAAAAAGTAAAGAAAAAGAATATAAAGATATAATTAATTTAAAGTTTAAAATATATAAGTTAATTAATAGTGTGTCCACCCCCTCCCCCCTCCCCGGCTATTTTCTATTACTTCTGCTAAACGATGCGGCATGCTGTCGAGAAGTTTCTGGCATTAGTCCACGGTGACATTTTCCGAGGTAGTTTCAATTTGATTCCATAATTGTTTAGAGATTTTCCAGAGGATAAGCCTGGACTTTTAGGGGGCCAGGGCAGACTTTCAATATTTGCAGTTTTGATCCACTGCTGAACCACGCTGGATTTTTGTATCAGTGAGTTATCTTGTTGAAACAGGAAGTTGTCACGCAGTATAGTAACACTAGGCAATATGACATTAACATCCCTATATTGCGTACCGTTTAAATAACCCTCCATTTTCGATATAACCCCTAGCTAGACATCCATCCCTAAACGCCTACAGAAAACTGGTCACTAATCGAACGTTCATAAATATATCTCGGATCATATCTTCGTCCCCTCTCACAATTAACCATTTTCTTTCTATATGAAGACGATTGAAAAGTTGATTCATCGGATAAAATTACTGACCGCCGAACTTTTTAAGCCGGTAAAGTTAGTAATGTGAACTCTACTAATAATAGTCCCCTCCTGTATCTGGAGACCGTTTTTTATAAATATCTTTACCTCCGCGATAATTCTCGTGGCTTCTGGAATGACGGTGACCAATTCCCCATTCATTTTTTTTGCGATTTTATCTAGCACTTTACTTCGAAAGAATCATATGTTTACTCACTATTTCTTTGTTCGGTAACTAAATTTATTCAGTTTAGTCTTGTAGAAAATGTTGTATGTACATATTACGTATTACAATTTACAAAATAACGGAATGAATATTAGAAACTGTATATTTCTTTTATATATATGCATAGTGAAAAATGAAACCATTTAAATATATTATGTTTATTTTCTGTGTTTTATATAGTCAATACTCCCTGGCCTTCACAATAAGCCCGAGTGTAGAGATTGGAGCGGTGATATTCGAAATTTTAGTGGAAACTTATTATTGCAGCTAAGTTTACCAATCACCGTACGAATACATTTTTATAGTCCGCCGCGGAGTTGTAAAAATATGTACCTAATTCTTATTTTTGGTATATAGTAGTATTATGTGTATACTAGCGAGTGTCTGCACATTGCATTTTCATGTTATTAAACTGGCAACTACGAGGTAGGCGCCATAAATTATCGGCCTGATACAAAAAAGAAACTTGGAACAATATAAGAATTTTTGTTTTTCAATGTAATCTCCCCTAACTTCTATACATTCTATACAAGCTATATCCGGACTATACGGTGGATGATCCAATTCTTGAAAGCCGCATTCACGGATGGCAGCTTTTGAAATGGTGGGAGTATGGATGGGAGCATTGTTGTGCAATAATCGCACACCTTTTGTGAATTTTCCACGACATTCGCAATAATACTGTCCCTTAATTTATGCAATAAAGACGCATAATATGTGCCTTTCACACTTGTACTGCACTCTTTAAAGGCAATTAGCAAAATGCCCTCATAATCCCAGAATATTGTGGCCATCACCTTTTTCGTTTATTGAACGACTTTCGCCTTTCTGGAACGAGCTTCATCCGGTTACCGCCATTCCATGGAATCCCTTTCCGATAGAGGATCGTGAAACAGAACCATTGTTTCGTCCCCTGTGACAATGCACTCCAAAATTGGTTTTGGGTCGTCTCCACACATGTTTAAAGACAACTGCGCACATTCGACTCGACGTTCACGTTGGAGAGCAGAAAGATGTCGCGGAACCCACCTTGCACTAATTTTATCCATACGCAAATGGTCATGGGGAATTTGGCGAACACTTGTTTCGGAAATGTTTGTTATCACTGCTAACTCTTTCATTTTCAAACGTCGATCTTCTAGTACTAAATGCTCAATAATTGAAATTTGTTGAGGCGTTATCACTTCAATTGGTCGGCCCGACCGATCAGCATCTTCCAGGGATTCTTGTTCAGAATGGCAACATTTTGTCCACTTTTTTACAGTTGAATACGAATGAAATGAATTACCGTAAACGCCATCTAAACGTTGTTTAATGTGATGAGAAGTATGCCCTTCTATTGTTAAAAATTTGATGACCGCGCGGTACTCAATTTTCGTTACTTCAGACATTTTCGTGCGCTAGTCACGTTGGATGGCTGGTTACTAAAAACTACTAGGCTTCGCACCGTTATATTTATAGTGTACACCTCGCATATGTGCATGCATGACGTGACGGAGTTTGAACACGTTTGAACCTGTATAAGCCTGTCAGGATGAGAATTTATGGCGCCTACCTCGTACTTGAAAACATCATTTTATAATCATGCCTAAACGTAAATGAGATTAAATAGTATTAATAACTTTTAGTTTTATATTCACATCATGTTAAAGTTGATTAGTTTATGCCAATAATTTTCGAAATTATTACCATAAAATCTTAAATTTGTGCTTATCATATCTCCGACAGTTCAAAAATGTACACAAGAGGACCTAAATACAAAAAGCAAATATGAAGAAATATAATTTGGTGTACTTGTGTGAATGAGGTATTCCGTAATTTGAAAATGCCGTTATTTGAAAAATCACTAATAATACACACACGTGTCGGTCGATCGTGTATCACTTTTTCTTTCGTATATAAATATAAATTATGAAATTGCCATTGCGAAACGTACCGCATGCCGAGGAGAACCAAAGAGTTTGAAACGCGTCCATGTCTCGCAGAACAATGGCAATATATTTTTATGGAGAAGTATGTATATACAGCATGTGTCATTTTCATTAGCCATAGGCGATTAATCCATACAGTACGTGGCAACATAGTACCCCTTCTTTCCTTTCCAATGCCAGCACGACCAATGCATGTTCGTAAATACAAGTTAGCGTGGTCAGCAGTAACTATTCGACCACCGGCTTGGGTGTTTGTAATGCGTTCAGAAATAATATTTACGAGTTGCAAGGACTTGTTTTTCTTTTTCCTTTCAGTAAATGCAGAGAATTATTAAGCTGCGTTCACGTTGCATGACACAAACAAAAGCATAATTCTAATAAAATTTGAAATAAGGTAAATAAAAAAAGATTCTGAAAATAATAATACACTACTAGATCAGGAGATCGCGGCGGCCATTTGATGTTTCTCGTTCCAGTAATAAGACGGCTTTTATTGCAGACTAGATCGCTACGTGTTCGCAGCTAAACATTGAATGTGGGGAGAAGTGGGAAGATCGGAGAAGATCGTTGTGATGTCGATTGTTGCCGGGATTGGTGACGGACAGTAGGGGTGCCACGTTGCCACGTATTACTTGTATACGTATAAATCGCACGTAAACATTGAATCCCTATACCTAATGAAAATTGACACATACGGTATATTATACATAAACTGATACATATGCTAAAAATATCATGGTTTCAAAATACCTTTCAAAAAAGGATGTATGCTGTCTATATTTCCTATAGTATATGAACATAATTCATTAGTATTGGACAAAGGATAATTCAATTATTATAGTTTCTATGGTTGCTGTTCTTTACATAAAAATAATGATGTGAAGATGAATTTAATTTAAATAATGAACTTCGCAATAACTGAAGTACTCTAGTGATCAAAAAATACAGTTTATAATTACGAGATAATAAAAAAAATGATATCATATATATGCGACTGAGAACTTAATTCTTTATCTCAGCATCGTACTCCGGGGAAAGATATATGGGAGGACCCACATCTTTAACATACAGCAGCATTATACCTTAGATATAGTTCTGTTCGTTAAAAATTGCATTTAATATCTTGTAAATTAGGAAAATTAACTAAACTACATATTAGACATTAATACTGGTGTATTCATTTTTATTTGTAATTGTTTGGGAAATATTCTTTCAAAAGAATATTGTTTTTGCATTGTATTTTTTAAGACAAAATATCTATTTACATTGTTTGCTATGAATTATGACTGTAATAATACAAAATAAACAATAAAAAGTAGCAGTTAGTTTCATTATTGGAAATAGAATCAAAATAATCCCTATTGAATTGAAAATTGCAAATTATCTGCTTTACTGGTTTCCAATCAGAATTCGGCAAGTATTAAGGGACTTCAATCATTTTGAGTGTGAAGATGACAGTTCAGGATTATATTTCTGTGTTCATTTGTCAAAATGATGAACGAAATTGATTATTATCTGCAATAGCTATATTTATGTAACCAGACGTATTTTTAAGGAAATGTGTCCCTATGCCTCAATAAACAAGTACCTATACCTTTCTGCACGATTTTCCTTGTTAGAATTATACCGCAGTAAACAGTAGTTTCATAAATAAATGTTCCTTGAATTGTATATCAGCAGAACATGTACTGTGTGTAAATAAAATAAAAGCTGTCTTTTATTGATTTACATTGTGAATTGAAAATTTTCATAATATTAAATCTGCAACGTGGAAACTTCTGCCTTCATTATTTGCATAGCCAAACTCCTGCCTGAATATTTAATTTAAAAAATAAATATAATTTTAATATCATATAATTATGCCGATATTATGAAATTAAAATTAATAACCTAATACTAAAAAAAAATGCCCATAGTATTACAAGGATTTTAGTAATCCATATTGGAGAATTTTGCAAAAGAATAAATTATACTTATAGATACGTGTTATTACAAAAATATTGCATTTAGTCTAAAAGATGTAAGCAATTCTACAAGAGCTGTTCTAATTTTAAGTAAAATACATGATATTTTTACGTGTTAAAGATGCATCATTTCTATTGTGTCTACATATTTGTATTTGAGGAAACGTAAATTTTATGTAGGTGTATTGCGTTTTATGATTTCTGAAGTATTTAGTCTTACAACTATTAATGTTAATGAAAACAATGATTTATAAGGTTTAGACTTTTTGTTATATTGATCTATTTCTTACATAGACTGTTTATTAAAAGCCATCCAGCGATGAAACGATAAAACAAAAGCTTATATAAACATGGTGAGCTATTCAAGAACATATTCAACATTTTATGTACAAAGTGGGCTACTTTATGTTATGAATTGAGGTTGGCAATTAAACAAATAATAAATTAAAACAAACAATTCTTACAAAATTAGAGTCAACAATGAAGCAATTTCTGTAACCAGAATTGTTAGTTATTTTGTGCACATATTATATGTATACAGCGTGTTAGATTTAATGTGTCACAGCAAAATCTCAGCTATTGTATGAATGATTAAAAAATGACATATAAGAAACTAATTAGCTCAGTTATTTTCATAATATCTCAAAATCGGAAAAACAATTGAACATCAAATAAGTCAGGTAAACCAAAAAAATTCAATATTTTAAATGGAACGTAACCATAGTATTATTGTATATTCTGAACAGTTCAAAAGAAGGTATTTTCCTAAAAAAACATAAAATGACCCCATATAAAAATCGATATGGAAATCAATTCACAGTTTAAGAACTGGTGATTCTGATAACAGGTTTATATTTTGTAACTGGCATAACAATAATGAACTTTTATAATTTAAAAAAAAGGAATCAAAAAAAATAGTGAAATAAGTATGTATAATATGTATGATGTATCGATGTAAAGATAAATTCAGGTAGTTTCAAAATATGCAGTAATACTGGGTACTTTCCATTTAAAATATGATATTTATTTGCTTTATCTGACTTATTTGATCTATAATTGTTTTTCCGATTTTGACACATTATTAAAATAAATAACCTAATAACCTTCTTATATGTCATTTTTTAATCATTAATACAAAAATATTTACTGTGACACATAAAATCTAACACACTATATACCGATAGGTCCAGCCCGCGATGGGCCATACATAGGCAACAATATACGTATGGAACGTAATGCTATGTGGCAACGTGTGTACGATACCACTCCGCGTGCGTATTTTCGAATCCTATTTTGAGTGACTTTCTTAAAATTTGAATTTATTTTGCAGAATTATTGATTTTTTTACTTTTATCTTTTAGAAAACGTTATTGATTTTTTATTACTTAAAATTACTTTTCCGTAGCAGCTAAGAATACAATAATAATAATAAATTGGACCTTATTATGTCTGAAACAAATGGGCCAATTTCGTATACAGAACGAATATGCAAACGACTATATCCTTGCGCGGTTTAAGTCTTACTAAATTCTTAACTGCAATGTGCTGTAATTGAAGCTGCTGCGGGTAGAGGGGTTTCGGTGGGGGTTTCGGTGTTGCCACTCATCGCTGACTATGGCCCGTTCCGAACTGGACCTATCGGTATACATGTCCCACAGAAACAATATGTGCCTTTAAGATTTTAACGAGCGATACGTTAAATTAAATGGTTCTAAATAGACTATAAAATCCGTCAATAAAAAATAGCGTCAAGCCTTACGGAATTTTAATCCCCTACAGCCAATTCTTTTTTTAATTTAAACTGCATATTCCATAAAATATCACAAGTATACCCTTACATATTGTTACAATTGTTTAGATGTGCTAGGTAAAACTGATATTGGTCATATAAATAAACTGCCTTCAGAAATTCTCGTTACTATGACAATCAAATCTATGCTATGTACAACGTACAAACGTACGCGTAAGATCTTCCCTTTCAGATCTCTCAATGAAAAGATAAAAAAGGAAATAAAACGTTTACTCAGAAAATAAAACAAGAAAAGTGCTTAAAACCACGCAGCAGAAGTGTAAACTTCATCAAGGCGAGGTTAATAACACGAAATACAACTTTTTTTTTTCGTTCTATATTACATTTAAATAATCGTCTGCGAAGGTACCAATTCGCGAACGCAACACAGTTCACGAAATACAATTTCGCGGCCGTTGCTAGGCAGCGGCCGTTAAAGTAAATACACATTTTGACACATGTTTAATCACACATTCTACGACTTATTTTGACAACTATCAAGTATTTTTAGTTTATTATATTCGTCTCATTTCCATGGTAACGCAGGTAAAGCAAGTAAACCACCTTTAATTTAGTACCTTTAGAACTAAATTAAATTAAATTGTGTCTCAATTTAAATTAAATCGATTAAAAAATTTAACGGTTGCCCAAAAAATTGTGTGTATATCTTGTCCGCGAAAAACTTTAACGTACTCGAGATTGTCTTGCCTCGGCCGCAAGCATTATTAAGGAGATTTTCGGACGCATGTATATATATAAATAGACGATATGAATACTGGCTTTCGACTCCCGCCCTTGGTCTAATGGTTAAGTGCTGACCTCTTACCCAGGCGGCTCCGGTTCACATCTTCTCTGGGACATGAATTTATTTATTCATTTAAATTTCAATTTAATTGCAATTAAGGACCTCTATATGATATATTTATTTATCTTGTTCCCTTAGCCGATTTTACCCGAAGAGCGTTACATATCCGAGCGTTGCAGGTCAGTCTTGCTCACTGCCTACAATCAGCGCAACGCGCCTAAAGAAGTTTACACTTCAAAAAAAACAAATAAATGTAAGAAACACCTAAATATGTAATTAATATCTTCTATGTTCAAATTGCGCCCCATGTTGTTCTAAACATTTTCGACATCTCTGGGCCACCCTATATGTATGTCACATTAGGTAACATATCGGCAGAAATCATAGAACAAGCCTCAATAATGTTCATCTCATTTTCTGAGGGTGTCGCATATACTATATTTTAAAGATATCCCCAAAGAAAAGTCTCCATCGGCCATGACATGGTAACATGGGTTCCGATCCAAGAATCTCCAAAAACGTTATTATTAAAACTCCCTATTTATGATGGCATTGTAAGGAATAGTACAATTCTGTTTAAAACTTATTCACTGAAATTTATTAAGTGGCAACTCTTCAGAAAACTTTTGCAGATCCCGGCGGAGGATTGCGTTATACTTGAATTGATCCAATTTGCCATCAATAAATAAAAGACCAACGCGCTCTTATGTTTAATTCGTCCACTAAAAATTCCGCTGTATGGAAAGGTACGGATTTTCAACTGCCAATACCGGTGATTGTTCTTATTAAACATACCATTATTTGAAAAAGTGGACTCATCAGACCATAAAATTCTTTGGTACAAATGAGGACCTTCTCGAATTTTTTCTAAATAACAATTGCCGAAATTTTGTAGGTGTTTACAATCATTAGCCTCTATTGCATGCACTTCTTAAAGCACATTGCACGAAGGATTTGGATGCTTCTACTGTGCTGGCAATTTCTCTGGACAAGATTCAGTGGTCTTCCTCAATACTCAAAAGCACGTTCAGTTATACAATTTCGCCCAGAGTTTGATCTTGAGCTAATGTGGGCTTCTTGAAAGCCTTCATATTTTCGCAAATTGTCTACCAATCTCTGAAATTTTGTCGAGCTCGGGTGATTTCTATTTTGATATCGTTGTTGATACAGTTTTTCTGTTTGATAATTATTTTCACCGCACTGAAAATAAACGCGATGACTATCAAAATGTTCTTCATTAACCATTTTGTAAAGTCTTTCACATAAACTATGATTACAGTTTGACAGATTGAGCGGTTGTCACTTTGCATTTTACGTTTCCAAGGAAAACTGGATATCATTAATTGTTTCAGCACTAATGCGATTTACTCAAAATGTGTTTACGTTTGTGCGCACAGTATAGATGTCATTGTCATAGTAACGAGAGTTTCTGAAGACAATTTGTTTTAATTGCCGATATCGTTTTTGCCTAAAACATCTTAACAATTTTAGTCTTTTCTCGGAAATATTGTGATGGAAGTGTATACTTCATTACAGTATATTTTGTTGTGTTCAGAAGAAAAAACTACGTAATCTAATTTGAAGAAAAATGTTTGCTTCGGGGACTTAAAATTCCGTAAGGCTAGAAACGACTTTATTTGCACATTTTATCTAGTTAGTTTTAGTGTTAGTGGCTGATGAGTACGTTTTGGTAGAGCTATTACATAGACAAGACTGATTAGTTTATTATCGATGATATGCTCAGCATCTGGGAGTATCACCGGTAATCAACGAATCAGTTTTGTCTACGTAATTGCGCCACCAAAATGTACTCAACAGCCGCGACTGTATTAGTCTACTCACAACTATTTCATTTGAATTATCGCTCATTAAAACCTTCGTAAATAAAGGCGCTATTAACTTATATTATTTTGTGGGACACCTGCTTTCAACCTTTTCAAACACATTATAGTAATACAATATATAATTGCAAAGAGATACCTGAAGAAATAAAAACTATAGATTATAGTTACCGGCATGTACTGGTCCTAATCCTGTACAACTCCATACCACAGCATAATTGTCATAATCTGTATCTAGAACGACTAAAGTTGATTCTGAAGAAATAGGCTGTGTTGTATATTTAACTGGAATCGTGCCTTCTCCAGTCTTCGCGTTTATTTGGACCACACCATTCACTACTCGTTTTATACCAGTTCTGTAAAATTGCATTCAATAAAAGTCTAGAAATATTTCAGTATTTTACAATAAAATTTTTGCAGCTGCGTTATCTTTGTTGTATACTACACACTAAGCAAGATTTTGTGTGTTTCTAATTTGATGTATTACATTAGCACCACCAGCATGTCTAACACATTTGTTTTGGTCGTCGCTTGTTTATTATAATGTAGTATCTTAAACTAGGTTATAATTACTAACTGATTGAATGAATAATTCTAAATAATATCAAAGTTGTGTTGAAAAATATATTTACCGAATAAAGATTTACAAGATCAAAGTTATCATCGAGTATATTATAATTATAAATTAAAGATTGACTATTATCTAAAGCACCTCACTTTTCCATCTTTTTGACATCCAATATTAAATAAGAGCCAGAGTAAATTTGTATTTGTATTTTAAAGTTCAACAGGCACTCGAAATTCAGTTGCAACATTTCAAGCAACCAGAAGAATTGTACTCGAATCACCTGAAGGCAGCATTGACAAAGTCAATCTAACGATGACATGGGCGATTATGAGAAAATTTAACAACAGGATAAGGTAATAGAGATCACATCAATGCACTAATCTGGTTTCGCAATGATGGCAGAAGCTGCGGGAAAAAACCTCATCTTAGTGTCCAAATAGGTCTTAGGTTTCTCCGCAGATTCTAGAGTAAAGTTATGCACCTTTTTAATTGTAAATTATAATTCAGTTTCTGTACATTCTTCACGAATTGTGATTCTATATTATCAATCATATTACAGCTCTACAACATATTATACTTTCCAAGATCAAATTAAGAGATCTTGTGAAGTACAATGGTAAGGATCTTGACCAAGTATTAAAAATAACTCAAGAATTTTGATAGGTATTTATCCCAGAAACACTCCGATATACGAAATTACACAAAATACACACCAATAGAATATACCAATGCAATGCTAAAAGTACGTAAAGTACAGGATGCATAAACTGAACTTTTTAATTTTTGTACATAATTGTTCCTTGTTTTAATTTTGCGTACGTAGGTTTTCAATATGATGTTTATAAGTTAACAACATATCTAGAATTAATGAAGATATAGGGTGTCGTTTAATACTACATTAGGTAAACTCTTCTGTTCATTATTTACAACATGAAAACATTAATTTCTGACTTTGATATCTTAGCACATAATCCACCAAATTATTATAAAGAAATATTTCTGCTTGATCAAAAGTATTATATTCAAAACCGATTACCATGTCTTTGGCATGTATGAAATTTTTAGAAATACAAACCGAACACCAATAAAAATAAAGGCACATACGTAGATATGTAGGAATAATAGTATAAATACAAACAAAAAAACAGAAAAAATGAGGATCTGCATGAATAAAATAAGACAGATGATGTCAGAAATGCACAAAACATGCCAACACAATTATTTGATAGTATTATTGAAAAACCAGTAATAAATCTGATAGCAAGACAAACACAGCTGAGTTGAAACACTTACGAAGTATATCAGGAAACAGAAAATGGAATAAAACAAGTAATGATAACATGAAAAAGGAATTGAATAAATATCAAATAATAAGAAAAATATCAAAATGATAATTGGACTGGTTTGAGATTGAGATTGAAACCTACATAAGTGGTATAAAGAGTTATGGAGACTAATAAATGTCAAAACAAAGACAAAACAGCACACTTAAAAAGAAAAACGAGGAAATAATTGACTTGATGGCACAGAATAAATACACGAGTATAAAAATACAAACTAAACTTGTGTCAAATTCAATCGTGCCAATTGTTCTCATTTCCTAAAATGCCATCAATTTATTTGGGGTGTTCAAAAATCATAATATAAACGTAAACTGATCATAAACTAATTGTGCTGATTTCAGAATGATTACTGAAGTGTGGTAAAAATTATCCTAAACATCTTGTTGTTTTCAGACTTTGAAAGACAATGTCCAGAAAATTTATTATCAAACTTTACAAACATTCGTTTTGTATTTCTTGAAAAATTATGAGATATCTAACTACAATCACTACAACTGTAGAAATACACAAGCACTACAACTGTAGAAATACATAAGCATATGTATTTCTACATTTTACAGTGTTATTCCACAACACCTAAATTTTGAGAAATTTTCTGTTATAATTTTTACCTAAAGTACATTTTTCTCTATATCTGTGTCAAGAAGAATTGCGAAATGGTTGTCCAAAGTTACCGATTTCAGAAAATTCCTCAACCCAATATACATACATTTAACTTTCAACCTCGTTTATTCAAATATTAATTTCAAAACTAATTATGTTGTAGTTTCTTAAATTCTGTTTAACGTTATAGGCAAAACGACAAACGTGTTGTTGCATATTATACAATTTAGGATTGTGCTTATACAGATGAAACATTTTCGGTTTCCTTGGAAACATGTAGGTTTTCAAAGGTTGTAAAAGAAATTAATAATTTAAAAATTACATAATAATTACATTCCTATTAACATAAGAATTTGCGTTCTCTTTACAAAAATTGCATATACAAAACGAATACCAACAGTTCTAAATTATTTAATCGAAATTTAATTACATATTTTAATAACAAGTGTGCAAATAGTATATATGTATACCTGATAAAATAAGTTAAGAATAAGCAGCCGAAATAGCTCAGTTGGGAGAGCGTTAGACTGAAGATCTAAAGGTCCCCGGTTCAATCCCGGGTTTCGGCACATAATTTTTTGTAAACACTACTATATAATACTAAACAACTTATAGTCTGTCCATAGATATAACGATTTCACTTCTTAAGCAGCACTCGATCTTCACAGACAAAATTAACACACCTAACACTTCTAATACGTTTCGAGCAAGGGTGATTCATAGGTATGTAGTCACAGAGATTGTAATATAATCTCTGTGACTGTAATCTGATAGAAGAACATTGATATTCGATTGTATAATATATTTATTTTTTATTTGATTTTTATGTTTTTTTACATTTTTAGGATATATTTATGTTGTAACCCAAAAATCAAATAATTGGTACTCCACGGTGTCCACATATTTTTGTTTCACAAATTTAAACGTCTTCACTTTGCGGCAACTGTCTTTCAACAACATCTTATTTATTATCTTCTTATATATTTTGATTTGTATAAATTACTTAATTACAGTTACAGGTATATATTATCTGTTATATTAGAATTGTTTCCTTTAGAATAATATCGTTTAAATCGTAAACGCTGGATTATATTACACGAAATATAATTACGTCTCTACTTAAGAAAATCCGTTTTTTTCCTAGTACGGCCCATTACTTCATTTACAAGTTTTCTCGGTACCTGCGGCAAGAGGTTGCAGATAGTCTCCGATAATTTTCTGAAATCCTAAAAGGTCGAATCGTTAAATCGATGGGCAGACTAAACCGGTTTTATAAAAGAAATGAAGTTACTACAGTGCAAAGTTTGTGCAACTTCTAGAAAGAAAACAATAGATTGCAGTGTTGTATCACTATGTTGTCGCGTGTTATGAAGGGGGGGAAATTAGTATAGTTAAAAACCGGCGAACAATTATGGAATTGCAGATTGCCGCTACCGCGGGATGAATACCTTCTTAAAAGATAAATAAATATGCTCCGTTCTATGTAATAACAAGTTATTGTTGCGATATAAGTGTAATGTAATCTTCGCACCAAATGATTTTGTCGCATTTTCTTATGTTTGTGTACTGCGAGCTTACAACTTGTATTATAGTCATATCAGAATCCATTATTTGCTATTGTTTTTACTAGACGAAAACAATTATTTACTAATATAATATATAACAATAAACTATGAACTACAAACAGTTCAAGCACGTTGGAAAATCAAAAATTCCGTGAATCTGCTAAACGCGACTAGCGCATGTTCAGAATATTCTGCTCTGTGCTTTCAATTCGTTCTATTCGTTTTATTCATTCGGTCCAAACTGTTCTAGTGTGAACCCACCATAAGAATTTCAACCAGAATGGTTTGGACTACCTATATAATAAGTACATTAGCTCAGCAGCTTTTTAGTTCTTATAAAATGGAGAGAGCAAATAAATCATGCTTTGGTTTATTAGCGAAAACAAGAAGCAAATAGCATTTCCCCGTTTATCTTCTCCTACTTAGTCAACACCTTACTCAAAAAACCTTCACGTAACAACATAGTCAATTGATTTAACAGAAAAACAAAATGATTTGAAAATAGAAGAAGCAACTGCTGTCTAGACTCTGGTGCGGAATTTTTGCTCAAGTGAAAAAGACATTTTATATATTCCCACTTGGCCACTTGGATTCTTCCCGACCATCGATGATGTCAATGATCAAAATATGACCACCATAATAAGTAGAATAGTAAGTAGTATACTTACTGCTGGGCATTGATATTAGAAATTTTCTTAACTAAATACAAAAAATAATAAAGACTAAACCGTTAACATTGTATTAAATTAGGCGTCTTCTGGTAAGTCAAACTTTGACATCCTCAAGTAATTTCTTTCAACGTCGATATTAGGATTAGAAAAGAATCCTAGATTCTACTTTTAGGTAGCTAGGAACACTAAAGAGTGAAGAGAAATTATGATGAAAACTATTAGTTTTATGTTATTTCAAAAGCCGTAATTACAAAATTATAAAAGTTAGGTATACACTGGATTTAAATTTTTCTTGCCGCTTTGTCGAGTCTATTATTTAATTTATTTATTAAAGTTCTTAAGAGATTATATTTAAATTTTAACTAATATTTAAATACATATATATCTAATAAGTAATTTTTAAGATAAAAAAATTATACAACAAAACATACTCACAATGTACTAGTATACTCGTTGGAGACGTAAATTTTGCCAGAAGCTGATTTTGCATAATCCGTAACTACACAACGCGTACCTATATCGCTAAAGGTAAAATATCTTTCGGCTTCATACCATTTCCCCAAAAATTTGTTCATGTCGAAATTTTCCATGGGCGAATACTCCGGACAAAATCCCAAACTGGGAATCTGAGCCGAAACTAAAGCCACCAACAAACCCAAAAAGCATGCACACCTGAACATGTTGAAACTAATTGATTTTCAAGATGCGGTTCATCTGCTTATATATAGACTATGTTGACCGTTACATGGGTCAATAAAGAACCGTTTTTTCATCCTTCTACTTCAGACGACGACCGGTGACAACGATAATAAAATTCACCGTAGAAAAGAGAAGGTAGGTACAGAACATACACAGAAAGTAATAGATAAACGTTTTTTCTCGAGAAGTAGTTTCGTACTTGCACATTGGCATATACTTAAACGACTTGCAGTTAATAGTTTGTACATTTAATTAGAGATCGCGTTAAATCAATCAATTCTTCTGACATATGTGAATATATGCATACCTTCAGTGCGCTGTTATCGGTATTCGTAATTCTTTAGATGGCAATGCCCTTAGTTGGCCTTCTGTTCTCAATATCCAGAGGACATCGGGTCGATTACTTTTTTCATATATTTTTTATATGTGGTCCAGCACATCGAATACAGGTAAATTTACCAAAATAAATCAAGTACCTTTATCGTTTATAAAAGCCGGTACGAAATTATATGTAGATGGACATACGGAAAATAATGGAACTATAAATCAAATTGATTTTAATAAGCGCCAGATGTTTAGACAACCAAGAATACAGTAGAACATTTCAAATGAACTTCCCATTTCTGATAATCTCTAATGTTTATTTTGCAATTCCTAGTAATATGTCTATTAATGATATATCCATTTATTTTATTAATTTTACAGTTAAGAATCTTTTTTTATAAACAATTTTATGTTTACTATAACATTCAACATACTTACCTAATTCAGAACTGGTTCTTTCCATAGGATACAGAAATAAAATATGATGACTTCCTGTTCATTATATGTGGTTCATTTATTGCGTGATATTCAATATCACATATCGTATTTAAAAATATCCAAAATTACTTATATTTATTATCTTCACCATTAAAAGATATTTTATAAAATACTATTTCATATCTTTTTAGCAACAACGTACAACTTTGAAATTTTGAATGGAAAATCTAGTTACATACATAATATTTTCGGATTTTCCAACATACTTAAAAACAACTTTATATTACATGATATAACGGGTGTTTGTAAATGACTTATGCATTGTAAGTATAATGGGATACCTACCTACTGAGGTCTTTTCTAGCTCGTCCTTCCGTAATTCTATGAGGAGGATATTATTGCGTGATGCTTGCTAGTGAAAAACGTAATTTAAATGAATTTAATTAATTTAGGAAGAGTACAGTTTTATTAATTCTTGTTTTTTGTGTTTTTTTGAAAACCGTTATAATGCAGATTAGAATATTCATTTTCTACGTGTAAGTCATTCTGCAACGGTGGTGCGTTATCGAACTTTATCTTAGGCATTCGATATCATACTACAACCTTTTTGGTTCAATATCCAAGGTTAAGTTGTAAAGCAGCAATAGCTGAACATCGTCTTGCGATTGCAACTATTTTAGTATACTACTTTACTGTTAACTCTAACTTCAAATTGTATATCGCTGTATCTACGTCGATTATAACCCGCAGACCTTCTTTTTCTTTTATTTTTTGGAATAAAGACACTTTATTTATTTATTATTATTGTTATTATTGCAATTTAGATATATTAATGTTATTAAATCAACAACTTGAGAACGTCTTCCTTCAGTTGGTTTAAGCCAGAGTCTTGTCTAAATATTTAATTCATATATCATATGATGATGCTTACGTACAGCTATAACAGTGCCAATATGATAAATAGAGTTTTCTAGAAGCAATGACTTCCATAACAAATAGGGGGAGTTGGGGCACATTGGCACATTTTTTTTTATAAATTAAAATTTGCGTCTTAGAACTGTTTTGAAGAAAAATTTGATCTACTAATGCACACGCAATTTAATATACTTAGTTTATTAGTGTGCCTTGGATCTCTTCGGACAAATGAAAAATTTTTAGCTTAAAAATAAATTGAATTTGTATCAAACTGCCCCATATCCGGGGCACATTGATATAGGATATGAGGCACCTTGGTACTTACATCAATATGAAAATGTGTGATATATTTTTGATATTTTTATTAGTAATTAGTAAGAAAAGTACAAATAAGTAGTTATTTATTACTAAAAAAAACAAAATTACTTAAGAAAAACAAATTTGTTGAACTTTGCTTATTGGACATTGAAGGAACTAAAGTCAACTGGAAAACTGAACATTGAGGCAATTCTGCTTGTTCCATTTGTCACACTAGGTTTTGGCAGTTTGAAAATTATGTCCGCGATATCGACAATAGATTTATCTTCCACATTTGGGTAAACGAAGATCCAAGATGTAGGCTTCTTTCTTAGAAAGGATATTTCAAATTCGGACATTGCATGATCTTTTGAAATCACTTTTCCCACGTAGTGAACAACAGATTTCTTTTTTGCAAATTTCACCAACAAAAAATCTTCAATTTCGATAGTTCACGGGATAGGTGAACAAATGGTTTCTTCAACTTGTTCCGTGTTCGGGCTTTCTTCGTCTTCTGATATGTCCCACTCACTGTCATCTAGAACTGGTTCCTCAGACTCGCAAGAGCTGGAATCTGATTCAGTTTTACTTCTACGTACTCTTTTACTTTCTTATACGTAGTATAAGGAAGTATTGTGATGATGAAAATTTTTGCAGATGTCCACGTTTTGAAGTCCCCTGATACCGAAAAAGTGGTTTTTAAAAAATGTCTGTCTGTCTGTCTGTGTGTGTGTCTGTGTCTGTGTGAGTGTGTGACCACGATAGCGGTCAAACCGCTGGACACATCAATTCAAAATTTTGTATTTACGAATATAATCTCCCTCTTGAGAACTGATTAGATTTTGAGCAAAATCGGCAGACCGGAAGTAGTAGTTTACTTCAGTGAAAAAATCGAAATTTGCAAATATTTCGTGAATTACTAAGTTTAGACTAATTTATAAAGAATTCATAAGTATTTAGAACTTAATTTCCAATATCTTTTATATAAAACAAAATTCAAAATTCGGACCGGAAGTATCACTTTTACTCTTACCAAATAACGATTTTTTGCAAATATGTCGTAAATTATGCATTCTATATACATTTATGAAGAGTACAAAAGTATTTAGAGTTGGATTTGGAATATTTTTTGTATAAATGAAATTTCAAAATTCGGACCGGAAGTAAAACTTTCATACGTATAAGAAAGTCGTGTGGTGGCCACACCTCATTGTTTTTGTTGTTGTTGTGGGTGGTAGTCAATTCCAGTAGTTTTTTTTTGCGGATTTCAATTGTTTTGCCTTTTCTTTCATTTCTTTATTCTGCCGTTTCAGTTCTTTTTCATCGTGAATCATTTGCAACCTATCTTTCTCTGGTGTGTCAGTGAAAATTCTTGATTTTTCCTTTTCTCTGCCGTTTCTTTTATTTGTTTTTTGTTGAGCCTTTGGAAACGGTCTAATAGATTCGGGTGTTATCAAAACTTTTGAAGTGGATAGAGAAGGTGTACTAGGTTGTAAGTACAGGATTGTGTGGAACGGATTTTATTTGGTCATTAGTTTCATTTCCAGTTCTGTTTTCCTGAGATTTGGTAAATGATTGACAATCTAATGATGTCTGAAAAATTTCGCAAGGCGCGTAATCGTCGTCTCCAAAAGCCATTTTGTTGAAAGGCCAAATACCAGGCCTACTGAATCCGTTGGTGATGTTGTTTGGAGTAAAAGATTGAAGAAATGCCATTTTGGAAAGTTCGGCAATATTATATATGTATTAATATTGTTTTTCCTACATTGTTCAGATGCCCATCATTGAATGCTATTTTGAGTTTTCCTTTGAAAGGAGCGAAGACACTCACGTCCAGGGGTTGCAGTTTGTGAGACGTGTGTGGTGGTAACGACAAATATACAATGCCGTTTTCCCTGGAGAAATTTATTGCTTCAATAGAGATGTGCGATTCGTGGTTGTCGCATAATAATAAGATAGGATTTTCTTTCGAACATGAAGTATGTTTTTTTATATGTCTCAAGACGGCTATGAACAACTCTGCATTCATCCATCCTGATCGATTAGAAAGTCCCACGCTACCTTCTGGTGCACCTTTTAAAAAATGATCCTTATAGTGGACACGCGGGAACACATAAACCGGTGGCAAAGTGTTTCCTGCGGCAGTGACAATTCCACAGAATGTAACCAATTCACCACGTTCACTGGAAACAAGTTGTCCAACTTGTCTCTCCTTCTTGTCTGCCAAGACCTTAGGGGTGTTTAAGACAGTTGTAATCCCTGTTTCATCCATATTAATAATCCGATCAGGTGTGAAATGGTCTCTTGCCAACACATTTTCATAATTTTCAAAAAATTGATCAACAGCCTTTTTATTAAACGAAAAAGATCTTGCCGCGCTGGTATTTTCCGGCTTCCTCAAACTTATATTTGAATTCCGCTTACGGAAAGCAATTAACCACTCAAGACCAGCCATTTCTTTATCATCCCATGAGTGAGGGTATTTCGTTGCCAATTTTTTGGCGTATTCAAACGCCAGCCGTCGAGTTTGAGTCAATGTTAACCCATAGTGCATTTTGCTGCTTTTTATTATATATTCATTCAATTTCGTCTCTTGTTCTTTAGTAAAAACTTGCGATGTCGTATATTTTGTCGAATACATTTCTCCCCTTGGTTCTCCTTCATTCCGTTCTGCATTTTTGCGAGCTTTTTCAATTCGATGTTGTAGCGTAGAGGCTTTTAAACCATACTTTTTTGCTGCTTTTCAAATAGATAAAGTTCTCTGAAGGGCTTCATTGACTGCAGACGCAACGATCTCTTCATCATTTCAGTTTTATTCGTTTTTTTCTTATAATTCCGTACCATATTTTCTTAAAAAAATATATGAAAGTTGCATGTGCTTCTTTAAATTATAGGGGCACATTGATACACATCAAACTGCCCCACGCAATAGTGTATCGATCCGCCCCACCGAATCTAATGTAGGAAACATTAACGGCAAAAAAAAACTACAAGAGATTGGAAAAATATCTTGCATACACGTAGTCATCAAACATGTACTTACCTAGTAGAAAAAGAGTACCACCGCAAAAATACCACTTAATGGACAAACAGTTCAAAAACCGGGTGCGTTTAAATTTACTTGAACGCCTGAAAAATGTACTTGTGCTTATTTACTGCGTAACTATCAGCGCAGCGTCTACAGTTTACGCCGGTACAATTTAATTAACAAGCGCCATCTATTAGAAGGGGTTTGAATATTATAGCTGTTTTACTTTTCCACTTAGTAATGGTAAATCAATGTGCCCCATGCATCAATCTGCCCCAACTCCCCCTATGGCTCCCTGTAGCCATGTAGGCATATGTGAATATACAAATTATTCATTTTCTTCCATTCACCACCTGTAGTATTTTCGTATCTGACAGCTATATGGTAACAGAGTACACACTTTTTAAAGTGAATTTTACAGATATAAAGCGGTATAAAATTGTTTGTCAAAATGTAATAGAAGGACAAAATTATTAGTATCAGTTATTGGATGTGTTGCATCTGTGTTCGTTTTTGGTCTAAGAAAAATAAAGCTGCTTCTATAAAACATTTTCATAATAACAATGGACATGGCATCACAAATGGGTGTATCTCGTTATTTCTATTTTATGCTGTAAGCTTATAATATCGTAAAATGAGGTGGCGAGATTGTGCCACTATTTGTCGATCGCGTACATTCGTACCGTTTCGGCGCAAAGTCAAAGTTTTCAAAGAGAACTTCCCCGGAAAAAAATGAACTATGTCATTCTTAAACAAACATACGAACACTCTCTCAAATCGAGTAAAAAGAAAGAGCGGCAATAGATCAAGAAATTATAAATTCCTTTTTCGATCATCTTGAAAGAGAGTAAGAAGTTATCTCGCCCTACAATATTTGGAATTTATGACGAGGCTAATCTTAAGGATGATCCTGGATCTGAAAAGATCAGTATTAGACGGGGCCCAAAATATTCGAAAAAAATCAAAAATGCGACTGAGGAGTACATACTTCCCTAATGTTTGCGGGGAATGACGGAAGACCATCAGGTGACAGACCACCATTTGTAGCTTCAGCTAGAAGATCCTCGGTTTTGAGACCCAATATAATATAATAGATGTTTTTCTTGGGAATAGCGGCATATGTGAATAAAACTATAATTCATTGTGAATTGATAAAAATAGAATTTAGTATATACTAATTTTAAATTAAAATGCATTACCACCAAGAAAGTAAAAATGTAGAAGTAAAAAAAAAGAAATAATACAAAAGATGATCATTAATAGAGAAATAAACAAAAATAAATAGGTCTGAAGAAAACATAAATAAATGTTGAAACGTCACAATCAATTATAGTTTTATTCACATATGCCGCTATTCCCAAGAAAAACATCTATTATATTATTGAATATACGGCAAAGAAAAATCTAATTATATTATATATATATATATATACACAAATTATAATTCATTCTTGGGACTAGCGGCCAAATTTTAAGGAAAGAAAAACCAAATTAACGTTTCGACATCTTTTTATTTTTCGATGTCTTCTTCAGAACAAAAAACTATCAGAAGAAAAACAAAGTTAGCGTTATTAATACACCTACATATACATAGTTGTTTTTTTTGATGAACATAAAACAAGTTTATGACACAATAATAAATATAAAATTTTTTTTGGTATATATACAGTTAAACAGTTTGTGATTAAGATAATTCAATGTGTGTACTTACATTAAAATTAAATTAGTTATATAATACCCATATTGGGATTTTTTATTATTTGTCCGTCTACGACTACATTTTGTCAGTTTTGTTTAAAATAATGTAACGATAATTATTTGTCACTATTGTATTGATATTTCAATACTAGTCAAATACATACTGATACATGGTTTTACTTCGACAAGGTGTACACATTCCAGATACAAACAAAAACATAGGAAAAAACTCTTTTTTAATACATTGCATGCAGGTGTTCGTTTTGTATCAATAAAGCCAGCGAATATATGTTCTATTCTTTTGTATCGGTATATTAATTTACATTATAATATATTAAAATAAATTTCAGACAGCCCGCTAATTTCTGTTCTATCGTTGACTGCATTATTATCTTTTTTTATCTGTATCATCTCTAGTACGTTTCTAGCTGTGGAGTTTTGTTCTTTGTTAAGGATACTTACGTTATTGAAGTCAAAAATATGTCCAGTAGCATTACAGTGTTTTTTTAATGAAGTTATGTTTTGGCAATATTTGTGGCCTTTCATTCTTTCAGCTAGATGTTGTTTTGTTTGCCCTATATAACTTTTTTCACAATTCCCACATGGGATTTTATACACAACATGGGTTTGTTTTTGAAGAGGCACATCATTTTTAATTTTTGTATATAGATGTTTTAAATTGTTATGGTTTTTATGTGCAATTTTTATGTTAAATGGTGCTAATACTTTTGACATTTGTTCTGATAACCCTCGTACATATGGAATGCCTACATATTTACAGTTAGTGGATTGTATTTGTTTGCTAGGTTTTGATTGTTCACGATTATAATTTTTATGTACTCTTTCTCTAATAATTTTTTTAATGAAATGAATGGGGTAGTTATTACTTTGTAAAATATCTTTGATTTTCGTTAACCTTTCTTCCCTAAATTCTGGACTGGTTAGTTTTATAACTCTATCTACGAGAGCAACTACGACATTTTTTTTATGTGCTATAGGTTGGCACGATTTAAAATTCACATATCTGCCTGTTGACGTAGGTTTCTGAAAAAATTTGGTCTTTATTCTGTTATTACTTCGAATCAAGGTCATGTCAAGAAAATTTATACTGCACCCTTTTTCTATTTCAAGTGTAAAACTTAACCTGTTGTGGTAGCTATTGAAGCATTGTACAACATATTCTACTTTACTACCTGGTATTGCCAAAATACAATCGTCTACGTAACGTTTAAAAAATGTGGGTTTAAAATTTAATTTTGTTAATATTTCTTGTTCTAATTCTTCTAACACTAATTGGGCTATAACACTGGAAATGGGCGCACCCATTGCACAACCATATATTTGTCGATAAAACTTGTCTTTGAATTGAAAGTATGTGGTCGATAGAGTGAGTTCTAATGCATTGAGGAATTCCGTTAATGGGATATCTGTGAATTGACAAATATTAGTCCAGTTTTTTTTGACAGTGTTTTTTGCTAACTCTACTGGTATATTAGTGTATAGTGAAGTTACATCTAAGGAAATTAATTGATCATTATCCTGCAATTGTACTTTGTCAATGAACTCTTTAAACTCAAATGAATTTTTTATATAGTATTCATTTTTGTAAGTTATGTTTGTTAAAATATCAGCTAAATGTTTAGACAAATTGTACACCGGGCTTTGGATACAAGATACAATCTGTCTCATTGGGACATCTGGTTTGTGTAGTTTAGGTAATCCATATATACTAGGTGGTAAAGAATTATTTATCTTTAACTTTTTGGCTGTACTATCTGAAATTACATTCATTCTACTCCATTTGTTGATCAAATCATTATTTTGTTTTTGAATTTTTTTTGTAGGATCAGTTCTGACTTCAACATAAGTATCCCTATCGTTTAATAACTCAAACATCTTTTTTTCATAATCAATTTTATTCATTACAACCGTTTTATTGCTTTTATCCGGTTTTACAATGTAAATATTTGGGTTTTCTTTAACAAATCTTTTTGTTTTTTTAACTTTGTCATACAAGTTGCTTTGTACATAATTACGCTTGTTTTTAGATGAATTTTTGAAATTAGTTAAAATATTACATGTCTTTGTTCTTATGTTGTTTTTTATGTCCTCTGGTAATGACTGTAAGGTTGTTTCTACAATTGCAACAATATTGTGTAGTGGAATTTGATTTTTTTTGGTGATATCTATAGCAAAACCCGGTCCTAAACTTAATATTTCCGATATATCATTCGGGATTGTCTGATTTGATAAATTTGTGATCCATTCATGATTAATTTTTTTCTTTTTTTCTTTTTTTTCCATATTGTCTGACTGCTTTATTCTTAAATTGTCTATCTTTTTTCTATGTCTCTGCTTGATCTTACAAAAAATGCTTTTCATTTTCTAAGTTAATTTTTTATTAATGCTAAATCCTAATTCAGATTTTAAAATATGATCTAAATTGCATATGTGTAATCTTATACTACTTTCTAACTTATTTATGTCTTTAACAGTATCTTTAATTAATAAATTTATAATACAATCTTTAAATAGTCTAATTTTTGAAAGCAAGGTATTATTCAATTGTTCATCGTTAATACATATATGTGCAATTGTCAATTCACAGATATCCCATTAACGGAATTCCTCAATGCATTAGAACTCACTCTATCGACCACATACTTTCAATTCAAAGACAAGTTTTATCGACAAATATATGGTTGTGCAATGGGTGCGCCCATTTCCAGTGTTATAGCCCAATTAGTGTTAGAAGAATTAGAACAAGAAATATTAACAAAATTAAATTTTAAACCCACATTTTTTAAACGTTACGTAACGATTGTATTTTGGCAATACCAGGTAGTAAAGTAGAATATGTTGTACAATGCTTCAATAGCTACCACAACAGGTTAAGTTTTACACTTGAAATAGAAAAAGGGTGCAGTATAAATTTTCTTGACATGACCTTGATTCGAAGTAATAACAGAATAAAGACCAAATTTTTTCAGAAACCTACGTCAACAGGCAGATATGTGAATTTTAAATCGTGCCAACCTATAGCACATAAAAAAAATGTCGTAGTTGCTCTCGTAGATAGAGTTATAAAACTAACCAGTCCAGAATTTAGGGAAGAAAGGTTAACGAAAATCAAAGATATTTTACAAAGTAATAACTACCCCATTCATTTCATTAAAAAAATTATTAGAGAAAGAGTACATAAAAATTATAATCGTGAACAATCAAAACCTAGCAAACAAATACAATCCACTAACTGTAAATATGTAGGCATTCCATATGTACGAGGGTTATCAGAACAAATGTCAAAAGTATTAGCACCATTTAACATAAAAATTGCACATAAAAACCATAACAATTTAAAACATCTATATACAAAAATTAAAAATGATGTGCCTCTTCAAAAACAAACCCATGTTGTGTATAAAATCCCATGTGGGAATTGTGAAAAAAGTTATATAGGGGAAACAAAACAACATCTAGCTGAAAGAATGAAAGGCCACAAATATTGCCAAAACATAACTTCATTAAAAAAACACTGTAATGCTACTGGACATATTTTTGACTTCAATAACGTAAGTATCCTTAACAAAGAACAAAACTCCACAGCTAGAAACGTACTAGAGATGATACAGATAAAAAAAGATAATAATGCAGTCAACGATAGAACAGAAATTAGCGGGCTGTCTGAAATTTATTTTAATATATTATAATGTAAATTAATATACCGATACAAAAGAATAGAACATATATTCGCTGGCTTTATTGATACAAAACGAACACCTGCATGCAATGTATTAAAAAAGAGTTTTTTCCTATGTTTTTGTTTGTATCTGGAATGTGTACACCTTGTCGAAGTAAAACCATGTATCAGTATGTATTTGACTAGTATTGAAATATCAATACAATAGTGACAAATAATTATCGTTACATTATTTTAAACAAAACTGACAAAATGTAGTCGTAGACGGACAAATAATAAAAAATCCCAATATGGGTATTATATAACTAATTTAATTTTAATGTAAGTACACACATTGAATTATCTTAATCACAAACTGTTTAACTGTATATATACCAAAAAAAATTTTATATTTATTATTGTGTCATAAACTTGTTTTATGTTCATCAAAAAAAACAACTATGTATATGTAGGTGTATTAATAACGCTAACTTTGTTTTTCTTCTGATAGTTTTTTGTTCTGAAGAAGACATCGAAAAATAAAAAGATGTCGAAACGTTAATTTGGTTTTTCTTTCCTTAAAATTTGGCCGCTAGTCCCAAGAATGAATTATAATTTGTTAAATTATACGGCCAGGAACAAAGACATATTAAGTTGAAGTTATAATTGTATCGTCCATGGGTGAAAATATGGAAGGAGGTGTCCTGAATTTCCAGGAGATCAGAAGAAGGATAGGTGGCGTTGAGTATACAGAGTTAAGAAAATTAATTAAGTTAAAATTTAAACTCAATATAGCTAAAAATAGAAAATGTTTTTTAACCGTTTGTAAGAAAGAAGGCTTACAACCGTGTTTTTTAAATTTCAAATTTGCACATATATGTATTAACGATGAACAATTGAATAATACCTTGCTTTCAAAAATTAGACTATTTAAAGATTGTATTATAAATTTATTAATTAAAGATACTGTTAAAGACATAAATAAGTTAGAAAGTAGTATAAGATTACACATATGCAATTTAGATCATATTTTAAAATCTGAATTAGGATTTAGCATTAATAAAAAAATTAACTTAGAAAATGAAAAGCATTTTTGTAAGATCAAGCAGAGACATAGAAAAAAGATAGACAATTTAAGAATAAAGCAGTCAGACAATATGGAAAAAAAAGAAAAAAAAGAAAAAATTAATCATGAATGGATCACAAATTTATCAAATCAGACAATCCCGAATGATATATCGGAAATATTAAGTTTAGGACCGGGTTTTGCTATAGATATCACCAAAAAAAATCAAATTCCACTACACAATATTGTTGCAAATGTAGAAACAACCTTACAGTCATTACCAGAGGACATAAAAAACAACATAAGAACAAAGACATGTAATATTTTAACTAATTTCAAAAATTCATCTAAAAACAAGCGTAATTATGTACAAAGCAACTTGTATGACAAAGTTAAAAAAATAAAAAGATTTGTTAAAGAAAACCCAAATATTTACATTGTAAAACCGGATAAAAGCAATAAAACGGTTGTAATGAATAAAATTGATTATGAAAAAAAGATGTTTGAGTTATTAAACGATAGGGATACTTATGTTGAAGTCAGAACTGATCCTACAAAAAAAATTCAAAAACAAAATAATGATTTGATCAACAAATGGAGTAGAATGAATGTAATTTCAGATAGTACAGCCAAAAAGTTAAAGATAAATAATTCTTTACCACCTAGTATATATGGATTACCTAAACTACACAAACCAGATGTCCCAATGAGACAGATTGTATCTTGTATCCAAAGCCCGGTGTACAATTTGTCTAAACATTTAGCTGATATTTTAACAAACATAACTTACAAAAATGAATACTATATAAAAAATTCATTTGAGTTTAAAGAGTTCATTGACAAAGTACAATTGCAGGATAATGATCAATTAATTTCCTTAGATGTAACTTCACTATACACTAATATACCAGTAGAGTTAGCAAAAAACACTGTCAAAAAAAACTGGACTAATATTTGTCAATTCACAGATATCCCATTAACGGAATTCCTCAATGCATTAGAACTCACTCTATCGACCACATACTTTCAATTCAAAGACAAGTTTTATCGACAAATATATGGTTGTGCAATGGGTGCGCCCATTTCCAGTGTTATAGCCCAATTAGTGTTAGAAGAATTAGAACAAGAAATATTAACAAAATTAAATTTTAAACCCACATTTTTTAAACGTTACGTAGACGATTGTATTTTGGCAATACCAGGTAGTAAAGTAGAATATGTTGTACAATGCTTCAATAGCTACCACAACAGGTTAAGTTTTACACTTGAAATAGAAAAAGGGTGCAGTATAAATTTTCTTGACATGACCTTGATTCGAAGTAATAACAGAATAAAGACCAAATTTTTTCAGAAACCTACGTCAACAGGCAGATATGTGAATTTTAAATCGTGCCAACCTATAGCACATAAAAAAAATGTCGTAGTTGCTCTCGTAGATAGAGTTATAAAACTAACCAGTCCAGAATTTAGGGAAGAAAGGTTAACGAAAATCAAAGATATTTTACAAAGTAATAACTACCCCATTCATTTCATTAAAAAAATTATTAGAGAAAGAGTACATAAAAATTATAATCGTGAACAATCAAAACCTAGCAAACAAATACAATCCACTAACTGTAAATATGTAGGCATTCCATATGTACGAGGGTTATCAGAACAAATGTCAAAAGGATTAGCACCATTTAACATAAAAATTGCACATAAAAACCATAACAATTTAAAACATCTATATACAAAAATTAAAAATGATGTGCCTCTTCAAAAACAAACCCATGTTGTGTATAAAATCCCATGTGGGAATTGTGAAAAAAGTTATATAGGGCAAACAAAACAACATCTAGCTGAAAGAATGAAAGGCCACAAATATTGCCAAAACATAACTTCATTAAAAAAACACTGTAATGCTACTGGACATATTTTTGACTTCAATAACGTAAGTATCCTTAAGAAAGAACAAAACTCCACAGCTAGAAACGTACTAGAGATGATACAGATAAAAAAAGATAATAATGCAGTCAACGATAGAACAGAAATTAGCGGGCTGTCTGAAATTTATTTTAATATATTATAATGTAAATTAATATACCGATACAAAAGAATAGAACATATATTCGCTGGCTTTATTGATACAAAACGAACACCTGCATGCAATGTATTAAAAAAGAGTTTTTTCCTATGTTTTTGTTTGTATCTGGAATGTGTACACCTTGTCGAAGTAAAACCATGTATCAGTATGTATTTGACTAGTATTGAAATATCAATACAATAGTGACAAATAATTATCGTTACATTATTTTAAACAAAACTGACAAAATGTAGTCGTAGACGGACAAATAATAAAAAATCCCAATATGGGTATTATATAACTAATTTAATTTTAATGTAAGTACACACATTGAATTATCTTAATCACAAACTGTTTAACTGTATATATACCAAAAAAAATTTTATATTTATTATTGTGTCATAAACTTGTTTTATGTTCATCAAAAAAAACAACTATGTATATGTAGGTGTATTAATAACGCTAACTTTGTTTTTCTTCTGATAGTTTTTTGTTCTGAAGAAGACATCGAAAAATAAAAAGATGTCGAAACGTTAATTTGGTTTTTCTTTCCTTAAAATTTGGCCGCTAGTCCCAAGAATGAATTATAATTTGTTAAATTATACGGCCAGGAACAAAGACATATTAAGTTGAAGTTATAATTATATATATACATATATATGGTATCGCAGGTTTTCGCGGGTGTAATGTGTAATCGCGTTGTTTCGGGTTTCTTCCCGCGTGGAAGTTCTGGTGTCCTGAGAAGGACCGGTGCAACGTTTCGATAAAATCTCATTTATCATCTTCAGGCGTATGTTACTCTCTAACGATCTTCGTCTGACTGCGTGTTATTCGTTTTTCGACATTTATTTGTATAGTTGCGTTGGTAGTTGGAGTGGGTGCAACTCTGCATGCTGCGTCCCTATTGGGTCGTCGAGTCGGTGGTGGGAGAGCGTCCTCGTTTATTCCCTCCAGCGGTGTAGATGTTGTTGGGCGACTGTGATGAATACGTCGCTCCCTTAGTGCCGTTCTCCAAATGTCCGGCAGCCTTTTCGCATCATCCCTTCTGTTGAAATTATCGGGTCGTTTTTCTATCTCTACAGCCTCACGTATTATCCGCTTATTCATATGTTCGACTCTTGCTAACATCTTTGTACCGTCAGCGACGTATTCATCACAGTCGCCCAACAACATCTACACCGCTGGAGGGAATAAACGAGGACGCTCTCCCACCACCGACTCGACGACCCAATAGGGACGCAGCATGCAGAGTTGCACCCACTCCAACTACCAACGCAACTATACAAATAAATGTCGAAAAACGAATAACACGCAGTCAGACGAAGATCGTTAGAGAGTAACATACGCCTGAAGATGATAAATGAGATTTTATCGAAACGTTGCACCGGTCCTTCTCAGGACACCAGAACTTCCACGCGGGAAGAAACCCGAAACAACGCGATTACATATATATATATATAACTAGTGCTGCAAATATTGAGTCTCCAGTACAAAATTACACCACTAGAGGAAACACAGACAGTCCTGAAACCTTTCCATCTATTTTGATGGGCTCTAAAAATCCAGACAAAAAGCTGATGCTACCTCGGAAAAAGAAACTTTCCGAAACAAGCGAAGATTCTGATAAATTATCATACAGAAAAAGCAGTGTATCCTCTACGTCAGAATTTTATAACCAGTCTGTTAATGAGTCACAAATATTGGAAGTTCTTGAGAATGAGGAACCACTGGATGTCAAAACTATGCAATAATTCGATACGACGGAATTTTTTACCCAGGTGTGGTTACCACCATAGAAAAGAACGGGATTTCTGTCAGTGCCCTGAGTAAATGCACAAACAATTGAAAATGGCCTGAGAAAAAAGATCAGCTGATTTACGATCACGCAGATATCGTCAAAACAAAATCAACTCTCCAATCTAGATTAGTAGAAGAGAAATTTTTCTAGTTCCAGATAGAAATTTTGACCCTTAATTTACTTTATTAGTGTATTCAATATGACAGCCGGATGTGCTTTTATTTTATTTGTGTTTACTTTTTATTATATTTTATAAATAAAACATTTTTCCATTAAAAACTTTTATTTGGGCGAGATTTTACCATAAAAATATCATAGATATAAACCTGACTGGAGTGAAATTTGGCCTGTCAGACACCTGCACTATAATATGAATTGCACTATAATACGCTTGGCGTGGCACAATCTTAGTCTGTAAATAGGCGGTATTGTGCTGAAAAGCCAAACAAGTAGCTGCCACAAAGCCACTCCATCGTATTAGGGGAAATTGTGCCAATTGATTTAAATAATTTTCGAAACACGAATGGAAATTTCCAAGTTATTTTTACACAGTTTAGTAATCAAAGGTTCAAAGTGTATCGTCATATTTTTCAAAATTTGTTGGCGCCCATAACTGACCGAAATTGTTTGAAAACTATAAGAAGTGGCAGAAAACTATCCCATTTTACGGTAGTTTATAAAGATAAAAATATATTTGTACATAATTGTGAAACAACTACAAATTGTGAACGTATCGAAAATGTAATGGTTCAAACCAATTCTTCACAAAGATTTGTAAGTTGGGGAGATTACATTGAAAATACAAATTCTTATATTGTTCCAAGTTTCTTTTTTGTATATCAGGCCGAAAATTTATGGCGCCTACCTCGTACAATTTTCATTCATATGTGATATATTCACTGTGTTTGCAAATTAATTGTTATATTATGTTGTGTATAACGTTATATAGCAATAAATTTTGAAAATCCCTATATCACTTGCGTTATAATGAATTGGAAAGAATCAGTTTTAATAAGTAAAGACTTCATTATTAACTGTATTCATTTCTAACCTTTCTGTTTTATGAAGATTCATTTAATTCTACTTTATCTGGAAAATGTAGCGCTCTATATATCTGAAACAATTGTAAAACATCGAGATTATTAGTAGGTACATCTACTATATGCAACAGAGCATGTTGAAAACAAAATAAATAGGAACACGCTTATATATGACATCTAAGTGAGCCACAATTAATTGATTTAATATTCACAATATTGTAAAATAGAAAAATTACTTAAAAGTGTATCAATAAGTATATTGCATTTAGAAATATTTAAAGTAACAGGCGGCCATGTTAATTTCAATTTGACACCATCTTGGTCAAGTATTCGTAACCTATCACTTCTCTGTTAAAGTTGATTAATCTATGTTGATAATTTTCAAAATTACTGCTAAAAAACCCTTTGAATTCAAGCAGGAGTAGAAATTAGAACACATAAAAACCGCTAAATGCAAATAGCCGATGCGTACGTAAATCAATTACATACACAAGTAATCTGCTTTGTATCATCCAAGATATTAGTGCCGCTCTTGATTCTCGCTCCCCAATAGATGTCATGCAACCAATATATTATATTGGTTGCCTGCAAGTTGCGGGTGCATTTACTGTGTGATAAAACGACGACACCGAGAATTTGTATGAGTTAGTACGAGAATAGTATATTAAAATACAAGTAACAGAAGGCCTTTCATTCCAGGATGATTTCCAAATTCGGACACGAGCGCGGAGCGCGAGTGGCCGAAGGAAAGAATGCTGGAATGGCCTTCTGTTACTTGTATTTTAATATACTATTCTCGTACTAACTCATACAAATTCTCGGTGTCGTCGTTTTATATACAGAGTGGGCCACCGAAAACGAAACAGATTGAATATCTCGAAGGAGAAAACTTTTTTGAAGAAACGCAAAAACAGGTCGATTTTTGATCCAAGGGGGACACCCTTCCATCATATCTTCAACTGTGATACGTCATTCCCCTCCCCTGCATCACTCTAACCATTACAATTTAAATAGGGAAAGTACTAAATACGATACATCATTGAAAAGGTAATTGTACGGAGAATTCAGCAATGTGATTGTTGGTTGCGCTATTTTTGATTTTAGCGCCCTCTAGCGGGTAAAAAAACGGTTACGTATTTCACAATGTGACACATCATTTCAAAGCTAATTTTATTAGCAATTTAATGCACAATTGAAAAAAAATTAAATAATCGAAACACCTTGCAGAGCTCTAATATTAGAAACTACGAACTTATTAGTTTACAAAAGACACTGACAGTCTGTACTTGAGAATGATGACAAATAAATGTCAAAGATATTACGTATTTAGTTGCTAATAAAATTAGCTTTGAAATGATGTGTCACATTGTGGAATACGTAACCGTTTTTTTTCCGCTAGAGGGCGCTAAAATCAAAAATAGCGCAACCAACAATCACTTTGCTGAATTCTCCGTACAATTACCTTTTCAATGATGTATCGTATATACTACTTTCCCTATTTAAATTGTAATGGTGAGAGTGATGGAGGGGAGGGGAATGACGTATCACAGTTCAAGATATGATGGAAGGGTGTCCCCCTTGGATCAAAAATCGACCTGTTTTCCCGTTTTTTCAAGAAAGTTTTCTCCTTCGAGATATTCAATCTGTTTCGTTTTCGGTGGCCCACTCAGTATAAAGGTGGTTCTTTCGCTATTCACGTTTTCTGCATCACTATATGGCCCATGCTTAGATTCATCTGATGTGGCGAGAACACAGAGAGTTCAGAATGCTAGTCTTCGCTTTATTTTTTGTCTTAGAAAATATGACCATGTAACGCATAAACTGAGAGATATCCGTTGCCTAAACATGAAAAACCGAGGACTAGTGCAATCTTTTTGTTTGTTTTATAAAATCATTAGCTTGAAATCATCACCTAACCTCTACAATAGAATCACTTTCAGGACCGACTTTCATAATATCAATCTTTACGTGCATCTTATATACCATTTTACGAAAGGTGTTTTACTTTCAGTATTTACAAATTATAAAATTCCTTGCCTTCTGTCATACAGGATATGTCTTTGCGGATTTAAACGCATGGTTTTTGGTTTACTGTGGAGTAAACAGCTTGGCGAATAGTACTTTTACCGTTTCCCTACGCACGAACCGCTCGTTTTCGATGGTGTTCCTGGAGGTGAGATTGTTAAATTTACAGCAATTGAGCTTCATACAGCCGTTGCGAAGCTAAAAAACAAAAACGCACCAGGACCAGGAAATATTCCACCGGAAATAGTAAAACACGCGGCAATTGAACGGTCGGAGTACGTACTGGCAGTGTAGAATAACCTAGCGTATAGAGCAATTTTTCCAAAAGAATGGAAAATAGCATGGCTTGTTCTTCTGTCAAAGGGAAGCAAGCCAGTAGATGATCCTACATCATATAGACCTATCTGTCTCTTAGATGTAGAGGGGAAACTGTATGAGCAGTTATTGCTAAAAGACTTAAGGAAGAATTAGTCCGAGCAGGAGACCTATCCACGAGACAGTATGGCTTCAAGCAGGGCCGACAGAGAGGCGATGCCATCAAGCAGGTGCAAAAAATTGCCAGCGATGCAGCAGCCTACGCACATAAACACCGAAGGCTGTGCGCCATGATTACGCTAGACGTCAAGAAAGCTTTTAATAGTGCATCGTGGCAAATAATACTAGAAGAATTAAGGAAAAGAAATATCAACGAGCACATAGTAAGAATTATAGCGTCCTACCTATCTGAGAGGTAACTAGAAATTGAAGCTGAGAATAAAACTATTCAAATAAGTATAAGCAGTGGCGTACCACAAGGTTCCGTGCTTGGACCTACTCTGTGGAATATACTGTATGATGGCTTGCTGGGCAATGGGAGATACATTGATTGGCTTTGCGGATGACATTGCCATAACGGTAGTGGAAAAGATTGAAGAAACTCTTATGAGTATTGCAAACACAGCACTCATAAGAATCATAAACTGGATGAAAGATAGAAGGCTGGCACCAGAAAAAACGGGGGCAGTTCTTTTAACAACGAAGAGGAAAATAGCCCCCATACATTTTCAGCTCCAGGACACCACCGTTACTGTCAGAATGGCAATCAAGTACCTTGGGGTGTGGCTAGATATAAAGCTAACGTCCGCTGAATATGTAAGGAAATGTATGCAAAAAGCAGAAAACGCGATTACAGTCCTGTCAAGCGTATTCCCCAATATCGGAGGGCCTAGAGCCTCTATCTAAGAGAAGAATCCTGGCAAGTGTCGTGCACTCACAGATACTATATGCAGTATCAATATCGATAGAGCGTCTGATGGAGGAAAGGAAAAAGAAATATGAAGGAGTCCCCAGGGATGTAGCCAGATCAGAGCTTATGGCGAAATGGCAAGAAAAGTGGCGGACCGGGACGTATGGCCGATAGACAACCGGCCGTTATAACTTGGGTAAAAAGACAGTATGGAGAAGTAGATTACTACCTAACACAAGCACTCTCCGGACATGGGTGCTTTAGAAAGTATCTATACGATAGAGCAAGGGCTAGCTCAGATGCATGTACTTACTGCGGTCAACTTTATGATGCAGAACATGCCCTTTTCGTATGCCCTAGATGGGAGAACGTTAGATGGGAGTTCGCCACGGAAACAAGACTAACCTTCGTGGCTAAAACTATGGCAAAGGGATTGGTTGGATGCGAGGGTTATTGGACTACGACGTACAACACCATACGTCACATTCTAAAAACAAAAGAGTCAGAATTGAGAGAGTAAAAGTAGAACAAAATTAGAGAGGCGAAGAGGGGGGAGATGTTTCTAGTCAGTAAGAATCTGACACACCCCACAGCACTGACATCTGGTTGTGGAAGTCTTATGTAAGATTTTCCTCTCCTCCTGCAAAAAAAAAGTACTCTTACCGTTACTTCCTTAAGTTGTGCTTTTCTTGCTTTTTGATTGATTACATTGATTACATATTTTACTTTACACTTAGTTACTATTTAGTACCATCGCATATAAATTATAAGTTTAGTTTAGTTCTTAATATCCTACTTTTAAGTATGTATTTGCTTTTGTTTATTTCTTTTTCCCAGTATATTTGAAGGTTTTTAGATTGAAAATCAGGGGAGAGCCTCATTCATTGTCCATCTGAACCTCACCTTCTGGTGTCCGTGACATTATTATCCGCTTTTTTTTATTCTTTTATTTTTATCTTGTTGGCCTTCAGTCTATTACATATTATTGTATTATACTGATATTGCAGATGTATACGGAAACAAAGATAGGTATTTATTATTATTAAATATTACAAACAATGGGATGAACTCGTCAATAATGTAAACAAGAAGAAAGAAATATGTTAAAAGTTGCTCATTATATGTGATATCTTACTTTTAAATTTCAGATTAATTACTTTAACAACAAGACAGTTACCTAATTGCCACCTATTACATTTTTAACATGTAGTGGCAGGGAGTATGGTCAGTAGATAAATCAAGTACATACCTATAGATTAAAATATTAGCAGCCTATTACTTACATTGGACATTTGTTGAATAACCACATATAAACTGTATTCAAGCTTGATTTTTCATTCCAGATTTGCTTATCAGTTAAAAAATCATATAGTATATATTAATTATCTAATCTGATTTAAAATGTCTGTCGTGTGTAATAATAATATAGGTAATGGGCTTTGTGCTAGTTGTAGGATTAATAACATCAAGGAATTTTTTCTATGTGTTCATATTTTATGAATAAGCAACAATTACTTGTATTATAATTTTGATGCAGTTTAATCTAAATGCGTCGAAATTAATTCCCTGTTTGATGCCTTACAAAACATTCAATCTAAATTTAGTAAATAGTACTAACGTTTTATTGAAAGAAATCAATCACACATAATATTAATAAGTTAATATTAAAGTACAGTCTTTGTTTCGAAAGTGGCCTGTAATTCTCTCAATGATCTGATCGACCTCCTAGAATTGGAGATTTAGGTTATCGTCGAATATGTTAATCGGAATTAGTCAACATTTATGTGATACACACTTTGTTTCAACTAAATTATTCATTAACTGTATTGCTCCACACATCTACATATGTATACATAACAAGTTCTGCATATGAACTTACTGTTCCATGGGAATACCGTTAACCAGCATCAAAAGTTTTTATTGATAAAAAAGACAGTCATTGACAATCATACTTTTACTGTTGTAAAAAACAAATGGTACGGCGTGTACCCCATCGACATACATAAGTTTGAAACAAATTGTTCCATGTCAAGCATAACAACATAATTCTGTTACAATTTTTCATTTACACACAAAAAACATATCTTGTTTTATATAGAACGCTTCGTAACTTTCTGGTTAGTACATTATTTCAAACGTTCACTATTTTACTTAGAGAAAGATTTTTAACATTCTTCGGACATAAAAAATTGTTTACTCTATATTTACTTGTATTTAGCCTAATGCCTTTATTTTCCCTAATAAAGACAGATACCAAACAAAATCTTCTTCTTCTTCTTCAACCCTTTCAAATATCGAACATAACTTTCTTATATGAGTATAAGGAAGTATTGTGATGATAGTATAATTTCCCTCTTGAAATCTGATTAAATTTTCAATAAAATCGGCAGACCGGAAGTAGTAGTTTACTTCGGTAAAAAAATTTAATTTTGCCAATATTTCGTCAACTACTAAGTTTAAATAAATTTATAAAGAATTCATATGTACTCAAAATTAAATTTGATTAAAATTTTATTAAAAAACTGCTTTGAAATTCCTACCGGAAGTAGGTCTTTTACTCTTATCAAAAATCAGTCTTTTTGCGAATATCTCGCAAGTCGTGCATTCTAGGCTGGTACATTACCAGTATAAAAGTATTTAGAACTTAATTTTCAATACCTTTTGTATAAAAAAAATTTCAAAATCCGAACTGGAAGTATAACTTATACCCTTATCGAGTTTTTGCAAATATGTCCTAAATTATGAATTATATATATATTTATCAAGAGTACAAAATTATTTAGTGCTGGATTTGAAATTTTTTTTGTATAAATGAAATTTCAAACTTCGGACCGGAACTAACACCTTTACTGTTACTGAGGTAGCACTTTTTTTTCGAATATCTCGCAAAGTATGGATTCTACAGAGATTTACTAAGTACTTATTATCCTATTGAATTTTGAATAATTTTTATGTAAAATTACCCACAGGCTTATTTTTCTAAGAAGATACAACTATTTAAAAAAAAATTAGAACAATTTTGTATAATTTAAAACGCTCATACGTATAAGGTTTACAAGGTTACACCTCTTTTTTTGATTATTCTCACAATCAATTCTTGGTTCGTTACTTGTCTAGTGTCTTCATTTCTAATTTATTATCTTCATCTTTCTTTCGTATTGTCTTACTTTTTCTTGCACAGTTCACTATTGGTGCCGTCATTATGGTATCCTCATCTTTACTTCCATGTCCATATTCATTATAATTTGGTTGATTTTTTCGCTTAGCTTCACAATATTTTGAAGTCCCCTGTAAACCGAAAAAGTTTCAATTTCTCTCTCTCCCTCCCTCTCTATCTCTCTCTCCTTTCTCAGGGTGTATGTACTTTATAATTAAAGAGTATAATCTTCCTCTCCATATCTGATCAGTGAAATGGACCGGAAGTACTAATTTAGTGAAAAAAATCACATTTTACTACTGATTTGACACAAACTTCGACAGAAAATAAAAACACCCAAAAGTAAATTTTAGAACAATATTAGAATAGATATTTTTTCGAAATACTGCAAGTATGTCTTACACTATTATGGAAAAACTTTTTTGCAAATATTTTGCAAGGTATGCCTTCTAGACAGATATATTAAGAATACAGAAGTATTTGGAGACAATTTCTGTATAGAAAAAATTAATTTTCGTCTTATGTAAAAGCAGAGTATAAAAATATTTATAGCTGAGAGTGAAACAATTTCTGTATAACAAACTCAAAAATTCAAACTCGGACCGAAAGTATCACGCTCTCTCTTTCTTTTTACCAATATTTCGTCAGCTATTAAGTTTAAGAAATTTCTCAAATGTACTGAAAAGCAAACTTTAGAAAAATTATATAAGAAGAGTTTTTCGAAATTCGTACCGGAAGTAGGTCTTTTTCTTTGCTGAAGAATTAGTTTTTTGCAACATATTAATACAAGGTGGCGCAAAATGTATCACTCGATTTTCTTTTGCTGTAATTCCAAAAATAATTTTAAAAAAGCATTTCTTTTTACGGAATATGTTTATTTGAAGCAATAAATTTCATTTTATCATGTTTCGAAAATGATATCTGATAGGTGGTCGCGACCAGAGTTGATGCAAATTTCGGCTCTTTTTATGGCATTTTGCATCAGGTTTGTCAAGAATTCCGGCGTTAGATTGTCGACTTCTTGACGAATGTTGTCCTTGAGGGCCTAGAGAGGGCCTGCTTGTTTACGAGGACCGGACCCTTTAAGTAACCCCATAGAAAGTAGTCGATCTCGCTGGTCAACCAAATTCCGCAAATCGAGAAATCAAACAGCCTGGAAAAGCGTTCCTCAAAATCTTCATGGTGTCGGGCGCTGTGTGGGCGGTGGCACCGTCTTACTGGAACCAAATATCCTCCAACTCATCTAGTTTCGGTATCAAGAACTCGTTCAACATGGTCCGGTACCGTTCGCCAGTAATGGTTACCGCATTTCCATTGTCGTCTTCACAAAAGTATTGCCCAATCACATGTTTTGAGTAAACAGCGCACCATACACTCACTTTTTGTGAATGGAGTGGTGTCTCATGGAGAACACGAAGATTGTCGATTGTCCAAAACCGGGTATTTTGTTTGTTTACATGTCCGGAGAAGTGGAAATGCGCCTCGTCGCTCATCATCAATTTCTCGAAAAAATTATGCATTTTCGTTATTCAGCTGCAACAACCTCTGACTGTACGCCACACAGGGTTGGCAGTCGGCTGGCAGCAGCTGTTGAGCCATCTGAATTTTGTGCTGAAATATCTTCAAATCTTTGGTCAAAAGTCTTTGAAGGGACCGCCGAAAATGACGAATTGCTCCGAGGCCGTCCAAGTGATTTCGGATTTCGGGTTAACCCAGTCTCTTCACGTCGGGCCGCTAGACGTCGAATTGCTTGAGCAGTAGGCGCCACACGGTTGGCATATTTGTTACGAAATTCACGTTGAGTTAAAACCACTGACGAATTATTCTCCAAAAACATTCAAACAATTATTCCGCGTTCTGGTAGCGAATACCCCTCCATTTTGCAACACAATAAATTTCGTGAATGTCATCTGTCAAATGTAAAAAAAAACAATTAAATTAACCGCCTAATGAAAAGATTATAGCGTCTTCATATAGAGTGATACTTTTTGCCACCTAGTAGTATGAATGTATAAAGCTTGATTTTAAATAATTTTTGTATAAAACAAATATCAGAATTCTGACAGAAAATAGCACTGTCAGTCTTACCTAATATCACTTGTTTTGAAAATATCACGCAAAGTATACATTCTATATCTTATAGATATATCAGAAGTACAAAATCAGTTAAAACTTGAGTTTTTGTAAAATAAATATAACTTTTACTCTTATCGGATAGCATTTTTTGCAAATATTTTGCAAATTATATATTAGTAATTTTAATATAAATAAAATTTAAAATTTCAACTGGAATTAACACTTTTACTCACAGGTGTATTAAGGAGATAAAAGTATTTGAAACTCAGTTTGGAACAACTTTTACATAAAAAATTCGGTACGCACAAACATGTAGGAAAGTCGTGTAGTGCTCACACCTAATTTCTTTTAATTACGGAACATTTAAGAACTAATTTTATACATACATAGCTACCGTAAGTTTAGCCACACGCATATCTGATAAGAAACGCCCAATTTAAATGTATATGTTATTATCATTACTCATGGATAACAGAACAAAAAGACGGATAATATAAATTTGTAGAACTGCAAATTATACCGGGTGTCCACACGAAAACTTTATATTGAATTATTTCTGGTGTTTTTGAAGACAAAAACTTGAAATTTTGGGTGGTTGTTCAGTATATAGGGGGACAATGAATAGTGTATTTCATACCGCCCCATCGGGTCACCCGCCGCCGCCGGCCACCCCCACTCCAATATTTTAAATGACACCCTGTATTTTTTTTTGGTGGTTTTGAAAGAACACAATTTTCTTGATATTCCTATGTGAAAAAACTAGTAACACACATTATGACATTTATGAGATATTTAAATTTAAAAGTTTCAGATATCAGAAATTATTAACTCCGAAAAATCATAAGTTAGTCATGGAAATAGTTTGCTTTAAATTAGAATTGTCAAAATTGTGACTTTTGTGTTTCATTAATATTAATACGTGTAAAATTGTTCTTAAAGTTTCGGCTTTTTCGCTGAAATGGTTTATACTCTTGAAGAGAGAACTGAAATAGTGATTTTGTATGGGATTTCTCAAAAGCCAAATGCAAACAAAAATTATTCCCAAGCGGCGACGTTATTCAATGAAAACCATCCAAACAGAAACGTATCTGTTGCTTATGTCAGAACGCTAATAGAAAATTTTTTGCAAACTGGATCTGTAAATAATAAAAAACGGAATACGAATAATTGTGGTGTACTAAATGAAGCTATGCAACTAGCAGTTCTTGGGCATATTAATTTAGACCAAGAGCTTTCGTTGAGAAAATTATCCGAAGTTTCGGGAGTGCCAAAATCAACCTGTCATAAGATATTAAAATTAAACAAAATGCACCCTTATAAAATTCAACTTCACCAAGAGTTGGGTGACGGTGATTTCGACAGAAGAGTCGAATTTTGTGAAATAATGACAGATATGATTCGGCAAAATGGAAATGTTTTGCGAAGTATTTGCTTTAGTGATGAAAGTTGCTTTTACTTAAATGGTCTTGTGAATAGACACAACTGTCGATATTGGAGCGACGTAAAACCCCATTTTTTCCGAGAAGGCAACACACAATATCCCCAAAAAATTAATGTATGGGCTGGAATTCTTAATAACCAAGTAATTGGCCCGATATTCTTCCAGGAAAATTTAAATGGACCTAAGTACTTACAATTTTTGGAAGAGCTAATACATCCTCTTATCATACAGTGTCTAGAAGAAAACTTGAATGAAATAGAGGAGGAGCAATTATATTTTCAACAAGATGGAGCTGGGCCACATTACTGTTTAGACGTTAGGAATTATTTGGATAATATTTTCCCAGGACATTGGATTGGACGTAGGGGCTCTATTGAATGGCCAGCTCGCTCCCCCGATTTAACTCCCCTAGATTTCTTTTTGTGGGGACATTTGAAGTCTGTTGTTTATAAGACACCGCCACAATCAATAGCTGATTTACGTAATAGAATAACAGAGGAATGTCGAAATTTAACGCTACAAGTGTTCGAAAATGTTAGAAATGCTTTTGAAAATAGACTTTATTTATGTTTAAATGTAAACGGTGAACAATTTGAGCATTTAATTTAACTAAAATGTTGTGAATAAATCTTGTTTTAAGTATTTCCATGACTAACTTATGATTTTTCGGAGTTAATAATTTCTGATATCTGAAACTTTTAAATTTAAATATCTCATAAATGTCATAATGTGGGTTACTAGTTTTTTCACATAGGAATATCAAGAAAATTGTGTTCTTTCAAAACCACAAAAAAAATACAGGGTGTCATTTAAAATATTGGAGTGGGGGTGGCCGGCGGCGGCGGGTGACCCGATGGGGCGGTATGAAATACACTATTCATTGTCCCCCTATATCCTGAACAACCACCCAAAATTTCAAGTTTTTGTCTTCAAAAACACCAGAAATAATTCAATATAAAGTTTTCGCGTGGACACCCGGTATATACAAATGGAATAATTACAGGTGGACATCTAAATTAAATCATGACATCATGTGTTTACTTGCTTGTGAAATAACAATTTAAATTAGTCTAGGTGATTAAGCGATATTTCTCAGAAAGTGTTACATATATTGTGGAAATACCCCCTTTTAAAGGTGTATCTATTACATTTAACAATATACTTCAATATCTTATATATAAACTTGGGTTGCCAATATGTATTTTCAATTTCAATGAATTATTAATATGCCCGTACTAACTCAGTCGTATAATTTTTATGTACTTTGATATCTCTTTCTAACACATTCAACAATATTACATGTAATACTGATATCATAAATCTAACATTACATTTTCAATTATATTCATCTTCTAAAAATTCCTACTTTTATATTTTCTTTTACTATAATACCCCTTAGTCCGAACCTGTATCTTTTGGTTCACTTAGCAAATTATAGACTAGTAGTGATATAACTTCTGGTAAAGTTGGTAACTCGGAACTTGACAATAGTATCGCTTCAAGTTGAAAATTATTATAACTAGATTTCAAATAACTAATTTCTTTTGATACAAAATCTATATAATAAGATTTTTCTTATTACTGCATAACAACTCTTTTAATCTCATGAGTAAGTATTTTTTTTATCGGATATGATTTATAGTCCATAAATTAAATTGATGTTTTTATTTCTAGGTATTTCCATATTTTATATGGTAGTGATTTTCTAACAAATACTATATTACCATTAAAACAAGGATATAAAAACTAACAAACAATATATTCATTTGATAAATTATTTACAATATTCCTGGTGATATGATGAAAATGCCACTTTTAATACAACATCCTATCTAAACTTGTTCAACTAAAAGAATATGGTTATGAAAAGAACAGATGTTAACCTCTCTATTTTTAAAGGTATGTTATTTAAAAAATTTATCTTTAAATTTATGAAAATTATTACAAACTTATTTGATTTATATTCTTATGCAATTATTTACGATCTCTTACTGATTTATGGATATAATTTGTCATGTGGTTTATTTAATTGTACTCTAGTACAAATATTTGAATTATAATAGCAAAAAACCAAATGGAAAATGAAAATAGTTCAATACAACCTTGGTTTATTTCACAGTCTTTTCTTATCTCGTAGCTCCTTTTAATATCTTCTTGTACCTTTGTAGCCTCAGATGAACGCAAATCCTACAACAATAACTTCCTCGGACTATGTAACAGCTGTTTGTGCCTCCTAAAAGCGACTATCGATACAGGAACAATGAAAAATGGTCCCAACAAGATTGGAATTTCTTTCTTGATTATTTAAATAATACTCCAATGATTCATTAACTCCGTCCAGGAAGTTCTACGTCTAATTATACAGCGTGTGATGCTCCAATTCCACTGTGACACCGTTGGTTATGGATACTCCTTCAGGAAAATTACGTTTAATACTCCAATTCCTTTATAGCCTAGTTAAATATGGATACTCCTTTAAGAAAATAGTGTATGATGCTCCAATACCACTGTGACCTCGCTAAACATGGATTCTTCTTTGCTGGTAAGTATTTTTAAATTATATTCCAGTTTAATTGCACTCCTATCTTCTTCCTTTATTACAGTTTAGAGAAAACTGTTGACATTTATTTTTTTAGCACACTAATACTTCATATTCTATACTACTAATATTCCCAAATGTGTAAATATTAATTTCCAATACAATAACACTTTTATTTATCTATAATTTATGAAATTATGGCTATTATAAATTGATCGCCAATTTCATAAACTCACTCTGCGAAAATTATTTTTCGAATTCTTTTTTATTTATCCCATTCCCTTAGTGATACTGCCTATTTTTTAAATTGACCAATCTCCATTATCCACCTCTTAATTATACTCAATATAAATTCCATTATGCTATTCTTTTTATAAATACCTTTCCATATAACAATACTCTTATTATGATAATTTTCTCTATGAATTTAGTATAAAATTTATGTATTCAGATCCATTTAACACAATCTTAATAACTTTTCTGTACAAAATGTCAACATTGACAACCACTGACAGTTCCTTCAAATATTTTAACGCGGGAAATTATAATCAATTTTGACAATGCCTTATAATAAAATTTACCTCTTAATACCATTTCTCTTCATTAAATTCAATTGAACAAGTTTTTACAAATTAATATAACATATCGAATTAACAATTAAATACAAATTCTCTATTTTACAGATTTCTATGTCATTTGACGAACCATGGACCTTACACAACAAACTATATAGAATCAAATAAGGACCATCAGTAACTATAAAAATATTAATGAACCATTATTCTCTTTATAATACTATTTCTAATTATAAACATATATTTATATTGTCGGTATGTACCTAGTACTACCTCATTTTGCCCCTTTAATAAATGTAAAATTTCAACTTGTTTGAATAATTTTCATTTATTAAATAAGAAATTATCTGTATAAATTAAAAGTTATAATCTGTTACCCTCATAACACATTCAAATTATTAACAACTTTTAAAAGTAAATTCTTGCATTGTGCTTGCAATATTCTTGTAATATGGCACCTTCATCATTTATTTAACATGTAAATTTTTAACAACAATTAATAACTTTATACTCTATGAAAAATTATATACATGTACTTCAATTATTATTTATCTGACTGTAATATAAGTTTCTTTACAATATCGATCCATACTCTTTAGTAATTTTATCTTTATCCTATACTTTCTTTTTACGTGTACTTTGTATTAGGAAATTTATCATTTTCAGTGAAATTTACGTTATAAATAAGTTTTTATTTATTTTTAATCTCTGGATACCTGGTCGTGTAACTTAATAATTAGTACCAACAAGATATACATTTATTTACTTTGAACTCTTCTATATGAAGATTTTTTAGCATTGATAAAAAAAAACTATCTTCTTACTAATTCCTGTAATACCTTTATTATTTTATGATGAATATTTAATCAACTTTCCATTATTCCTTTGGACTTAAACTGCCTTTTAAAAATATACTTTATTTATGCTCACATTTACATTAATATTAATTATTTATATTGTTCTTATTCGAACATATCTCTTATTTCCCTTTATAGACCTTTTCGTCTTATCCCCTACTTTCATCATACGAAAGTTTTTTAATTATATTTTCGTTTTATTGGCGTACGTTACCATTTTAATAATATGTAGACATTTTCGTCTTATACATAATATACCCTTATTCATATATTCTAACATTTATTATTCCATACTTTCATGGATCATTTTATATTACTCGATTATAGTAAGCATTTCATTTTTTTATACGTATATCATCTTTCTATATAAAAGGCTTTTGTTCTTTCCTCTTAATAATTTATTATATCATAATCACCTTATGTATAACACGATCTACTTTATCGTGCATCAATACTCGTATTATCTCTTCTATTCGTTTTATAATGTTCAAATGTACTTTTTCTTGTATAATATTTTCTTTCCATACATGTTTTTAATTTTTAAGTTTCTAGTATTCCAGGTATCTTCTTATTTAAATTCCTTTCCTTGTACACATATGTTCTAGTATTCTCTACTTATATTACATCATTTTTTAATTTTTTAAACAAAACACATATTATGGAATAAGGGAATAACTTTAAATAAATTAAAATACTCATTTAAATATTAATAACGTTCCTAATTCTAAATCTAAATTATAATTCCGGATGAGATTCTAAATAATACCTGCCCCTACCTTATTATTATATAAGTCGTTTCTGTAAGTGCTCATATACATAGTTATAATTCTTATTATATGTAATGTATTTAATTTCACTATCATTTCATTGTCTTTTGTCCATCTCTATGCCCCTATTTACCGTATTGTTTGTATGAGCTCTTGTAATTTGTGGTAGCTGTGTATATAATTGGTTTGGTAATACCCATGAATACTTGTCTTTAAATATCCGTCATGTCCATAAATTCTTTGTTCGTGTACAATAATTTTTATGAGGGCTTTTATCTTGTTGTAGCTCTGGTAGGATGGTATCGCTAGTACCAACAGTTGTCGCCCTTGTATACAACTGCCATGTCCATATCAATGATTTAAATGTTAGATTGTATCATGTATTATCCGAGACATCTTATCTATTATAATTTTTAATCTTACTCTATTTTTCAATGTTCCATATGTTTCTTCTTTATCCACATCTTCTTCATACCATAACACATTTTCTTCAGTTTTGTAAAACATCTTGTTCACAAATTTTCCAACCTGGTCAAATCTATTTATAACATCTGCATTTCTAGATGTAAATATCTCTGTAACTTTCTGCACTTCAATATCCCATTCCAATAATTTACATTTAATCTCCAAGATCATTGTAACCTGATGAACATTTCTTCGCACATATTGTTCTGAGGAATCTATTATACTTACAACAGAATCATTTCCATTTACAAATTCTTTATACTTATTACACATACTAATCTTTTCATTTTCCAAAACATATTCCACATAAGTTGGTATTATATTATGTCCAACTTTAAAACTTCTTCCAGTATACTTTTCGTCTTCTATGACTATCCCTGTTATTTGTCTTAAAAAATATAAATCCAATATATTATCCTCTTCTTCTGCTAATAAAAGAGAGTCCAAATATGATCGTAAAATTTTTCTGCCGGAATCTAAGTATTTTGTTTTCTTTTGCTCTTCACATTCCTTTAACATAACCTCCATACTAGACTTCTGCGCATCAGTAGTCGATGTAGTTGCTTGTATTTCTTTTATACAGTTTATTTCCGTTGATTCTATTTTTTTATTCAAATTTTCTTCCATTCTTACTACCTAATCAGTAGTTTCTTTATTTACCTTTTCCAATCCTTGTTTTAAATTCTCAGCCATCTCTTTATGTTTTAAAATATTATCTACTTCCAACTGACTTAAATTTCCTTTAATTTCCTTTACATCTTTTTCTACCCGTTGAACTTCAGTAGTAATGAAAATTATAGCTTCTGATTCTTTATTAATAATTTTTCGTTCATATCTACTATAACTTTATCAATACTATCCTGTGTATTATTCAATAACGATACCTTTAATTCTTCAAGTTTCTTATTATTTTCTTCTCTTATAACTTTGTTTTCTTCCTTTAAATTATTTAAATTCCTTGTAAATTCTTCATATGTCTTATCTAGCTTGCCACATAATTCTTCATTCACCTTAACTAATTCTCCTCTTAATTCTTCCTTTATATCCACCAAATTTTTCTTACTTTCTTCATTTGCCTTAACCAATTTATCTAATCTTCCATTTAATTCTATTTTATCCTCCTCTCTATTTTTCTTAGATTCCTCGCTCGTCTTGTCTAATTTACCACTCAATACTTCCATACTCTTTTTATCCTCCTCTCTATTTTTCTCACTTTTTTCGCTCGTCTTGTCTAATTTATCACTCAACTCCTTCAACCCTTCAAACATTTGTTGAAATAATCTCATGTCTATTGATGAATTCGACATCTCTGTTTTCGAAGTTTCTCCTTGTATCTGTGTCTTATCACCCCTATCTTGTCCTTCTTCTAACGGTCGTGACTCTCCCTGAACCTGTGGTATATCTCCTCCATCTTGGATATTGCCTATCTGTTGTGTTTCTTCTTCGCTATCGCTTGAAAACTCTGTCCTATTCATTCCAGAACTACTCTTTGACCAGTGGCGGCTCGTGAGATTTCTGATAGGGTGGGCAAGTCGGATGGGGCATTTTGAATAAGGTATTGTACATCTATTAACATTTATTGGAGCTCTATGTTGGTCGGAAGAATTTCCTAAAGCAAATATACCGTTCAGCAAGAACCTCGTGAAGGTCTAGAGCTGTATCTTGCCAGGAGAGGAAGGGGGAGGTTATTGTTAGTACGTGAAAAACAGTTAGCAAAATAAGTATTAACAAAAATAAAACAATGTTTTCTTAACAAAACGAAATAATAATAACAATATAAAATGCAAAATTGGTTAATAAAACGGAAAAAGAAATTCTCAAACAATATATACAAGTAAATAAAATATTCAACAAGAAATAAATTAACCATAATATTCTATTAAAAGAAGACATACACGGGCCTTAACTAATTTATGTACTGGCGATGTGTGTGTAGTTTAACTCAATTCGTCTATTTTTTTGTAGCGCAAAGTCATCTATAATTTTTTCGTCAAACTGAGTTGATTCATGATTTTCCTGAAGATATTTGACCGAACGCCTTTCGATAGCAATCTTTGATAAGTGACATAATCTTGACTGGCTCATAGAACTCCTAGCAAAAGTTTTTACTCTTTTCAATGTCGAAAAGCTTCTTTCTACGGACGCCGATGTAGAAGGCAGACACAAAGCAATACACAACAATTTATGTATTTCCAAAACATCATTTTGTAGATCATTTGAAAAAATAAAATTTTAAATATCAACACAATTTGACGAATCTCCTAATATATCAGCATCAGAATACCAAACGCGTAGCTGGCTTTGCAATTTTGGTTTTGGTACTTTTGAAAGTTATAAATTTGTTTTTATCTAATAAATCTAAAAAATCTAAAGAAGCCATATCCTTCAACCTGACCTCTATTTGATTAATTATTGTGTCAATAATTTCATTGAAAACTCTTTTGAAATACATTTTTGGATCGTCCATTCCATCATGATCGGATTTACGTTTTGTTAACATGGTATGTGGTACGGAAATACTGCAAACGGTGTTATATATTTTGTCAAAATAATTCTGATTTCTAAAGTTCTGTAAACTTAGTTGCAAATTTTCGATTCTCTTCTTGCAGTATGCTATGTTTGAAGATTTAGATTGAACAATATCGAAAATTAACTCTGTTTGCTCAAAAATAAGACTGAAGGTGTAAAGTAACATTAAAAAATAAAATTCTTCAACATTTTTTTAAATCCAATCGATTCTCTAATTGCCTCACAATCTCTAGTAAAATCCTCAGAATCAAAAATTGTTTCAAAAACATTCAACAATTTTACTCTTTGTTGGATAACAATATCAATAAGACGCGATTTAAAATTCCATCTAGTGTCGGATCCGCTAGGTATTCTTCTGGCACCTAATTGATCTAAAAGATTTGTTCTTTTCGTTGATTTGGAAAAAAATGCAGGTAACCCATTAAGACTTGCAAAAAAAAAATTCTACATTCTTTAATTTTGGTTGAGGATCTTGCAATATGAGATTTACCTGTGAGCATAACAGTGTGTAAACAGTGCTTGAGGAGCTATCTGTTTAATTTTTGATTGTAACCCATTTAATTCACCGGCCATTACAGAAGCCCCATCATAAGTTTGACCAACTAGTTTATTTGGGATATCGTATTTATTAAAATTTTCTATCAATAAATTAAATAAGTGGGTAGCAGTTCGACCTTCACTTACATCAAAAAAATCCCATGAAACGTTCAATAGGCTTACCTTCTCTGTTATAATCGAAAGTAACAGATACTTGAGATCGACACTTAATGTCAGTCGTCTCATCTACTTGCCAGAAAAAAACGGGACTTAATTTGAATTCGTTTTCAATAATTTTGGAAATAACTTTGTTTATGCTTCCAATTAAGTCCTTTTGAATACTTTTACAAAGACCTCTAAAAATAGAAGACTCATCTAAAAAGGTTTTAAATTTATTGTCATATTTCGAAATCAACGAGGCTAATTCCTTGAAATTTCCTTGATTCAGAGAATCTTGTGATTCATCATGCCCACGAAAGGCTTGTTCTTGCGTTACTAAATAAATAACCATATCAATTATACGTGTTATTATTTCTCTGTTTTGTTTAACAATCTCGTTGTTTCAAAATACTTTGTCGATGTGCTGAATCAACTGAAACTTGAATATTTTGTTTACCAAAAAGTTTAAACTTTAAAGACGCATGTGTATATCGCCCTGACTGTCCATGTTTTTGTAAAGATACCGATAAATGTTTCAAATCATCGCAGCCAGTAGAATTCCAGAGACCTAGTTAAGTTTCAGAGAATAGTAAACAGTTCCAACAGTAAAGCTTATTTATTTTTTCACTTCCCGTTAACCAGTTACATTTTTCATACCAACTGATATTAAATCCTCTACTGCCTCTGTTTGTTTTATTTTTAATAATCAAATTAACCATTTTCGGACAAGGTTTTAATTTTACCACAAAAAGTTTATCATCGAAATTTACTTTGCTAAATTTTGTTTGTAATAAAAAATTTACAATATCACCGTCGTTACTGCTTACTACTACTCTTACATTTGCGCTTGTGTACCCAAAGCTGATGTTAATGGCACTAAAACACTGCTACAATTTGCCATAATTAACTCTCTTAGTAGCTACGACGCACGACACGATTTAAATGTGGGCAAGCCCTTTGAGGTTTGAGTCGACTAACAGACGATGTTGAACGACGACTATATAGCAACATCACACGATTATCAAGGTGGTCTTGCCCGACCTGCCGATTCACTATAATACTCACATGCAAGTTAGCGTGGGCGTTCTCGTTGCAAATACATAATAGTTATTTACGAACCAAGTGCGTGAAATCATATTTCGCGAATGAGTGACCAGTTTAAAGCGCGAGCCGAAAGGCGAGCGCTTTATGGACACGAATTCGCAAAATGTTTCACGCACGAAGTTTGTACAATATTTTTTGTACGAGAACTATAATAATAATACATATTGTTAAATACGTTATCGTTTATGACACACTACTAATCTCTTGATATTAATTAAAAAAAATTGAATTGGCAGTATTGATTATTTGAAGTGACATTTAATTTAAAATTATCAAATTCAAAAAATTCTATTTCATTTCCTTTTATTTTCATAGAAAAACAACGAACTGGGTAGCATATTATTAAGGTTAGGAATTTATGATTTTAAAATGACACTAAATTAATCAAGTTCTAGGAAGTACCAACTTTACTTTTACGCACTCGTGTTTAAAGTGACTTTTTACGCCCGCAAATCGAATTGTGAAATGACAGGTTTTGATAAGCGAGTACAAAAAACTATTTTAACATTTTTAAAGCAACCAACAAGGTTCAAGATAACCCATTCATTTGATTCATTATTATAAATAAAATTCACAAACACTGCAGTTGTTTGTTATTAATTCCATGGTATAGCAAGCATTACATACTATTATTTTACTTAATGATTAATTTTAATCCAAAAAACATTTCCAATATATTTTTAAAAACTATTTTTTTCTAAATTCAGTCTAATAAATTTTCAAAAAAAATTAAATAAAGTTTTTTTACTACTATGTTATAATGTACAATATTTTAAATATAAGTAGTATAATGTTTGCTTTTAAAATACATTTGACAAACCAATTTATCTTCAGTAATTTTTATATGGTCACATTTATTATGAATTTATGCTACAAAAATTATTCTGCGTATAGAGTTACAATAATATAATGAATGAATGTATTTTTTTTTATTTCATTAACCGAATAACGCTGCAAGCGTATATGCCAGCAGCCAGCTTCAAGGTGGGCTGATCCGGCTTTGCTCATCGACTCTCCACTTATTCCACACGCGCTCGTCAAGACATCACATAAGTACGTGACATACGCTTGTGTGTCTGTTTCTCTTTCTCTGCCAAATTCTACTACTGAATACTGGGAACGTCGTTCTCTCTTAATTCAGCTTTAGTGGGGCGCGCCCAAACTCGCATGAAAATTTTATTTTACCTTCGTCTAATACGATTAATTTCGTAGGAATTTAAGTTTATATATATATTCACCGTAAACAATTTCTGTTCGTTGTAACTCCATGTTAAGGTGGCCGTTTAATAGAAAGAGAATCGTCACATTGCTCTATCCTTTTCTAACCATTAGGCGTGTATTATGTGTTGCATACGTGACTGTATTTTAATTAGACATCTGATTGCCAGTAGCAGCGACATTATTTGTAAAACAAATTTATTGGATAACAGATGGCAGTACTAACGCCACGTATCTCTTAGATTGAACCAAATTATACAGAGACTGGCAGACCAGACCGTTGTTTTTTTTGTGTATGAGACAAAAAACAGAGTTTTTGTCTCATACACGATTTAATAGAATATGTGTCTATTTTGAAATCATTGATATTTACCCTAAATTGTAAAAATGCAAATTGCGTCCTTACAAGAATAATAGGAACATACTGTTACATATAATGTTTGTTTTGTAAATACCTATGTAGATCTGTCCTTTATCTATTTGATTTAGATAATAAATAGGTATTTTTTAGTGATTATTGCATTTTTGAAAAAGGAATATATAGGCTGATTCAATTTTGATGGTCACCATGGGTATTTCGCTTATTATTTGGAATAGAGAGTAGGTTTGAGTTTGGCAAAGTTGGTAAATTTTGTGTTTTGTTATGTAACTTGAGCATGTACCATGTCTTAGTTGGAAGAATTAGATTAGTAGATGAGAAGTAACACTTGAGCGCGAAATACATAGTTACCAAGTATGTTGTCAATGGTTAGTTTTTTCAAAATGTGTAATGGATACAAAAGTATTCAGAAGTAAGTTTGGAACAACTTTTGCATAAAAAAATCTACTTTCACAGAGGCAGTACATTTTTATTCTTATAGATAAATAGTTTTTTTATAGAAGTATTTCGCCAAGTATTTATTCAAATTTGACTAAAAAATGAACTGTTTATTTAAGAAAACCCATAAGTAGTGAACCTGTCAATGTAAGAAACACAAGGCCTATTGTGTGTGTAAAAGTAAGAAAAAGAGAAACAATCAATATACCTATTTCACATACCTATAACACTCTAATTAAATAGGTTAAATCTACATGTGTGCTCAGAAAGTAGTTTTGGATATTATAAAATGCCCTCTTTGTATTACTTTTGATACCGTATCAGCTATTAGAATGCCCGATTCAGTTGGAAAAAAATTTGAAAGACCACCCTAAAATTTATCCGACAGTGTGGATTTCCCACGTTCATAATAATTTACTAAAATATAATTAAAAACGAGATCTGCAGAATATTGAATTAAATTTCTTACGTATGTAAGTAATTTTTATTATAGGATTGAAGAAAATAGATTAAAAATTTTGTATAGGTACCTAAATAACTTGCCTTATAATTAATACTAGTGGTCGACCAGTGGCCGAAATTTGATCTCAATTCATTAAATTTTTAAGTTTGAGTTATTGAGGTTCTTTTGTCAAAAAATATACTTCTATAACCATTGCATACAATTTTTTTCAATTTTCTATTACGTCAGCTGCGAGCGTGTAGAAATACGTCATTATGCATTAATTTTCGAGTTAATTAATTAATGTATTTGTTTGCAAAAAAAAATTTCTCTCACTGTTTGACCATGATAGCGGCCAAACGGCAAAAGCCATCAATACCGAAGTGTATATTTAGGAATATAATCTCCCTCGGAAATCTGATTATATTTTCAGTGAAATCGATAAATCGGGAGTAGTACTTCATATCAGTGAAGAAAAAAAATAATAGCAATATCTCGTCAATTACTAATTTTAGGCAAATATCTAAAGTATAACAATGTGATCAAGAGTAAATTAGAAAACAATTTTGTAAAAGAATTCCTACCGGAAGTAGGTGTTTACTCTGATCGTAAAACAGGTTTTTGCGAATATATCGCAAGTCATGCATTCTAGACAAACATATCGAGTGTATGAAAATATTGAAAGCTCAATTTTGAATATTTTTGTAATAAGAAATTTCCAAAATTCGAACTGAAAGTACCTAGCAATTTTATTCTAATCGAATATCAATTTTTTGAAAATATCACGAAAATTATGCATTTTATACAGTATAAAAGTATTTAAACATGGATTTGGAATATTTTTGTAAAAAAAATATTCAAAATTCGGACCGGAAATAACACTTTCGCCAGTGACGGCTGTTTTAGAGAAGCAATTAGATAGACAAGACTGATTCGTTTATTATCGGTGATATGTTCGGCTACTGGGAGTATATCAGCAATAATAAACGAATCAGTCTTGTCTATGTAATTGCTTCACCTAAACGAACTCATCAGACTGCAACTGACTTTCACTCTTATCGAATAGCAGTTTTTTGAAATATCTCGCAAATTTGCTTTTTATATAAATTTCTTAAGTAACTTGACTACAGCACCATTTATCGGATCCTTGCCTAGCTATGAACCATCGTCTCGACAAAATAAATATATTGCGTGAATATGACCTCAATCGGTCAAGTCGTTTAGAAGCTACAAGATCGCACACAAACGTACCAACGATTTATATATATTTGAAAATATATATATATTTAAAAAAAATTGTTTAATTATAATACACCATTTCTACACTTTCTCTAATCTTCAAATAATTTAACTTACATCATTTCATCGTATAATTTTAGAATACTTTCTTTAAATAATATGTCATTCTCAATTTTAATATTTTTTTGAAAATATTTGACCAAAACACGTGTTCAGAAAAAAATCATTTTCACATTGTTTTTAAAAGTAAAAACATAAACTTTGGTGGTGCTTGTAGCCAAGAAAATTCTGCATCATTTGGTATAAGTTGACTCGACAATACCTCAAAAACGTTTTTTCAAAGCCTACTTCTACTAATTTTGATATACCAAAAACTTATTTTTTTTTTAATGGAAGTATTTTATTGTGGCATTTTGTTTCTTTTTTTTTCTCTTTAATTTTTGTTAACAATGTCCTGTACCTATCTTTTGTAGTTTCTGAGATAATCACTATAGGAGCAATTAGCGGTCTAATAAAAACTACGAGCGTTGTTGTTCTATGTGCCGAAATATTCGTTCAACCAATGGAAGGCTGGAATGGTGCCCGACCTCTTTATTCAACTGTCAAACAAAGTAAAGGTTAAATCCACTATCCCAAAAGTAATAATTTTACAGAATGAAGGGCATCGCGTTTCAGTTTTTTTTAATTTCGGCAATATCCAGTTGCAGTATTTCATTTCTTAAACTATTGGTTAACAACCAAATATAATAAAGCATAAGTTTACTGACATATTTGAAGATGCCGCCTCTCTAAAAGGTGTATGAAACAACGCTGCTATCTTCAATTTAATTTGCTTAATTGCTCGTATTCTTTTATTGTTGAAGCTGTTCATAACAGATGCCTGTAGTTTTTCAAAATTATAAATTGATGTCCTACAACTTTAATAGAAATAAATTTTGCAACAAAATAACGCAATTTAAATAACCTACAACTATTGTGCAACGTAACAACAATCAAAAGTAAGAAAAACAAATTTCATTAACGAATATGTTCAACATAACCACAAGTTTGTGCAATGCACGTGAGTATTCTGTTTTCCAAAGAAGTACTAATGTTGTATAAAACTTTTACATATTCTTATAAACTCTTCTCTGATTATAATGTTCATGTCTTCAACAAGATTTGAAAATCCGTCCGTAGAAAACGAAGATACTCTCCTTCATTAACATTTTCATCAAAGACATAAGGTCCAATTATGTAACTACCAATAACTACCACTGAATGACCAACAATTTTGAAAGTTTGCAGGTGTGATAAAGTGAAGGTTTTTATGTGTTATAATAACGAAAATTGTGACGATTAACGTATCCATTTTAATAGAAGGTAGCTTCGTCGGTAAACAACAAAAAATTGGGAAAGTCAGGCTAATTTATCTGCTGCCCATTGACAAAAATGTAATTAAAAACAATGACAAAATGTTTTTTTTTTGGACGTGTTTTGGTCAAAAAATTAAAAAAAAAATTAATAACTCAAAAACTATTGCCCCAATTTTGAAAAGGAAAAACAGCTGAATAGACAATTTTAAACAGTACTAAAAAATCCAAAAATTTATAGTGTCATTTAAAAAAATAAATACCATGCATTTCCGGTGAAACCGGAAGTGCGTCAGGGCTTAATGTATTTTTAGAATATGCGCCTTAAGCAACCATGAAACTTTCTCTAATTGTTTTTTTTATTTAAAACATAAAGGAGCAATCAAAGAAACGGCTACTAATGACTCACCCTGTATATTACAACATACAGAAGGTATTTTCAGATTAGCATGTATTTTGAGATACACTGTACATAATCATCAAAACATAAATATTTTCGTAAAATATGGTTGAACAATAGGTACTTGAAATACTCTGTTGGCCCGATATTTTCAGTAGATTTATTATTAAATGAGAATCCAAGACGCCTGAGTTCTATTTTCGATTTTTTGTAATTGAAGAGCATGTTGTTTGTAACCTTTTTTTCTTTAAAGATACTCTTTTCATGCCTGACAAACACATATATAACGTAACTAAGTATGACGGAGTAAGCAATTTACAGTATGTCGAGTCTATATTTGCCGTAGACATTCAAATTTTGCAACACTCAACATGCCTAACAATAACCGATCGTTGGCAGCGCCCTCTGTTTAAGAATTGCTGACCTACCACAGTGATTATAATAAACGAAATCTACTTTTCCCATAAGAATATGTCTCTTAGATACAAATCAATCGGAATTTATGGGTGAAAACATTTAAAAGCACAAGACAGCTATAAAATACGCTTAATTGCTTTGTATCAAGCATCAAAAGAAAGAGAATTTATTTCTCCAGGGGGTAAGCTATCTAATATCTGGCAATTATCTATATATTCCAAGAAATTACGGAATAAACTAGCAGATTTTTGGTATAAAAACTTCCTGTTTTTTAACATTTTTTTCCACATTAATCGAACAAACTTCCCTTATTAAAACCACCTAGTCCCCTGGAGATAAGTTTGTAGATTATGCTCGTATTTTTTTTTTGTAATTTTGTGGCTTACTAACGGTTTCTGGTGCAATATGTTCGCAACATGTTTGCAATGTAATTTAGATGGGCGAGATGGCCACCTTAACGGCCCTACTTTACAATTCCTAGATTAGTAAATACGAACATTTATAAAATCCATGTTCCATAGGGGGGAAAGGGGATTTCTAAACATGATTCAAAGTTTGGAGTGGGAGAAAATATGATCACAACGAAAGAACCGAATTATAATTGAACATGTTCACTATGTTCACGAAACATTGTGGCGAACGAAAGCAGCTATTATCTGTTGGAATAATTCAAAGAGATACAATTCCGGCCATAAATAGGTGCCCCAATGATATTTAATTTTTTTTGTGTTGGGTGATTTGTATAAATTAATTTTATTGCCTGTAAAACTTTTCAAGCTTCAAAGAATCAGGGTGGGCAGTGCCCACCTTGCCCACCCCGAGGAGCCGCCACTGTCTTTGACCTGGTATTCATGATTAATAAATTGTACGTAATATTACTATAATAAGCTACCTTATACTTTCAAACCTAGTTTTATTATACTGATAACCTTTTGTATAAAAAAAATGTATTTTTCTAATTATAATAAAGTGAATAAATTATCGAAAACCCAATCTTTGCGAGTTTCTTTTAAAACGCCCCACGTTCGGAAGCCATATTAATGTGGAAATACCCCCTTTTAAAGGTGTATCTATTACATTTAACAATATACTACAATATCTTATATATAAACTTGGGTTGCCAATATGTATTTTCAATTTCAATGAATTATTAATATGCCCGTACTAACTCAGTCGTATAATTTTTATGTACTTTGATATCTCTTTCTAACACATTCAACAATATTACATGTAATACTGATATCATAAATCTAACATTACATTTTCAATTATATTCATCTTCTAAAAATTCCTACTTTTATATTTTCTTTTACTATAATACTCCTTAGTCCGAACCTGTATCTTTTGGTTCACTTAGCAAATTATAGACTAGTAGTGATATAACTTCTGGTAAAGTTGGTAACTCGGAACTTGACAATAGTATCGCTTCAAGTTGAAAATTATTATAACTAGATTTCAAATAACTAATTTCTTTTGATACAAAATCTATATAATAAGATTTTTCTTATTACTGCATAACAACTCTTTTAATCTCATGAGTAAGTATTTTTTTTATCGGATATGATTTATAGTCCATAAATTAAATTGATGTTTTTATTTCTAGGTATTTCCATATTTTATATGGTAGTGATTTTCTAACAAATACTATATTACCATTAAAACAAGGATATAAAAACTAACAAACAATATATTCATTTGATAAATTATTTACAATATTCCTGGTGATATGATGAAAATGCCACTTTTAATACAACATCCTATCTAAACTTGTTCAACTAAAAGAATATGGTTATGAAAAGAACAGATGTTAACCTCTCTATTTTTAAAGGTATGTTATTTAAAAAATTTATCTTTAAATTTATGAAAATTATTACAAACTTATTTGATTTATATTCTTATGCAATTATTTACGATCTCTTACTGATTTATGGATATAATTTGTCATGTGGTTTATTTAATTGTACTCTATAAATATTTGAATTATAATAGCAAAAAACCAAATGGAAAATGAAAATAGTTCAATACAACCTTGGTTTATTTCACAGTCTTTTCTTATCTCGTAGCTCCTTTTAATATCTTCTTGTACCTTTGTAGCCTCAGATGAACGCAAATCCTACAACAATAACTTCCTCGGACTATGTAACAGCTGTTTGTGCCTCCTAAAAGCGACTATCGATACAGGAACAATGAAAAATGGTCCCAACAAGATTGGAATTTCTTTCTTGATTATTTAAATAATACTCCAATGATTCATTAACTCCGTCCAGGAAGTTCTACGTCTAATTATACAACGTGTGATGCTCCAATTCCACTGTGACACCGTTGGTTATGGATACTCCTTCAGGAAAATTACGTTTAATACTCCAATTCCTTTATAGCCTAGTTAAATATGGATACTCCTTTAAGAAAATAGTGTATGATGCTCCAATACCACTGTGACCTCGCTAAACATGGATTCTTCTTTGCTGGTAAGTATTTTTAAATTATATTCCAGTTTAATTGCACTCCTATCTTCTTCCTTTATTACAGTTTAGAGAAAACTGTTGACATTTATTTTTTTAGCACACTAATACTTCATATTCTATACTACTAATATTCCCAAATGTGTAAATATTAATTTCCAATACAATAACACTTTTATTTATCTATAATTTATGAAATTATGGCTATTATAAATTGATCGCCAATTTCATAAACTCACTCTGCGAAAATTATTTTTCGAATTTTTTTTTATTTATCCCATTCCCTTAGTGATACTGCCTATTTTTTAAATTGACCAATCTCCATTATCCACCTCTTAATTATACTCAATATAAATTCCATTATGCTATTCTTTTTATAAATACCTTTCCATATAACAATACTCTTATTATGATAATTTTCTCTATGAATTTAGTATAAAATTTATGTATTCAGATCCATTTAACACAATCTCTAATAACTTTTCTGTACAAAATGTCAACATTGACAACCACTGACAGTTCCTTCAAATATTTTAACGCGGGAAATTATAATCAATTTTGACAATGCCTTATAATAAAATTTACCTCTTAATACCATTTCTCTTCATTAAATTCAATTGAACAAGTTTTTACAAATTAATATAACATATCGAATTAACAATTAAATACAAATTCTCTATTTTACAGATTTCTATGTCATTTGACGAACCATGGACCTTACACAACAAACTATATAGAATCAAATAAGGACCATCAGTAACTATAAAAATATTAATAAACCATTATTCTCTTTATAATACTATTTCTAATTATAAACATATATTTATATTGTCGGTATGTACCTAGTACTACCTCAATATCAATGAGAGTGAAAATTAATTTAATACTGGTCAGTAAAAGAAAATTATTTTCAGAAAATGGCAAAATATTCTGCATTTTGAAATTTAATTTTAAAAACATCCTGGATACTGTTACATCTAGTAATAAGTATGAACAAAAATTAATACTTTAATTAATATTCTATGAAATTTTTCTATACCTGACCCCAATAAAATTTTCATGACAGCAGACGTAAAAATAAGAGCCCGTAAGCCGATGAATAGTGGAAACTGATACACACTAACACATAGGCCTGCAAAATTTGTGTCATGAAAAAAGGTTTGCTGCATGTTATATAGTTTGATGCGCTGCACGTAAGAAGTTGTTCTTTTCAAAATATTTATCAAATGTTTTATTTATTTATCAAACTACTGGAAATTATTTGCTAAATTATCCTGGCACTTGTTCACGTCATATTGTTTATTAAACACCTGAATTCTGAATTTTGTCTTCAGAGTCTTCAGAAGTGTCTTCTAGTTCCTCAGTAGGTTTAGGTACAAATACTTCTGAGCTATGAAGAACAGGGCGTATTGCCGACGGGAGTTTCTGGTAAAAAAAATCTCTCTTATTAATTAAATTGGACCCCTTCACATTACATGAAGAGAAGTAGAGCAGTAATAACTATGATTTTTAGATTCCTTCCAGATCATATGGACTCCAAAACGGAAAAACTTGTTCGAACCTTTTGACCACTTTCCTAATTCTTCTACACAAGAGTAACACACTATATGTTGGGCCCATGTCTTATTCTGGTCGTCAAGTTTTCGTTATAAGTTTTACCTTCGTCTTCAGATTCTTTAATAGTGTCCTCTAATAGGTTTAGGTAAAAGTATTTCTGAGCTATGAGGAACAGACCGCGTTACCAAGCTCTTTGTGTCATTGTACATTTTATAGATTAAAACTTAAACTATAAAAATGAATATAATCGTCCGCAGCGGAAAACAAATACCATCTACAGATGTAACACTTTGAGAAAAATTGCACTGCACGGTACACAACCTTTTTACTCAAAGATAATAGAACACCTGAGTAGAGCGCAGTAAGTGTGGAATAGACGAGAGAAACAATAGGGAGTGAGTCATCAACTGACTCTGACACAAAATGTTTGTGGAATTCTCCTCATGATAACCACTAGATGAATGATGGCGATTTTCAACGTGGGTTCTAGGCGAATAAAAGCCGTTATAAAGTAGTATCTGTCCAAGTATTTTTTTTTTCCATATTACTTAAAAATTATTAAAAGTTTTTTTATTTACAACTTCCCCCGAAAAATTTCTAGTTTTCGTCAGTAATGACGATTTATGGCACTAAACGCTCATACTCTTCTTTAGTAGATTTTATTATAAAATGGATTGGTGGTAACGAAAATCATAATTTTCAATTTGTGAAAAAAAATTAATTTTGAGTATTTTTTCTGAAATCAGCATCTAAGATTCTATCAGAATCAGCGATTGGTTTCTCAAGAAAAAAATTGTTTGCAGGTCTGTATAATAGTGAATATTCCAGTACAACAGACTAATTATTTGAAATAAAGAACTCTGACACACCTGTCAGTACGTCTTTCGATAAAACCTATAACATAATGACTTCAAGGGAAGCTAACACAGAATACTACAATCTCTATCGATCCCGTAGTAGAATCGAACTTGGAACAGTAGCAGGAATAAACAAGACGACATTTATAGCCCAAATAAATGAAATTGAGACCTGAAGCGGCATGCTTGATTCTGAGGCAAAAGTTTTACAACGACAAATTTAAATATCTTCTTATCTAAAAATCGTAGAGAATTAGATCACATATTTTCAGGAACTGAAATCTATAAATAACGATACTTGTGCGCTAGGAAGCGTTTGGTGGAATTACATCGATAAACGTATCATAATTGTGGCCCTGTTTTCATTCCCTGTGTTCGGAGGGCGGCGGCGGCTCTATCTCCGCTAAGTCTAGCAGTGTGTTAAACGCGACTGCTAGGTATTGGCAATCGATCTAGCAGTGGCTATCTTTTCTAGCGAAAATAAATTTCGCTTGATGACTATCGTCGCTAAAATAAAGCGGTTGAAATTCGAATTTTAATCATCATAGATAGAGTAGGTACATTAGACAGCTAAATATAAAATGACATAAAATAGCAGTAGATGCATATTGCTGTGGTATTTTCTTGTAAATAAATAAATAGATAAATAAAGAAACCAAACAAATAAAAAATCAACAAAAATAAAATATCACTATGTTTATTTTAAATAAATATAAATTTACATGTTAGATATAAATTATAATTCAAGATTTCAACAAATAAATACAGAATAATCCACTAATCAGTATAAAAGTATGTAGTTTAAATTATATATATTTAGTGTCTAAACAAATTAATAACTAGGCAATAGAATACACAACAATGCAATATGGGTTGCATACCCATGAAAATAATAGCATGCACAATTAAAAATAAAATGAAAAATATAAAACAATGTCAAAATAAATTAGAGCACAAAATCATGTTAAATATCATATAAAACAATATTCAAATACTGACCTCCGTTTAATAAAAAGGATATAATAACTCAAAGCAGTATTACTAGCAGTTAATAGAAAAGTAGGTCAACCCGGTAATACATTCTTTAGCAGCAATAATAGTTCAAAATAGGAATTAATCACAAAGAATATCAATATTATAACCACCAACATTGTCGAGAATAAATGTTATGTGTCAGTATACACGTTTCACTTATACTTTCTGTATAAATATTATTGAGTGTACGTAAGGGGCACGATTTGTTTATTTTCTTTTCTACACGAATATACTCCAAGTAAGTCCAAGCTAAAACAAAAATATAATATTAAACAAAGGTCTATATACATAAATAAATACGTACTCCATTTATTTCACGGTCACAAGATCAATTGTATTTTCTTCTGTATGGGACATGGAAAGGCATACAAAGGTATATGATTTACTTGTTTTCGAAATACACCAACGCATCCAGAATGTAAATATTGTGGCCTGGTTCACCATTAAAAATAAAACATTATGTTGGCTATGCAATTTTTCACTAATTTTCACGAATAAAAGATATTGTTGAATACACATTTTAATATGCGTTTTGTGCATAGTTCCTTATATATATATATATATATATATACTTCAGGAGGCTCCAGGCTAAAATAAATAAATAAAGCATTAGTCAGTACATAATATAAGACAATAAAAGAATACCTACCAATGGATAAAAATCAATCAAATGTCCATGGATACAAAAATGTAAAATATGTAAATAATAACAATAACAAACATGGTGGAAAGAAGGTCACTCGAGTCTTCTTCGCACAACTGAGACAACCCTTATTCGCCAACTTGGAACTTCGTCATGAAGTATGTCTTAAACGAGGAGGTGCACACTTAGCACATATAATAAAGTCTAAATTATATGTATTTATTAAAAAAATAAAATTATTATAAGTTCAGTACTGTTTATTTCGGTCCATACTGTATTACATACTTTAAGACAATCGTATGAATACTCATTAGTGACATCACTACGTTACCAGGTACTAAATTGGATTCCCAATACTATCATTATCTATAAGATTGGGCCAGATCTAATTTAAGGTTAATTCATTTATGTATAATATGAATTACTTTACATTATATATTCCCTACTTATAAAAATAACGTTCCTGACAGAAACCAGAAATGCTAACTGTTCGTACCAAAGTTAAGATGCGCTGGCCAAGTAAAACGTGAAAATTGAAGACATGCGGAATTGAAGACATTGAAGAAAGCTATTTATATCTTTCGTGTTAATATTTAACTCATTAATGTAATTAAAGATTCGAAAATAAATAATTAATATAGGACGGTCAAGTAGCCGTATGTATGCACATGCACCAGTTACATATGTAAGGAGAACATAGCATCACCAATGTTTACACAAGATAGAAAATAAATTCCAGCAATATAAAAAATATAATATCCCGTAAATGTATTAGCATTTAACATGCATTGAAGCAACGATGCGTTAAATATTCATTTATATTTTCCCAATTTCGCACTTTATACTTCTATGCTCTAAAATACCTCCAGATAATTGAGTAACGTGCTTAGAATAGATTTTAAATTTAATTTGCAGATAGTTTTACGATGTAATTTGTTTCTTGTACATAAGTTAACGATGAATAATATTCCAACTTATTTACGTATTTCTGCATTCCTCATTCTGACATTTAATTTATCATATTTGTCGATGTTTAGAAGTTCCATAATAACAAAAAAATAGTGTTTGCAGACTTGCCCGTTTGAAACCGTTAAAACTATTAGTACCAATCTTTATATTTAGGAGTATAATTTTTCTTTCAAGATCCAATTAGATTTTCAGTGAAATCCGCAGATCGGATAGTCGTTTAATTCAGGGAAGAAAATCAAATTTGAAAAAAGTGAGTTTGATTTGGGAGAATTTTTATGAAAAAAACTTTCAAAATTTGAAGCAGAAGTAACACTTTTACTCCTATCGTGAAGTAACTTTTTTGTAAATTGTCGCCAATCATTCTATACAAAAAATGAGGTGTGGCCACCACACGACTTTCTTATACGTATGAAAGTGTTACTTCCGGTCCGAATTTTGAAATTTCACCTAAATAAAAAATATTCCAACCAACTTTAAATACTTTTGTACTCTTCATAAATATATAATAGAATGCATAATTTACGACATATTTGCAAAAAACCGATTTTCGATAAGAGTAAAAAGCCTACTTCCGGTAGGAATTTCGAAAAAATTTTTTAATAAAATTCTTCTCAAATTTAATTTTAAGTGCATATGAATTCTTTATAAATTTGTCTAAACTTAGTAGTTGACAAAATATTGGCAAAATTCAAGTTTTTCACTGAAGTAAACTACTACTTCCGGTCTGCCGAATTTGCTGAAAATCTAATCAGTTCTCAAGAGGGAGATTATACTACTAAATGCAAAATTTGGAATAGATAGCTATAGCGGTTTGACTACTATCGTGGTCACAGACACACAGACATTTTTTAAAAACCACTTTTTTGGTATCAGGGGACTTCAAAACGTGGATATCTGCAAAAATCTCGAGATCGAAAATTTTCATCATCACAATACTTCCTTATACTACGTATAAGAAAGTAAAAAGCATTTAGAGATGAATTTTTGAATAAAATAGATTTCAACTATTTAACTCTTATTGAAAAATAGTTTTTTGAAGATATCTCGAAATTCCGCACAGTGAAAAATAATATATTATGTATCAATTTTTATAAACCTCATTTTAGACACGCGTTTTTAATCACGAGCGAAGCGAAGCGAGTGTTTAGTAAAATGAGTTTCGTACCATAGTTTTTCTACGACAGCAAATAATCAAAATAAGACAAAATTGCTTGTCTGTTGTCGCGCCACATCGGATTATTTCGAAAAACTGATTCGTGCATGCATCACATCAACAAGTGCTTCCCGATCGTCTCGAATGTAAAAACTACAAAAAAAACCTGGCTCTTTGGAGCATTTAGAAAGAAACATTATAAAATTTTTAAGAATCATTGTAACTCTATTTTACAAATATAGGTACCTTTAAATATTTGAAATTTGTTTTGTAATGTACCATCAAGTTTTATTTACACATACAATTTTGTTTCAGATATATACAAATATTAAGCTCTATCATGTTCGTAACTTGTTTTTAATTAACGTTATAATCACACTTCAAGAATGTTTGGTTCACTTTTACATTTAAGAAAGTTTATAAGAGCAGTAACAGCATTATATACTGCACCATGGTGGCTTCTTTGGTTGTGGTTTCAGTACTAAAGTATAAATATTTAGTGTGTTATTTTATTGTATTGCTGTTTACATTGATATGCTTCTCAAGTAGTATGTGGAGGTATTTGGCATAGCAAAATTCAAGTCAATTTTACATATTTCAGACTTGGAGTTCACATTTTGTGCTTCTGTAGACCCGTATCAGATAAATATATTATCATTTATCTATCGGGTGTATTTTTATATTATCATTTTTATAAAGTAAAATTTCAGAAAAATATTTTATATCGTCTGTTCTTTGCATAGAACAGTGGCGGCTCTTTAATGAGAGCAAGTGAGCAATTGCACCCCCTGGAATTTTGAAACAAAACAAACCAAGCGGCGACTAACTGTGAAAGTATTTATTTATTACGTATTCATTGTTATTGAACAGGAACGTGGCGTGTACGGCACGCGAAACAACCTACATGCACCGATCGTAGTCATAGATATAGTGACGACTAAGACTAACAGCGCACGGATGTAAAGACCCCTTCCACCGAGAGAAACATACCCATGTGCAAGCGCTACTGTTGCTGCGTTAAGCCATTAAACATTACATTGAAGGTGGGGAGAACTGTATTTTGTTCTAGTTCCATATCGTATAATACATAGCATGTGAGCAAGATTCCCGTCGGCTCAACGCTGTTGTAAGATGAATTACGTGTCTGCGATGCATAATAACACGTTTTCGCGGTTAACGTATGATGAAAAAATCGCAATAAAAATCTTAAACGGCCGATGCCTCAATTATGTTTAGGAAATAAACAATCTGTTAAAGGTAAAGACGTTATAAGAAAATTCAAAATGAATATTTATCAGAAAAATGACTGGATTTGTGGGTGTAAAATTAAAAATACTTTGTTTTGTTTTCCGTGTCTTTTGTTTGGTGGTGAATCGTCTTGGTCAAAGAAAGGAATAAAAGACTTAATTCAACTTAGTGCTAAAATTACGAAACATGAAAATTCCGAAGGGCATTTGAAAAATATATTTAGTCTAAGAATGTTAGGAAAAAATAACATTCAGAATGTTTTAGATCATCATATAGAAAAGCAGTTCAACAACACAATGAACAGGTAACAAAAAAAAAGGCATGTGTTAAATTTAATAATAAATTGCATTAGATTTTGTGGCGCGTTTGAACTGGCACTTCGGGGTCATGATAAACGGCAAACGTCGAATACCAAGGGCATTTTTCGGGAATTGATAAATTTTACGGCAGAATTAGATAAATCGCTCAGAGATCACATCGAAGCAGCACCGGTTTTTATTTGAATTTATAAATGATTTCCCAAATTTTAATGAAAAAGTGATAGATCTGTTCTGCAAGTCAAAGACACGCAAAATGGACTTCGTTTATCGTCAGATGTAATCAAACTGTAGTGTTATATTTATTATTCCCTCAAAACAAACTGTACAATGAACAGTACCTGTCTGGAACAGTATGTCGGTGAAACTTATAAAGATTGGGTAAGCGTTCTTGTATTATACTTTTACTTTCTTATACGTAGTATAAGGAAGTATTGTGATGATGAAAATTTTCGACCTCGAGATTTTTGCAGATGTCCACGTTTTGAGGTCCCCTGATACCAAAAAAGAGGTTTTTAAAAAATGTCTCTCTCTCTCTCTCTCTCTCTCTCTCCCTCTCTCTCTCTCTCTCTCTCTCTCTCGCTCTCCCTCTCTCTCTCTCTCTCTGTGTGTGTGTGTGTGTGTGTGTGTGACCACGATAGCGATCAAACCGCTACAGATATCAATTTCAAATTTTGTATTTACGAATATAATCTTCCTCTTGAGAACTGATTAGATTTTGAGCAAAATCGGCAGATCGGAAGTAGTAGTTTACTTCAGTGAAAAAATCGAATTTTGCAAATATTTCGTCAATTACTAAGTTTAAATAAATTTATAAGGAATTCAAATGTACTCAAAATTAAATTTGAGAAAAATTGTATTAATAAAGTTTTTCGAAATTCCGACCAGAAGTAGGTCTTTTACTTTACGAAAATCAGTTTTTTGCGAATATCACGCAAGTCATGCTTTCTAGGCAGGTAAATTATCAGTATAAAAGTATTTAGAACGTATTTTTAAATATCTTTTGTATAAAAAAAATTTCAAAATTCGGACCGGAAGTAACACTTTTACTCTTACCGAATAACGATTTTTTGCAAAATATGTCGTAAATTATGCATTCTATATATATTTATGAAGAGTACAAAAGTATTTAGAGTTGGATTTGGAATATTTTTTGTATAAATGAAATTTCAAAATTCGGACCGGATGTAACACTTTCATACGTATAAGAAAGTCGTGTGGTGGCCACACCTCATTTTTTAATTTTGAAATTATGCACTCCCTATGTGAACCACCCCGAGCCGCCACTGGCATAGAATAAATAGTTTTTGAATCATATCATCCAAAATAATATATCTAGATACACCAACCCCTTACCGTCTCCATTATATGAAATTATCAAGGAACTTCATATCTTCAAACCAAATAAATTTGTATTTTCTATCAGCAGAACTGCTAAAGCATTTGGAAAACGTCTTGCTTTCTCATGTGTAGCGTTTCCTCAAATTCTTCCATGCTCTTTCGTAAATATCACCTATTGATTAATATTTAAAACGAGTCTTTGTATACCAATGCAATAACAAATGTTTAAAAAACCTTTGGCTTCTGGTGTTTCACTTACTTCTTTCCAGACATCTTTTTGATATATCACATCTTTGTAGCTCCATTGTGCCTTGTTATATAATTATGCTTTTTTTATAACATCGTTACCAATTGGTTTAGTTGTACAACTTCAAAATATTATTTTACTAAAATTGTACGTAAAACAGATATAAGGCATAGGTAAATATAACAAAATAACAAAGGACTACGGCCATTGTGAATAGATGTATTTGTTTCTCGTATACATATTTAACTTTACGCGTTACCCTTATGTTACGTTCAGCTTACATCTTATATCCATTGTCAACAAGGCCTTAGGAGGCAAACGTGCAGGAAGACTATGAAGATGTGTAGCATAACTACAACATTAGACGGCTAGTTTATATATTCCATGTTTCCATATGTTTTTTTATATATAATTACTTTTACATTTAATTTACTTTACAAGTTATTGATCCAGAAATTGTCGTCAAGTTCTTGGTCAAGTTATTGTTGACCTTGCCTGTTTTACCCTTATCAATTTCTTCACCAAGTTTTTAGGTGAATTAGTAGTACCAATAGTGCAAAAGTGCGAAATAAAAAAAATTATTAATTTACCGAAGATTTGTGTTTGATATTAAATGTAAAAACAACTGGACAAGAGATGCAAAAGAAAATAAATAATTTACGCATACAATTCTTTCAAGAAGTATTAAATTAACGTGTCATTTTTAACGACATTCGAAAATGGAATTAGTGTTTACAATTTACACAGTTGGCAAAACATTACATGAATTTTACTAGAAATCACTAAAAAGTCGTGTATTACACTTGTCAAGTCGACTTGATCAATTTCTTGACCAAGAACTTGTTGAATTAGAACATGTTCTATTTTTCTTCTCAACTTGATCAAGTTCATGGTCAAGAAACTGATCAAGTCGACTTGACAAGTGTAATACACGACTTGTCGTCAATTTTAACTTGATCAAGTTCTTGGTCAATAACTTGGTCAAGAAATTGATAAGTGTAATACTTATAATTTTAATAAATCTAACACTATAGGGCACCTTGCTTTGCCTGTAGCGTTATAATTTGAAACAAGTCTTTAAATCCATCTCTATTTACGTTTTTGATAGCTATCTGTATTCCTTCTTACTATGTTGCCTTGCATAAATCTTCGTTACAGATTTTATTGAGCCAAAATACTATGCATAATATTTTTTTAAAAAAATTATTCTGTTCAGCTTTTTTTGGGCCTCACATATTTTATTTTCCATTAAATTTATTAACTATATAAACGTTAAAATATCCTCATAATTTCGTATATTGAAGTGCAAGTTCGAATTTTAAATTACGTTCATATGTAATAATTTTGCAAAACCAAATCGTTAACAATTTAACATGACCGTAGATAACATAAAATAATCATGAAATTATAACCACATATTCATATTGTTCGTGGAATTATTAAAATAATTGTATGCACGCATCCCATCAATGACAACTTGTAAATTGGCATTTACTATAACACAGGAAATGCTGGATTCTAACCAACAATTCATCGGCATAGTGGGTAATTTCGTATTATATAACGATTGTCATGGTCATGGTTAGGTGACTAAAATCTGTGTTCAATATATAAATGACATCAATTGAAAATATAGTTCAATTTATTAGAGACCGTCGTCGGTTTGTTAGCACTGGAAACTTACTGAGTTAAAATAGAAAAGATGTTTAAAATTGTGTTTTGTGTAACTTTATGTTTATACGTCTTCAATGAAGTATCCGGGGTGAGTATGACTTTACTTCAAAAATTGCTAAGAGGTGCAACAGTTTGCGATTACATTAACATTAAAAGCTTAGTATTATGATCCTATTATATCAAGAGTAATTTTAATATAATAACTTTCCTTTTTGGAGAATTATAAAATAGTATATGAAGAAATGAGGTCCATAAGATGCATTTCGTCGCTGAGGTGTCAATACTTCTCTCTCTCTCTCTCTCTCTCTCTCTCTCTTCAGTATTAATTAAGTGATGGTATTTTTTTTTGTGAACATATGCCGTATGAATTTATGTTGCTCTTAAACATAGTATCTCAAAATCGCCATATTTTGAGATACGAGGTTTTGACATATTAGCGACGATTTGTCGCATGAGTGCATATTTTCTAATGAATAAGTGCAACAAAGTGCTTTATGAAATGAGTCTCCTGTGTATTTTTCGTACATTGGAAGCTAATGCACTATCATTAAAACAAATCTGAAGGCTGTATTACACTTATCAATTTCTTGACCAAGTTATTGATCAAGAACTTGATCAAGTTAAAATTGACTACAAGTCGTGTATTACACTTGTCAAGTCGACTTGATCAATTTCTTGACCAAGAACTTATTGAATTAGAACATGTTCTATTTTTCTTCTCAACTTGATCAAGTTTTTAGTGATTTATAGTAAAATTCATGTTATAAAGTTTTTTTGCCAACTGTGTAAAATGTAAACACAAATTCCATTTTAGAATGTCGTTAAAAATGACATGTTAATTTGATACTTCTTGAAAGAATTGTGTGCGTAAGTTATTTATTTTCTTTTGCATCTCTTGTGGAGTTATTTTTATATTCAATATCAAACACAAATCTTCGGTAAATTTATTAATTTTTTTATTTCCTACTTTTGCACTATTGGTACTACCAATTCACCTAAAAAGTTGGTGAAGAAATTGATAAGTGTAAAACAGGCAAAGTCAACAACCAACTCTACTTAGCGAAATATATTTCTGGTAACTATATTCTTACAATTAATTATCAATGTAACTTTGGCCACAACATAACTTTATTAATCCTTCCGGTGCTCCAAATATCGCCAATCTTTTAAAAAAAAATGTTTTGGGATATCGTAATGAGATGTAGTGCTATAAAGTGTTATTATAATCCCCCATACTCCTATAAATGATATGAAAAGCATGAATTATTATTGTTATTAATTGTTATAACACGAAAATTATATGTGTGTATAACAAGATAATTTTAACGGATAGAGTGTTTAAGCAATATACACATACGTTACGCTATATTTAGTTTTAGCAAACACATTAACTAATTCATTTAGTTTTTCAGAGGCCAAAGCGTCCTACAGATTTTGCAGAAGGAGAACTCCTAGATAAATTCGCGGTATTCCTTCATAACGATAAAGACTTATCACAGGCTCTAGAAAAAGAATTTACTTCACATACAGTAGATAGGGAGAAACGACAAACTGAATTAGATGATATGAATAGCACTTTGGATGAGACACCCGATGACAAGCAACAAGGATTTTTCGACAGAGCTGCAAAATTTATGATGGAAGTTCTCCAGCGATTTCTTAAGTGGGTCAATACGGACTAAACTGCTAAGCTGGATATGGCATCGTATCGTATCGTAAAAATAATTATTTGTATTTTATAAGTTTCCATGTACAAATGTAAAGTAACCTATATGTGTAATGTTGTATCTGTTTTATTGCAATTACGTCTAACAAAACTTTATAAATAAACAATAATCAGATATTGTGGAAGCTTTTTTATATTTGCAATTTCTATACTGCTGGTTCTTTCAATATGAAGAAAAGAATAAATTCAGTAATTTAAGCCATTCACATACCTAATTATAGATAACTCAACGATTTAAAGTGAGTTATTAAGACGTGGGTGGTGTAATATAAACGTTCAAAACAAGCATCATGGCAATGGACTAACACGAATTGCTAACAGTAATTTTTATTTCAGATTAAATGTACTCTATGCTCCCCCAGTTGAGGTTTGCACGATTCATATCCTTCCGAGAGGTTTATACAGAATAACGTCAACGTCTTTAAAACCTGACATGGGATAATTTTTCCTTTGAAGAGATACAAGTACATACTTTCAAAAACAAAGTTGTATGGGAACTTCGAGAAATAGTAAGGAGTTTTATCAGGCGTCCCCAAATTTCTCAAAAAACTGTGAAGAAATACTTTTTTAATGTCGATACCATCTTTCTTGTCATATCTCAGTTACGATGACAGCATTACCGCTCCATTCAGATAACATCAAAGATTATATACTAAAGAAGATGGAAAATTCTCTTGTTACAAGAATGAACTCTATCGAATAGGTCATCTACTTAAATGGTAGTTGCTGAGAATTAAAATGCAAAGCGGGACTTCTAAATTATTGTTGGGTATAGCTGCCTAGATCTCTAAATATCGTCGTCAAAATTATTTCGCCATTTGTTCATCTAATAATTGTTCGTTACGATGTCAAATACAAATTGTAGTGTTAGTACGATAAAGAACATTTTATAATTTATTTTTATTATATTTTTTATAAGGTTTTAGCATATCTAAAATATTTTTTGTCATTTGGTTTCTTTTCCTGAAAATATTTTGTTAGTGTATATGCACCGAATAAATAAAAATACATTTAAATATTCTTCTATAAGTTGCTCTTTTGTACTATTAGAATGAATCAAAACGATTTAACATTTAAAATAATAATTAACATAATTAATTAATTTAAGTTGGAATATCATTTGCAATGATAAGATACAGGAACGCGCCAAGTATCTTCGGCGCCGTCGTGCGAAATACTGATAGGCGCCTTTACCCTATATGTATTGAGCCAAAATTACCAGCCACCCTCCCACAGTTCAACATTGAAATTTATGACGAACTCTTTAGACTTGTTAGTACTGGTAGGTATTTTTTATTTGAGGCAAACAATAGGTTCACATACAAAAACATATTATTAAGATTTTTATTGCACACTGAAACAACAGTAACAAAATAAAAAACAGTATTCCAAATTATTAAATAACAAAAGGTCAAATAAAATATTTTTAGAGTGCCCGTGTTTTTAAATAGATACACGTGAAGGAAAACAACGGAAATGTCTTATAGAAATTGGACTTTTCTAGCTTTACTTTTGGCAAATTCATTAATAAGATTTTCAATATTCAGCTACTTTAAAAAGTCAGACTCTATAGAAATGATAGCAAGATTTTCTAGCCGCTCCTGGCCCATTCTAGATCGTAAGTAATCCTTAATTAACTTTAATTTAGAAAATGATCTTTCGGCTGTAGCTACAGAAATTGGTATAGTTAACAATATACGTAATGCAATTGTAATGTTTGGGAATGAGTGGGTTAAGTTATTTATTGTAATGTAATTGAGTGTTTCTACTACAGACGTCACATTTTTGTCGCAGTTTTGCAGAAATTACAATTCATGTAAAAGTTCTGTTCCGTCTATATCTTTTTCGTTTCGATTTTTGTCAGTTAAAGCTTCTTCGAGTTTTTTACAAAAATTAAATTGTTCTTGGTTCGAATACTTGCCAAAATCCTCAATATTCCACAAAAATTTGAAAACATCAGAATGAGAGGATAGCAGTCCAAATCTTTCAATTACAGATGAAAGAGTAATGTCTAGCATTCCAAAAAAACAATTGACTTTGAATTTTAATTCTTGGTTTTCAATAGGCTGATCTTCACTTTCGTAGGAAAATTGTTTTTTATTTTTCGTGGCCTTAAAATTTCTGAACATTTGAATATCGCATCTACTTCCAAGCAAGATGCTAATTCTTTGGCATCTACGAGCAAGTCACTGAAGCCTTTATCTGATCGATATTCCTTTAAAAAAGTATTTAGGTTGTTCAAACTTTCGCAAGCCTGTGAAATATGGAATTTTTTAGTTTGCAGGATCTTGGTAACAACATGAACTTTACTTAGTATCTTGTACCACAACACTAACATACATACAAACTCATAATTTTTAATTATTTCCAGACAAAACTTCATAAAAAGCATCGTAAATTTCGCCTAACTGGAATCTTAGAGGGGTTACTGCATCAATTCTGCTAGACCATCTGGTTTCTGATAAAGGTTTTAACGTTAAGTTTGAAATATTACTTTTCAAAACAGACCACCGATTGGTTGAAGCAGAAAAAAAATTATATACCTCTTGAAGAGTTGAGAAAAAAATTATACTAAACATATTGGATTTCACAGCGTCGTTTATGACAAGGTTTAAACTGTGATTACAGCAAGGTACAAATATTGCTCGTGAATTAATGTCTAAAATTCTTTTTTGTACACCTTGATGTTTACCCTTCATATTCGCACCATTGTCGTATCCTTCTCCGCGTATGTTATAAATATCTAAACCATATTTTCTAAAGTTTTCAGTAAAAAGTTGGGTAAACCTTCACCTGTTGTATCATTTACAAGACGGAATGTTAAAAAACGTTCTTCGACACTAAATTCATTGTTTTTTAAATTAACGTAGCTTATGCAAACAGAAATTTGCTCCTGGTGGCTCACATCGGGAGTACAATCAAGTAGTATAGAAAAATACTTGCCTTTTTTAACTTCATTTGAAATTTTGTTTCTTATATAATCACCTATTAATTTAATCGTTTCGTTTTGAATTTTATCTCCAAGATAAAATGGCATATTTCTTTGAGATCTATTAATATGTACAGACATCACTGGGTCAAATTTTGCTATCATTTCTAAAAAAGTCTGTATTCATTTAATAAAATTATTACAGTATGATTATTAGCTTCTATTAAAATGCTTAAGATACCCCTTTCACCTTTTTTAATTATTAAATAATATTAATTAAGTTAAATTTATACAAAAAACAGTGTAGATGCAAATATCAAGTACACTCTTTCAAGTAACAATAAAATTATTGCTGTCAATGCTAAAATAATTGTAATAATTGTTTTATGTAAATTTGTTGATTTGTTGTAAACTTTCAAAAAATGTTTTTAATATTTTTAAAATTTAACTTATCACAAGTGGCCGTAGGCGCCTTTAAGGCCTTGGCGCCGTTGTGCGCTGTACGACCTTTCCCATATGGACGGGCGCGTCCCTGATAAGATATGAAATACAATTTATAAAACGTTAAACAGATATTAACCAAGAAACTAAACTTGGAGTCTGTGGCTTGATACTAAACAAAAACACTAGAAAACCTTTACCACACTAAAGCACCAAAAAGGCTAAATACGTATTTCGACAACTATGTTGACATCTTCAGTAGCACTGATTAAAAACCGCGATGTTGAAATACGTATTTAGCCATTTTTGTGCTTTAGTGTGATAAGGGTGCGTTCTAGTCTTTTTGGTTAGATATTAAACAAATTATACTTCTATATACTAGTCTTTTAGAAAAAGAAAAATATTTGGTATAATCCGCTGTAGAGCAACCGTAAACACGTGTTTCTGACTAATTGGTCGTCATCAGTACGGTGTAGCCAAGGAATAAGGTGGGATAACCTTGGAGATGTAAGCTAAACGGAAGACCATCAGGTGACAGACCACCATTTGCAGCTTCAGCTAGAAGATCGTTGGTTTTGAGGACAACAACTAACGTCGCCACGAGGAAGACAATGTCAACCTGCGGTTGCTCTACAGCGGATTATACCCAATATTTTTCTTTTTCTGATATTTTATGTATCCGCGATAATTTCTTATTCTTTCATTTACTAGTCTTTTATATACACAGTATAAATTAAACTCACTTTACAAACACGAACTGAACCAAACTCAGTAGTAGGTAATAGGAGCATCTAGCCGTTTAGTCAAAAAGCAATTGATGGATACAAATTTTTTAATGGTCCAATAAAAAAAAAGAGAGATGCACCACCCTGTAAGATAGCATGTTTTGTTTTTGTCAAGGGCTGTGTTCTGTAATTTTACGTTTTAGAAAATAATAGAATTTCTAAGAAAATTTAAGAAACACATTGAAACAAACTAACCTGAATTGTAAATGATAATATTATAAAGTTTAACCCTGATATAACGGGCGCTATTCCCGGTAATAACTAGGGAGCGGATTAGGGGGCGGACACGAGTGGTTGATGACTCATCGCCCACGGGCGCACTATTGAAATGTTGTATTTCTAAAGAGGTTTTAATGTTATTTATATAATTGGATAACAAGTGGGTGGTGATCTATAAAATACAAAATACCTTATTATTATTTGTTCATTTTGTAGTTCAAGTCGAGTAAAAGAGTATTAATATTTACTAACAATACTTTCTCAAAGTTCTCTTCTGTAAGATTTGTTCTCTTTGAATGAAGTACATTCTTGTAGATAGAAAACGTCCTTTCTACATCGCAACTGAAATATTCTTTTATTTCAGCGTATTTAGCAGTTAGATTTTGTGTCATTGTCCCCATACACAATTGCGGCAATGTTATTAAATCTGGATTTCTATTAAAAACTGCGTCTAACTTTCGCCGAAGGCCACATCCGTAGTCACTGGGAATCCTTTAATTTGAGATTTCGGTTTTTAAAATATGTGATTAGTTACGGCAAATTTCCAAAGTGTTCCTGAAGGAATAACGACTGATTTTTTAAATTTGGGATTTGTGTTAGTTCCTTGCACTCAGAAATACTTCGAGCATCGTCATTTAAACATGTAACGAAATTTTGTAAACTATGGAAATTCTCTGCATAAAAACTAGTAGCTTCCAACCATGTTCCCCATCCAGTTAGTACTGGCGAGGGAGGCAGTGACAAAGATGGAAGTTTTTCCCTGTAAGCTACTCTCGATAGTGCTTTTCTGAAAACTTTTTTAAAAGCGGATACAAGTCTATCAATTTCCGGATACCTGTCTGATATATTCACAGATTCTGTGGAGAGCATGTGCTACACAAGTAATATGCAGCATATAAGGATATGTTTCCTTTAATAGTCTGCCTGTTTTTAAAATATTTGCGGCACTTTCACTAACAAATAAAAGTATTTTTTCCCTGAAGCATTTTGTGCAAATTCGCGTCAATGGTTTTAGCAACTGTTTCCGCATCAACTGTATTTATAACTTTAGATGCTATTACATATGCGTTAAGCCTGTTTTACATTTGTCAATTAATTCATGAACAAATGTGTAATACAAGAATCGACATCAATTCCAGTTCATGAATTAGTTGGTAAATGCTAGGAGTATTACATATGCGCTATATGGAATAGTTGGATGTAGTACACCAGCTACAACATTTACCACACAGCGTCCTAATATATCGACAGTTTCGTCGGCACTTATCAATAGGTACTGATTTGAAAGATGTCTTCTAATGCATTCTACTGTTTTCGTGAAGCACTTAGAAACATGATATTTGAGTAAGGTGGATTTATCAGGAATATTTTGACCAGTATATTTTTGAAGAAATGTTTTGAAAGTGGGATTGTCAAGTTTCTTTAATGGGATACTAGCTAGAGATCTTCGTTAAAATTGTCAGCTTTCAACGGGTCCAATGTCTGTCAATGTTTTAGCGTTGCTAGTGACGTGTACGTGCACTTTTTGGCATTTTGTAACGATATTTTACAGACTTTGCAATAAATATCGGAATCACTGACAATGGACATACAATCAGTATGGCCCTCAATCCAACTCGCCTTTGTTTCACGATGTATTTCTCGACGTTCTTCCATATCATAGCAACATAAACAATGTTCTAGATCTAAATAAATGATAGCTAAAAATGTATGCGTATGTTATTGAAACTAAACGAAATCCAATGCACACTTACGTCTAGATAATTGGGAGAAATAGATTCAATGAAACGGTATTAAACAGGAACTATTACAAAAATTACGAAGTACGTAATTAACAGTCAAAACAATGAAAAAACGAAACTAACGTAAGTATGAAAAAAATATAATAAATTTTAAAAACCCCTCACGCTACTACCTACGCCGATGAAGAAACGAATTTTATGAGGAAAGACGACTTTTTTGCTGTCGTTTTGGGACAATAACGGAAGTTGCAGTTCACCATATAAATAATGCTATTCAGTAACTGCGTGTTGTTTACATTATTTCTTTGCTCCGTCGTAATTTAAACCTGGCACGTGCGCTGTCTAATAATAACAAACAAAAATTATTTTCCCGATCAAAGATTCTATATTTTTAATATATTTTGTGTTGACCAAATGAACTCGTTTATAACGAACGCTGGCATTAAAAATTCAAATTGGCAAGAAAAATCCGCTGTAGTCCTGGATATAACAAATTAGGCCACGTTATATGTATGTTTGTAGAAAACTAGAAGAGGCAGTTAGTTAATCAGTGTTACCTCTAACAATGTTGACGAGAGTCTTTCTCATCATTATAGATTACTCATAATGATTAATTTATGCATGTGTTGTGTGAGTACAATGTGAATTTATCTAATTCATAACATATGAAAAATTTATTTGAAAATGATTTACAAGTGATCACCGAAGAATCAGATTTGGAAGAAGACGCGACGAAACTAGTTACCATTGGAGAAGTGTATACTCCCATGAATGTTTTATGGACTTGTAATATTTTTTTCAGCTGTAGAATCTAAAGCCTAATTCACGCGACTCTTGTTCGGCTGCTAGACTGCTTGATTTCGCGATTATGTTCCAAGCGAGCTATTGCACTAGGTGCTGTGATGGGTCCCCTGTGACGTTGGCTATACACAATGTGCCTTACTGGCCTGGGTCTGTAGATGCCTTCGATGCGTGTCACATTTTGTCACGTAGGTGTGTGTTTGACACAACTGCCGATAGTCGGCACTGATTAAAAATAATTGCTATATTCAAACAAGAAACGTCGCCTTATTTTATGTGACTTAAAATTTACCTTTTATTTACCACTTAAAATTTCAATATATACTTAAGTCAGTCTAGTTAATATATTTATTCGATTACAAAATTTATTTGGTCATATTCGGAGCTCGACTCTGTAGATGTTACTTGGAACGGTGGGCGAAACGTCGGCAACAAATATTGTACAACGATCTCGGAAATCTACATCTTAAAATAATGGAACTTATTGTTATGAAAAAGTTAATACGAAATAATTCTATTTTTTATAAAGAAGGGCAAATAAAACTTATTACAAAAAATGAGGTGTGGGCTTCATAAGAAACTAGTATACGTACGTGCGTTTCAAATTACACAGAAGTTGTTCCAAATTAAATTTTAAATACTTTTATTGTTCTAAAAAAAAATACACCTGTGAGTAAATGTTTTACTTCCGGTCCCAACTTTAAAATTCTCTTCATACAAAATTTTTTCCAAATCTAGTTCCAGATACTTCCGCACGTAAAATGAATCTGTATAGAATGCATAATTTGCGAGATATGTATTTGCAAAAAAATCGTTTTTCGATCAGACAAAAAGACCTAGTTTTGGGAGAAATTTCGAAAAACTTTTTTTATAAAATCCTTTTAAAATTCACTTCTTAGTATTTTTGTATTCTTTAGAAATTTGTCTAAAGTTAGTAGTTGACGAGGTATTAGTAAGCTTTTTACTGAAGTAAACAACCACAAATTTTTACTGAAAATGTATACTGAAAATGTAATCAGATCTCAAGAGGAAGAGCTATCGGAGCGACACACACAGAAAGAGATGTTAGCAATAACCACTTTTTCGATATGAGGGGCTCTAAAACGTGGACATCTGCAAAAATCTCGAGGCTGAAAATTTTCACCACAATACTTTCTTATACTACGCATAGGAAAGCAAAAATGGAAATGTGAATCATACCTAATTTGAACACCACAGAAAAATAATAATTTTTCTGATTTGTTTGATAACAAATAATATGTTTTCGGAAGTAACAGTCCGTCTTTTCAGCGCGTTTAAAAATCGCAGTCTGACGTAGGCTCCGCGGCATCTCGCGCGACTGCCCCGTGAGACCCCGTCTGTATTGGAAATCGAGCGATGAAACTGGCGTGGGTAGCGCGCAGATATACGTCAGCGGTGGGGCACTTCTCTATGGTGCCGCGTGGCTGTCCAGTATATATAGCGGTGAATGTATGTTGTAATTTCTATCGATGCAAATGCAACTAGGAATTGCGTTAGTAACATAATTGAAATGATAGAAAATAACACACTGAGCTATGACATTAAGATAAAAAACTAATAAAACCGTGACGAGAAAATTCAACAGAAGCTCTTACAGTTTATCAGTGGGTGTAATGTGCAAAATGCTTTTTGAAGTGTAAACTTCTTTAGGCGCGTTGCGCTGATTGTAGGCACTGAACAAGACTGACTGCAACGCTCGGATATGTAACGCTCGTTCGGGTAAAGTCGGCTAAGGGAACAAGATAAATAAATATATCATATAGAGGTATTTAATTTCAATGAAATTGAAATTTAAATGAATAAATAAATAAAATAAAATAAGTAAATTCATGTTCCAGAACAGATTCGATCCCGAGGCGCACGGGTATGAAGTACTATGAAGCCGACACGTTACCATCAGACTAAGCACGGGACCGTAAGCGAGTATTTATATCGTCTATTTATACATACACATACGTCCGAACCGACCAAACGAAATGGCCGGTCGCGTAAATGTAATAAATGTGCAAATATGTTTTATTTAATATGTTACTGAATATTATACGCGTGTATTTCGTATTATTGAAAATTGACGTATGAAACTGAAATTTTAGATACGGGGGTGTCTTAGGTCGCCGATCACCATTCCATAGTCAAAATGTCAAAAAAAAAACGAAATGGCGGAAGAGTTTCTTGAAAATTGACGTATGAATGTGAAATTTTAGGTACGGGGGTGTCTTAGGTCGCCGATCACAAATCCAAAGTCAAAATGTCAAAAAAAAACAAAATGATTAGATACGGGCGTTTTGGGGGTCGCCGATCACAATTCCAAAGTCAAAATGTCAAAAAAACAAAATGGCGGAAGAATTTTTTTTAAATTGACGTATGAATGTGAAATTTTAGATACGGGGGTGTCTTAGGTCGCCGATCACGAATCTAAAGTCAAAATGTCAAAAAAACAAAATGGCGGACGAGTTTTTTGAAAATTGACGTATTGCTGTGACTCTTACAAATTTATAAATATATAAGATAAATTTAGTTTACTTAATTAAAGCGTAACTGAGAGTCAAGCACGCATCCTAGTGCTAGGCCTTATGCTAGACTAAGATACGGTGAACTTTCTGCTGAAAGGTAGGTTAAGCAAAACATTTTACATGCAACTAGCTCAGTTTGAAAATAAATAGTTCTCTCAGGGGCAGAAAATATGAGTTGATTCTCCTGCTCTTTAATTATCTCCAGGTCAGGTAAAGAAATAAAATACAAAATAAATCTTAATATCTAATTTATTAAAATAAAATAATTTTAAAACGAATCCAAAAGTTTTTGTCTACAAATATTTACACACCAAAAAAAAACAATATTCAGTCATAATTCAAATTTATATATCATCATCAATAAAGTATTACAAGAAATAAAGAATAAATGAGATTATGATGTCGTGAAAAACTTACATCTAAAAATGTGAACGTGATTATTATGATTAATATTTGTCATAGATACATGTAAACAATCAAAAATAAAATAAAGAACCCGTGATGAATTGTACTGGAATATAAATAAAAATAAAATTTGTGCGGTCTACTGTTTGCTAACAAAATATAGACATTAAGGAAATGGCTTTGCCCTAATTAGTCCTGTCCGGCGCCTTTTCTCGCTCCCAACACAGTACCATCAGATAACAAATTCACACAGATGAGTATCCCAAAGTTCCATCCTACGAGCATGTCATTTTCAACTCGTTGGACGCAACCCGAACATACATCACAATGCGCACATTCCTTAAGGAATATATATAAATTTTAAATTAAATAAATAAAATGAAATAAAATAATGTCTCTGCGTATTCAATAAATTAACTCAGCCCTGATTAGTTCTGCCTGGTGCCTTTTCTCGCTCCCAAACGCAGTACCACCAAGACCAATTCGTGTCTTTCAAATTCACCAGGACTCCATGCTATGAATTAAATAATGACATAATTCATTTCACACATCCCTGATGTATTATTCAACACGTTAATATTGAACACCCAAATACAACAAAAACATACTTAATTCTCAAATCAAAAGAAATAATATATACATTTTTTAAAAAAAAAAAAAATAAACTTTACCTTTTTCGCGAAATTCCAATACAAAAGACGCCACTACAAATAAAGAATTTGGTACGCCACTATACACACATTTATAACAAATATTGTTTAATCACCTCAATTCTTCGTACATCGTATTAAACTCATCCATCATAAATTTTCAATGAAAATTTGATTCACTTATCTATATAACCTATATACACATAAAACAAAATTATTAATTTCAAATATCTTTTGTAGGATAAATAAATTTAAAAGAAAAATAAAGTATACGGAAATGAAATGATTATGTTATCCAAAGTTATCATTACAAATACTAGAAGGTTTTGTCATAATGTATGGCATAGTACCCCTACATGCAAAACAAAACTCTCTAGAAAAAGAAAATAAAATGAAATTAAACAAATTCAAAAACCGAGTTCATAAATAAGAGTATTTTCATACATAAGTAATTATTCAAATACATTTAGACATTTCAATATGATACGCGCTGCATGTTAAAAATAAAAATATTATAAGTGTGGAATCTTGTTAAAATTTTATAAGTATCGAAAATCTCAAAATTTATTCTAAGTCTGGATTTTAAAATAATCTTTTAAAAAGAAAGAGGAAGTGGTTTATCACCTACTTTTAGACTAGTTAAAATTGCGGTTTTCACCAGCAATCCCGGAAATTTTATCCGTCCGCGCTTTTATGCTTAAATTTCTTTATAAAAACATCCGGCAACTTTCGGCAAACACGAATCCACTTCCAAAATTGTATATCGACGGTGCTGCTCTTATCGGTCGCATGGGGAAACAGTGTATTAATAATCCTTGAAAAAGGTAAACAAACATGCGAATATAAATTCGTCTATACGTTTATGACTCAGCCATGCACCTGATAAACAATACTTTTTGCGCCGGTCCACCCAGTCGATCTTTGCCAATGCCAGAAGTGTCTGTGCGAGAAACACCTGCTCGATCCTTTTCACGTAACATTTAATACGTCTTAATATTATAACCTTATAAAAATTTACTAAGATCCTTTTATTGTTTTACTTAAATAAAAATAAAGTTTTCGTAAATTATCGATATAGTGAATATTTATATACACATCATAGTAAAAATGAATAAAGTAAAAATTAATTTAAATAAAGTCTTGAAGTGATCTTGATTATACTTATTTATTTACATATTATTATTTATTCAAGATCACTGCATAAATATCCCTATGGGAATATCTGCGATTTATAAGCGAGAATCGCTAATGTCAATGGTATAAATTCAAGATTTCCCATAAATACCAGTTAATATATTTATACATTATTTACAATATTATTGATATAAAGCATAGAGACATGAAATTTCCCTATAATATGCTCATTCTATATTTATATACAAATCAGGAGTAAATATGCAAAACTCTTGGAGTTTATTTTGAACTTCACTCCCTTCATGACGAGAAAGTTTAAACAAATGACATTTAAAACACCTAAATTAATTAAACTACTTATAACTATATATACAAAAGTGTATTTAAATTCTTTAAATTTTACACCTTTCATAGGTATTACAAATATTGTAATTGCATCATCGAGTTCCCTTAAAATGAAGTGGCAACTGTAGTCCACTATTTTGGGAAAACTTCTTAACATTTTTAAGTATCTGGGCTGTGGGTACTTTTCAACTGCATCCAAAACCTCTATTCTCGCATGGGTCCATATAAATTTCACACCCTCTTGTAAAATCATTTTATCATTCACATGATGTGACACATTTTCATCATGTGGGTTTAATATGTGCTGTACGGGCTTTACATACCCATAATGTAAAATATTTTGTTCCTTATGAACAATTTTATTTAAATTCACTAATAAATTTACCACTATTGGATATAATTTCACGAAACATTTATATAGCTGTACCAACCAAAGAGAATTAACGTTTACAAACCACTTTGCATTAGTACTTATTAACAATAATGTTTCTATTAATTTGGGGAGTTGTAGCTGTTGTTTTATTGATTGAAATAAACATAAACTTAATTTATTATTCTTAATGTTTTCTAAATAATCTAAATATTCCTTAATTACTACTGTGATGGGGTTCATTAAATTATATACTAAATTTTCAATAATTCCATCTTTTAACAAGCTTTTAATTTTAAACTTGACACTTACTTTGTACTGGGAAAATGGACGAGTCGTTTCTGTTTTAATACAACTTATATAGCCTACTGTTAAATCTATATTACCATTAAATAATTTAACATCTTTTGTCAAAGGATCACTCACATTATCATTATTAATCTGTTTGTTGCAAATCAAATTTTTGTCACCCATATTTATTTCCCGGTGTGAACATTTATTTATTATGTCACCCATATATTTCGTGGCGTCTTTCTTTTGAAGACCCTCCACATGGTGTGTACATTTATTATTTATGTCACCCGTGGCAAACATGGACTCTTCCCTTTGAAGATCATCCACATGGTGTGAACCTTTATCCTTGTCAATCAAACTATCATTATTTATTTTTAAAGTGAGGTCCCTATCAAAATTATCAATGATTGAATTATTAACTAATATTTTATCATCTTGAGCGCCTTTGTCCCAAGACATGTTTACTTTTCTATTGTGGAAGGTTCTATTTTCCCTTTCCAATTTTGATGTATATAGACTCAAAAAATCCATCCCAAGTACGCAGCAATATTTTAATCTTGGTGTAACAATAAATTGTGTTACAAGTTCTACATCACCCATCTCTATATTTATACAAAATACATTGTTTTGCTTGTAAAAACCTAATTTTTCAAACCTTTTATCAAATAATCCCCCATCTAAAAGTGACAATTCTAATTCACTATCTATTACAGCTACACCATATACATCCCCTACTTTAACATCTACCAGTGGAAATTCAGTGGTTATATTACTTAAATCTACGACGTTTCTCTTGCCTCGTTGTTTCTTCTTTCTCCCTTTGGTTGGACCTACCAAAAATCCAGGTCCTTCTTTATTGCTCCTCTTGACGCATCTTTCATCACAGCTTCTGTTTTATTTTCTTTATTTTCTATAACTACGTTATTAAATCCTCGGGTATCTTCTGTTACATTTTTTCCATATTTCCTTCCTACATGACCCTCCTGTCTCCAATTATTATTATTATCATTACTACTATTACTCATATTCTTGTTGTTACTATTTTCCACTTTTCCTCTCTGGTAACTATTATTCTGATACCGATTACCATTGTATCTTTGTTGGTTATTATGGTAATTACCATTATACCTTTGCTGAGTATTATATTGGTTACCATTGTTACCTGCTTTATACCCATTTTTATTCTGAGATACACTCCTGTCTTCCACGTCGTCCAGACGCTTTACCAATTCCAAGAGTTGCTCAACGGTGTCTATACCCTGTAAAGCAACTGCTTGTACTACCTCATGCTCAAAATGATTAGCTAATTGGGTAACAATGTCACACTCCTGGATCACAGGTTGTATGTGCTTCAAGAAAGAATATTTCCGAATAACATAATTCTCTCTAGACGTAATGGAACGATATTTTCCAAAGGTAAGGTCATGTCTAATGCGTCTTTGCTGAGTTTGTCCCCAGTACTGTCTAATAAACATACTTTCTAATTCTTCGTATGTCTGTACCTCATCAATTACCATATCGTACCATAATAACGCATAATCTCTAAGACACCCTCTCATGAAATGTAACTTTGACATATCATCATTAATACCACGAATATATGTCTTAATAGTTTTAAGAAATGCCATTGGGTTGTCTTTATTATACCCAGAAAATTTTGGTATATTTTCCGTACCAATTGATATCTGTTGCGGTACAACACAAGGTGTAATTGTACCTTGTTCAACTCTTGTTTTCAAATTCTTAATTGTATCTTGACAATTTAATGTCATATCCTGTAGCTTTAAAAGAGAGTCTGTGCATGCACCATATTTAACCCTACAGTCCTCAAATTTATTTGTTAAATTCAGATCCAAGGATTGTATTTTTTCATCTTGTCCTCCAATCCTTTCTTCTATCAGTCTAAAATTTTCTCTTGCTACACCGGCCCTCTGATTCATTTCATCTATTAAAAAATTACTGCTATCCTTGCACTTCTTTTCATTTGCTTCAATTCTTTCATTGATCTGTGTCGTGCTTTGTTTCACATCTTCTTTTAATTTATTGTTCATTGCAGACATTTCCATTCTACAAGCTTTTATCCTTTCATCAATCTTCTCATTCATCGACTTTACCACAGTTTGTATCTCTATTTTATTTCTATTCATCTCTTCTTTATTTTCTTTAAACTTCTCATCAAACTTCTTATTCATTTCAGTTTTATTCTCATCAAACTTTTTATTCATCTCTATCTTGTCACATTCCAACTTACAGAAAAGTTTTTCAAATAAAATATCAAATCTGTCTCCGCCTGGCATTTCTTTCGTTTCAATTTTTACATTTTCAGTTACAATTTCATCCTCATCAAGAGGTAGCGTCTTTTCTGAATCTGTCACAGAGGAAATGCCTTGTGGTTCCCTGTACGTTTCAAATAAATATTTGGTATCCATACCACTTTCAGGATTTTCACCCTCACCTTTATACTCAGACATATTTACTTTATCTGTCCTGGCACTTAAAGAGACTTATTTGTGGAGAAAAATAAATCAAAACTTGACAAAATTTTATTTGTGAATTATATTTATTAATTATTCAAATGCACTTAAAGGTGAAAATACCTCCCTTTAATTACACAGCTATTTGAATATTAAATAATCAATTAATTTTTATCTAAACAGTTTAAAATGTAAAAGCTTTGCCCCACTACGTTGGGTGCCATATATATGCTGTGACTCTTACAAATTTATAAATATATAAGATAAATTTAGTTTACTTAATTAAAGCGTAACTGAGAGTCAAGCACGCATCCTAGTGCTAGGCCTTATGCTAGACTAAGATACGGTGAACTTTCTGCTGAAAGGTAGGTTAAGCAAAACATTTTACATGCAACTAGCTCAGTTTGAAAATAAATAGTTCTCTCAGGGGCAGAAAATATGAGTTGATTCTCCTGCTCTTTAATTATCTCCAGGTCAGGTAAAGAAATAAAATACAAAATAAATCTTAATATCTAATTTATTAAAATAAAATAATTTTAAAACGAATCCAAAAGTTTTTGTCTACAAATATTTACACACCAAAAAAAAACAATATTCAGTCATAATTCAAATTTATATATCATCATCAATAAAGTATTACAAGAAATAAAGAATAAATGAGATTATGATGTCGTGAAAAACTTACATCTAAAAATGTGAACGTGATTATTATGATTAATATTTGTCATAGATACATGTAAACAATCAAAAATAAAATAAAGAACCCGTGATGAATTGTACTGGAATATAAATAAAAATAAAATTTGTGCGGTCTACTGTTTGCTAACAAAATATAGACATTAAGGAAATGGCTTTGCCCTAATTAGTCCTGTCCGGCGCCTTTTCTCGCTCCCAACACAGTACCATCAGATAACAAATTCACACAGATGAGTATCCCAAAGTTCCATCCTACGAGCATGTCATTTTCAACTCGTTGGACGCAACCCGAACATACATCACAATGCGCACATTCCTTAAGGAATATATATAAATTTTAAATTAAATAAATAAAATGAAATAAAATAATGTCTCTGCGTATTCAATAAATTAACTCAGCCCTGATTAGTTCTGCCTGGTGCCTTTTCTCGCTCCCAAACGCAGTACCACCAAGACCAATTCGTGTCTTTCAAATTCACCAGGACTCCATGCTATGAATTAAATAATGACATAATTCATTTCACACATCCCTGATGTATTATTCAACACGTTAATATTGAACACCCAAATACAACAAAAACATACTTAATTCTCAAATCAAAAGAAATAATATATACATTTTTAAAAAAAAAAAAAAATAAACTTTACCTTTTTCGCGAAATTCCAATACAAAAGACACCACTACAAATAAAGAATTTGGTACGCCACTATACACACATTTATAACAAATATTGTTTAATCACCTCAATTCTTCGTACATCGTATTAAACTCATCCATCATAAATTTTCAATGAAAATTTGATTCACTTATCTATATAACCTATATACACATAAAACAAAATTATTAATTTCAAATATCTTTTGTAGGATAAATAAATTTAAAAGAAAAATAAAGTATACGGAAATGAAATGATTATGTTATCCAAAGTTATCATTACAAATACTAGAAGGTTTTGTCATAATGTATGGCATAGTACCCCTACATGCAAAACAAAACTCTCTAGAAAAAGAAAATAAAATGAAATTAAACAAATTCAAAAACCGAGTTCATAAATAAGAGTATTTTCATACATAAGTAATTATTCAAATACATTTAGACATTTCAATATGATACGCGCTGCATGTTAAAAATAAAAATATTATAAGTGTGGAATCTTGTTAAAATTTTATAAGTATCGAAAATCTCAAAATTTATTCTAAGTCTGGATTTTAAAATAATCTTTTAAAAAGAAAGAGGAAGTGGTTTATCACCTACTTTTAGACTAGTTAAAATTGCGGTTTTCACCAGCAATCCCGGAAATTTTATCCGTCCGCGCTTTTATGCTTAAATTTCTTTATAAAAACATCCGGCAACTTTCGGCAAACACGAATCCACTTCCAAAATTGTATATCGACGGTGCTGCTCTTATCGGTCGCATGGGGAAACAGTGTATTAATAATCCTTGAAAAAGGTAAACAACCATGCGAATATAAATTCGTCTATACGTTTATGACTCAGCCATGCACCTGATAAACAATACTTTTTGCGCCGGTCCACCCAGTCGATCTTTGCCAATGCCAGAAGTGTCTGTGCGAGAAACACCTGCTCGATCCTTTTCACGTAACATTTAATACGTCTTAATATTATAACCTTATAAAAATTTACTAAGATCCTTTTATTGTTTTACTTAAATAAAAATAAAGTTTTCGTAAATTATCGATATAGTGAATATTTATATACACATCATAGTAAAAATGAATAAAGTAAAAATTAATTTAAATAAAGTCTTGAAGTGATCTTGATTATACTTATTTATTTACATATTATTATTTATTCAAGATCACTGCAGTATGAATGTGAAATTTTAGATCGCCGATCACGTATCCAAAGTCAAAATGTCAAAAAAAAAACAAATGGCGGAAGAATGTTTTGATAATTGACGTATGAATGTGAAATTTTAGATACGGGGATGGTTGAGGTTTACGTTTTATTTAATACGTTACTGAATATTATACGCGTGTGTACATGTGGAAATGTAATAAATGTGGGAATACATTTTATTTAATACGTTACTGAATATTATACGCGTGTATTTCGTATTATTAACCTCGCCTTGATGAAGTTTTCACTTCTGCCGTCTGGTTTTAAGCACACCCATTCTTCTTGTTTCTATTTCGGTGCTATAAAATTCACTTTAAGACACCCGTTTTGGTTGCAAAAGTATTACTTTATTGTTGTTTTGACGTTGGTAACAAAAAAAATGGAACCAAATTATATTTAAATGTCAAAATGTAAGCCTTTAATGTATCAAACATGTGCAATAGAAGTTGTACAAAGAATAAAAAGCACACATGCTAACATTTTATTTACTAATTAACAATATAAATTGTTAAGCAGAGTTGATGATAAGTTTTCTGATGCTACTATTGAAATTTACTTCCAATGTTGAATAGTACAACTGTTATAAAAGTTTGTTTTTGATAATATGTCGAGACTATGTTGGCGAAAGATTTTGTAAATTGTCTTCTGCTATTTTGCGAATCTCTAGGGGCGTGCAATTACATATTTCGTCCTTTTTGTTGATAATTTGAAATAATTTATTGCATAAATCAGTCTGAATTTTAATCATAATTACATATAACACTGCCTATATTCAAATATTTAAAATGTTCGCACGAAACATGTCTCTCATTTTAAGCTTTTTTTAACTTTTAATAACCAAAATAGAAAAAATAGTATAAAATACACGTTTCATAACACATTTTGCACACTTTATCTTGTTCTCAACTTAAACGCGTGCGCAAAAATCGTATGTTATGAAACTTGTAGTTTAATATACCATTTTTTGTATGTGTGCTTAATTAGGAATTCTCCATAAAGCGACCCTGTCTGGACTTCTAATGATAGTAGGAATTTAAAACACTTTGGTGAGAAAGTAAAAAGACATAAAGTAAGTGAAAAACATCTTAGTAACATGATAGAATATTCAGTTTTGGGAAAGGTAAATACCTATAATGTGCCAGCTGAACAATGCATATAGATAGATTAAATATAATTCAGTACAATGAAAACGTGAGTAAAAACAGACATACTCTTGGAAAATTAATAGACTGCATTAAGTTTTGTGTCATATTTGAAATCGCTTTAATGGGCCATAACGAAACACAGTGAGAATCCGGGGATTTTTCGTGGATTGGTTAATTTATTGGTAGGAATTGACAGCACCCACAAGTCTAATAATAGAGTTTTTATGGGTTTGTCAAAAACTATTCAAAATAAATTGCTGGACAGTATCTACGAAGTTTCTCGCACTTTGATTCTAGACGAAATTAACAAAGCCCATTATATCGCTATACAAGCAGACGAGACGATAGATTCGGCTACATTTTCCCAGTTAGCTTTCATAGTTCGATACGAATTGGTAGTTTTGTATAATAGACCAGACTTTGGAACTGCTTCATCTGCTCTAACATTACTGTGATGTTTCTATGAAAATAAATTAACAACTACATTTGCCTAATCTGTGAAGGTATTGAAAATAATTTGCACCATACCGATGACAACAGCTGAAAGTGAAAGGTGTTTTTCTACTTTGAGGAGAATAAAAACATTTTCTAGAAATACCATGCGGGAAAGCAGACTATGTGCCTTAGCAATGTGTTCCATTGAAAAAGAATTACTGACATCAACACCAAACTTCAATGAATTAGTTATTAATCATTTTGCTGATCGTAAGGAACGGCGGATGATTTCATTTTCAAACAAGTTAATTAAATAGCATATTGAGTTTATCTTTTGTCTGTACTTAATTTTTGATATTAAACACTCAGACCCCCGGTGCCCTCCCGTCCCAAAAAATCACGAGCCGCCACTGATTTCTAGTAGCAACAAACTTAATAAATCGAATGTTATATAGATAAATATTGTTTGCCAGTCTTTATATTCATTAATGTACTCTCCCACAGGTTTATTATTGCTCTATGACAATTGTAGTTGTTGGCAATTTGTTGATACGTTGTTTACATTAATAATAAATGCTTTCTTCATATTGCTAATCAAAAGAATAAACTTACATAATTCCTTTACTCACGATTTAATGCTCCTGAATATTTGGCAATTTTTCTCTCTCTACTTGACAAATAATCAATATTCAGTAAGTACCTATTCTAAGAGATGTTTGTTTTTAAAAGACACTCATCAAAGCTTTATCATTTATCTGTTTGGGTTTTAATTGAGCACTTCGCAGAAGTTAAGACGGTCAGTTACTTTTCTGGTTGTGTAGAAACAAATGCAAAAAGAGTAACAAAAACTATATAATTTATTAAACGTGAAACATCAACTTCTATATTGCATTATTCTGATGTGGATTCTATATATTTACAATTCATGTGATATGACAAATACGTAAATAGGCAAGTATGTATGTAATTTGAAAAATTACAAATTATAAGTAATGAAATTATTCAGGTATGAAGGTTATCGTGAAAGAACGACAGCTCTAAGATTTCTTTCTTGATTGGATATTCCTTTTTGTACTTGTATAGTTAATAATTAACGTAATTATTAGGTTTTGGTTTACTTACATTTGACAGTAAATACGTGGGGAAATGTGTAATATTAACTATAACTTAGCCATGACGAAAACTAGTGACGATCGTAAATTTGCTGTTACATTTTGATGTTTATTTGACAAAATGTTGTTCAGCTTTAAAGAGTTTTTGTGTTGCGTTACCTAACAAAATTGACCAAAATTCAACCAAATTTTTGACAAGAGAAGAAAATGGACTTAAGAATATTCACCGGAGAATATGCCATCATGTTTTACGATAAAATTCGTAGGAAATCAATTGAAGATGACCCAACAGCTGGAAGACCTGTTGGATAAAAATAAACGAAAACAAAAAAAATGAGGTGTGGCTACCACACGACTTTCTTATACGTATAAGCGTTTCAAATTATACAAAATTCTTCTAAATTATACTTTTATCTTAGAAAAATAAACCTGTGAGTAAGTGTGTAACTTCAAGTCCAAATAAAACCACATTTTCCGAGGGGTTAACCACTAAGGAAATCCGTGGAACATTCATGTTGAAATCATCTTGAAATCCTCGTGTAATCCAGTGAAATGATTTGAAATCTCATGACATCCCATCAAATCCCATGAAATCTTATGAAATCCTATAAAATCTCGTGAAATCTGAATAAAATGCCATGAAATCTCAATAAAATCTCATGAAATCTTATAAAATCCAGTATGAAGTCTCATGAAATCCGAATAAAATGCGAATTAATCAAAATGACAGTTTTTGTTAACACGTTGCATAAAATTTTCTTAAGGGTGGGCTTTCCTTAAGAAAAATTCCCGAACGGCGTATGCCGAGTTGCCTGAAATAAATTGAATATATATACCGAGTTTAAAATGCCTGCATCTTTTACACGATGCAGATACCGACTAGCAATATGAAGGGATATGCCTGGTCAACTGGAAAGCAAATAAATTTGGGATATTTGCCTCCTGCAAATTGCATGAAAATATTGGTGCGGCTATTTTCTTCGAAATTTGTTTTTGCTGTTTCTGAGTATTCTCCTGGCTTGTATTTACATATTTAGTTTTATTAAGACTCCCGATTTATGTAATTTGTAATTATTTTAATGATATTTGCCGAAATTAATTAGATATTAAGTTTTATTCTGCAATAAATATATAACTTAATTATTATTATTTATGATTAACAATTATTTAAGTTGTACTTCTTATTATTTCTCACCATGATTTGTATTTACTTTACATGTTGAGGCTTTGTAATAATATGAGTAATGTTTTAGAGAAAACTAAAATCTGCTAAAAAAACAGTGCCGGTGTTTCTTACAAAATGTAAAAATGTATATTCTCTAAATAGCACATGTTTTAAATTATTGAAAATTATATTCTTCACAGTCGACACTGGTATTGTTATGATTATTTATATCTTCAATAAAATATGCATTTGCCTCCGGCCCATAGTCGCGATCGTCCGTAGTTCCTGAATGTATTTTTTGTTTCCTATAAAAAATTTTTCTTCTCATACCGTTTTTTTCACACACTGTCGTATACATCCATATTTGGTCTGAAGCTTTGAGTGATATTTGCCCTTACAATTAAATGAAACTGCTGCCGCTTTGCAACGTGCACTGTAAGAATTACGTTGAATATAATACAATCTTTTTACCTCCTACAAATTTTGCAATGACTGAATTAAAAGATTCTACAATGTTGGCATCTACGTTTCCTATTAAAGATCTACTATTAGGCTGAGCCGACTTAAAGCGTTAATACAGTTATCATACATATTAAAATTCTGAAATTTTTCAAACATATTGATCTCACCTTCATTAGATCCTTGACAAAAGTAAGAAGCACAATCCGATGAGTGTTCACCAAAAATATGTCTTGATCCATTTATAATGTGACGTTGCAGTTTCACAATCTGGTTTGTTATTGTTAAGTTCGAACTTTTGTAATGTTCAATTGCTTTTGTCAAGGCCGCTCTGAATCTAAGTAAATTTTTTGTTATTAATTGTCCTATGTCCGAATTGAATTTAGGTTTTTTCAAACAGTCGCTAATTTTATTTATTACATAATATATGATTTCGGCACTCAATTTTTTCAATAATTTTTTGGGGACCGTAAGGAGCCATCTCACGTAGTTTTCTAAGAACGCTGCTATCACAGTCCCCTATTAATCTACCATAAATTACACCGTGCATTTCACCAGAATGTCGAAAACCTTCCGGAATAATTGGCGACTCCATGGCTGTTGACGACGGAGACCAATTTTTGTAGCATACGTGATTTTTAGATTCACCATATTTTGCACAAATTAAACAAAATTTGTTTTTTACGCCTACATACAACATTTTTTTCGCTCGCCATTAAACAATTGCTGTCACTCCTGATAAACTGCTGTAATTAGGCTTATGCGCTCGTTTGGCCCATGCTCTTTTACTTATTCACATATACAAAAAAAAATCTAAAAACTGTCCTGTGGTCAAAATACAAAGTACAAATAAAACAAAAACATGAAGGCACAACAAACTCAGATATTTAAATAAATGCTTTTGCCATCTAGAAAACTGAAATTTGTGTAACTTGCTGTCTAAAACCAATGCATCTTAGTTTGAAGAGTCCGGAAAATCTCTAAATTTCGTATCTTACAATGACATAAAGTTGTTTTTGTCAGATTTTAGTTTTGTACAAACATTGTTCATATTATTAAAAAGCTTCAACATGTAAGGTTAAAAATAACAATAAGTCGTGCAACTTCATAATTAATAATAATATTGTATATTTATTGCCGAAGAAAACTGCATTTCTGAAATTCCATAAAGCCGAAACCTTGTCCTTGAAAAATAAAATACATTTTGAAAGCGAGAAGAATATCAAGGAACAGAAAAAGAGTCTAATAAAGCAGACACATCAATGTTATCACGTAATCAATCATAAATGAACACCGACAAATATCTGAAATATATTAAAATTTGCTTGTATATATCAACCGCACGTATTTTCTTTTACAAATATGTTTAATGTATACTCAAACTTATGTATGAAATAATGAATACAACTTTATTTGGTGATAAAATTTAGTTCGAATCTTCCTGTGACAAAATGTTTTATAATTTAATTTTGCTAATCAACTCCATCAATGCCGATTGGGAAGAATATAATATTCAACAATCCAAAACATCTGATTTTATAAAATATATATATTTACATTTTATTAAAAAACAAAACAGGCACTGTTACTGTTACTGTTACAGCACAGAATTGTTTTTGTAATATTTTAGTTGACTACAACATTGCTCATATTATTAAGATTAAAAACCTTCAACATCTAAAGCAAAATATCACCGCCAGAAATTAAGTAACAAGTTAAATTTCATAATAATAGCAACATATATTTATTCCAGACGAAGAATTAAATATCTAATACATTCTCCCAAATATCATTAAAATAATTAGAAAATAAAGCCGATATCTGAATGAAGCATTCGTTTACCTAAGGTAATAAAAAAAGGTGAAGATCTCTCTGTTTATATGATGTTTGGCTTAATACAGTCGACCAGGTATACCTTCCATATAGCTGGTCTTAGACATTACGAAAGTATGAGTAAGAGGTTGAATTATGTGTTGCCTATTTGCCATTTATTAGTGCGGACTTTGTGATCATTCTCATTGGTTTCAAAGTAATTTTTTGGAGACCAGGGTTATTTTGAAAGTAAAGTAAATACATTGTCGAGTTCAGAATAAAAATATCTAGGTACTCACGATTCAAAAAAGTACTTTTTAAACAGAGTAAGCTTTATATCGCTATAAAACGAAAAAAATGCAAAGTGCTGTATTTTAACTATTTTTTAATATAATTGCAAATTTGAATCGTCAGTCGGCTAGAACAAATATTCATTATTTCGTTCACGTAGCGGCAACTTTTTCAAGTGCCTTGATTTTTGCGATTTTTTGCGTTGAATTTGACCATTTTGTGGCATACGCCGATCAAGTAAAACCCCCCTTAAGTGAATTAAGCTTCTAACGATAAAGACATTGATTTTTGTAAAAAGAAAGCAGTCCGGTACTTCCCCGACATCGCTCGAACTCGCGCTCGAATTTCGAGTGGAATCACATGTTGGGCGGTATCCATCGGGCGATTTCAGGCGAGTTTCAATAACTCAGAATTTTTTGCGGCCGCATTGATGTGCATGTGCAGTGAGGGTGTAAAGATTAACACTCGCTGCTAAGTGTATTGTTTAAGAGATTTTTTCGTTGAGTGCATATTTTATTGCTAACTGGAGACGCGTTAAGTTCAGTTGCACGTCATCGATGACGTTTACATGTTGTCATAACTGTATTAGAGAAACTAAAAAAGTTACTTTGTTAAATTAAACTTGAGGGCATTTATTTCATTAGCTTAAATAGAAGATTTATAAATTGATCGTAATATACGCATTCATGGCAAATAAACACATAATTTCCGTTTCAATATTAAATTTCTTTATTACATATTTTTAATAGACTTCAATTTGGTGTTGACGGATAAATCATATCTGTCAAAAAGACGTGCGTTGTGTATATTCTTCCTGTCAAATTTTTCATGTTTATTTTTGCTTTGATATAAATTGTTTAAAAACAGTGCTTCTTAGAAGTGTATTTATTATTTATTTGCGTCCATTGAATATAATGCCGAAAGGTTTCTGTAAACAGTCGAGGCTTTTTACAAACTTTTCTATAATCAAGTGTTAAATTTAATGTGAATAGCGTGAGTAGTGCTTATTTTAAATTATATTATGGATACGTAATGAAACATTTAAGGTTTTTCGACAATCTAAATCAATATAATAAATAAGATGAGAAAGACTGAAGTCTTAAGAGGATTTCAATTACTAAATTTGTTCCGTTATAGTTATTGTATTGTGAATAATTTTCTTTTCTTTGGTTATATCAAATGTCACTGACAGAAATAAAAATAGATCCGGCAACATATACAAGGCGAGTCGTCATGGATCTAGTATGACATGCAACTGAATGTAACGCGTTTCCACCATAGATACCTAACCTAGAAATTACCAATATTAGGTACCCTCGAGATTTTTGCTGACAGTATACAGAATGGGAGTCTGCGGGAAAAATTGTCCAGGCTTCAATAGTAAACGAGTTAGAGCAGTTTGAAAGTGACCAATGGATAGGCTTACCATAATTATGAAATCGTAAACCGGGACAGATAATCCCCGTAATTGCGGCGCAGGCGAAATTTTTTGAAAAGTTTATGGTGATTGGTTTACTAGTACCTACCTTGGCACAAAGACAGGATCAAAATCAAGAAAAAAATCATTGTCTCATTACTATTCTTATTCCTGAACAAACAAACTAAGGGGCTAATTTCAAGTTAGACTTGCGGCGCTAAAACTTTGCGTCGGTGATTTTTGTATTCGTATTACAAGTGACTACAGCAAAATTTTGTGGCGTTTTGTGGCAAACTTAACAAGATCGTGCTGTTCTTATGTGCCTGCAGTAATTTGGTTTTGAAAATGGATGAAGAATTACAAAAAAAAAACGAGTCCAAAAATCAGTGGCGCAAAATTGCACCGACGCAAATCCAACTTGCAAATACAAACATATTACCTAATTTGTGCAGAAAAAAACTACTGACATTAAACTTAAAAACCAATAATAAATTCTGCTCAAAACAAAAACGAACAAAAGTAGATCTTTTGGAGAAAAATCAGACAAATGAATGCGTCTACCTTATCAACAAAGCATAGTATCCTAGCAACGAACTATCGTTACTAAGATAAGTAAGATATCCCTACTGCATTCATTTTTCTGATTTTCTCCAATTTACTATTTAGGCTGTAAAATAATTCGAGTCAGGAATAGGCTCATTCAAGTGTTACCGAGACATCTCAAGAACCGGCCGGGACACCCTGCTCAAACCAGTATATTCCCGGTCAAATCGGGACGTATGGTAAGCCTACCAATGGACAAATTCGTTCGTTGTTGACTGAAAAGTAAACCTATCCGTAACATAGCTACTGCCATATTTACTAAGAAACTGGTTTGCTTCAAACCCCTCTAACTAGTTTACTCTTGAAGTCAGGACGTTTTCTCCTGCAGACTACGATTCTGTATACGGTCAAGAATAGCCCCTTCACCAGTGAGGCGGTAGTTCTGGGACACTGTAGGTACGGGCTGATTCGCGAATGTGTCTGCTTTAGCGCCGTTTTTTCTACAACATAAGTAGGGGAAATATGGGGAATACCGACCACTTAAGGGAAATAATTAATATATATCAAACTAGCTGGAATTTAAAACTCATTTTCTGCAAAATTTAACAAAGTACAATTATAGAAGACTAAGAAAAGGCGGAAACATAGACATTAAACAAAATAAAAAAATCATTTCAAAAACATTACAAAATGAAAATGATTGGTATTACCCTACCTATTCGGGTAATGTCGACCATACTTGGACCATACAAAAACTTGAAAAAATATCTCTTATTGACAAAATATCACTGGAACAAAGATGTCAAACATGCATGGTAACTTTAAACATATAACATGAAAGCTGTGTAAGTGATTTATGGCTGACAAAAATGACAAATATACACTCGGGTGATCTTCACGCCTGCACATTCGGCATGTGATGATTTTCCACAAAGGCAGGTCACCCACCACTCATTGTCCTTGCCGAATTCCTCGCATACGATGCAAGGGTCCGTGGCATCTTCTTTCTATTTGGCTTGCCCTTGTTTTTCTCTGGTTCGTCATCTCTCACTAATTCTCGTTTTGTTACTTTTGATTTCGCCAGTTCCATTTTTTTTACTTTTGTGTCTTCTTTTTTCTTTAATTCTTCTTTATTTGGTGTCACGGTAAATAATTGAGAATCTGTTTTCTTGCCCTTTTCCTGGCTGGACCTTAAAAACCGGGGAGTAGGCTGAAGGTCTTCAAATGACACATTCACTCTCATGCTTTTTTCTAAGTCATTATCACTATCCTGATCTGTATAGTAAACTACACTAGCGTCTGATTTGCTATCGGTATCAAAATCGTTTGACATTTTATTGATAGTTTTTTGTCCTGAAATTCGCGATGGACCAGCTTCTGCCAAGTGTTTGCTCGATATGTTTTCCTTGACAGTATCTTTTATCATTTTTGTTATTTTATTTGCTGTTTCATCCTTAGTCCCTACGTCTTTTTTTTACACTATCCCCTTTATTTTTGTTGTCATCTTGTCTTTGCGGTTCCTCTCCCTCTATCATAGTTTCTTCAATAATGATAAATTCTTCCTCATTTATTACATCTCTGTCAATTGGAAAAATCCCTGTTGCCTCAAATCCTTTTACACCTTTTTTGATTGTCGCTGTCTTGTTGTAGGCCTTTTTGAACAGCTCGGAAATATCCGACTGGTAAATTTTTTGATAGTTTTTTGATTTAAGAAAGGAACCACACTCGCGATTGTACGTGATTTTCAATGGTCCAAAAAAACAAACATCGAGTGGTTGTAGTCGATGGGATGTGTGAGGTGGTAGGTTATACCATTCTCCTTGCAGAAATTGTACACTTTTAGTGTACAGTAACTGCTATGGTTATCTATTATTCATAACACTTTGTCCGTGATTGAAAATTTAGTATGCCTGGCAAAATGCTGAATTCATTCAAAAAAGAGGTCTTCGTTGATCCAGCCATTTTTTGAAACTCTATAGACAGTTTTTGTGAGCTCATATTTCATTCTAGCCCTTCCGAAAATGAACATGGAGGGCACATATTCTCCCGCAGCAATCACTGAACAAAGGACGGTTACCAACTTTCCCCGTTCTCCACTTGTAATGGCATGTCGTTGTCCTTTACACGCCAAAATTTTTCCAGGTTTCGTCGGCATTGTAAATACGATTAGCAGTATAATTATAGTCTTCGAAGGCTCTAGACAAGTTAGAGAAAAATAAGTCCACTTCTTTCTTGTTGAACCCTTTTACCCTGTTCAATGACGTGCTCTCTGGCTTTCTCAGAGATATGATAGGGTGCCTTTTCAAAAGCCCATAGTACCAGTCATTACCACATATTTTTTTATCCTTGTTAAAATTATTCGGGATATTGTTGGCTTCCACATATTGAAAAGCGATCCTTTTAACTTGAAGTCTCGACATTCCATAAAACAATTTCGACATTTTAATTATATGATTGCACAGCTCGTCCTCCTGGGCAGGGTTAAGAACTGCATGTCTTCCCAATTTCTTATTATTTTGATCGACTTTGCCTCTAAGACGGTCCAGAAGAGTACCATAAGATACGTGATACTTTCTAGATGCTTTTCTTATTCCCATAGATTTAGTTTGGACGGCGTTTATTGCCCGAGTCATATCTTCTAGAGACCATGAACCCCGGTCTGTTTTTCTGTTGTACTTGAAAGGCATTTTTACAGCATCTGAAAAAAAGAAGAATAATTATTATGAATTTCGGGTAATACCAACCGGGCTCGGGTAAGACCGACCAGCTGCTGTCGGTTTTACCCGAAAATGCATGCGTTTAAAAATAAATCACCACGGCATTATCAGAAAAATGAGGTTATGTCTGCATGCGATTTCTGCATAACAAATGCTCAAACTAATAAATGTCATACAGATATAGGGAAAAAATCACATATTTTCGGAGTACTTTCCTATTTTATAACTCAAAACAGATATAACGATTCATGTGGAAATATGTTTTAACGCACAAAATTCCACAAAGCTCAATCACGGCGTCACCGGCACTTGTGCTCGACAGTCTGGCCGTATATCCATCTGCGGCGTTGCATTACACTGCAGTTGGCGCGCAATTTGAAATTAAATCGCCTGGTCGGTCTTACCCAGCTGGTCGATATTCCCCATATTCCCCCTAATTTGTGTTGCAGGAATACAGACGCTAAATCAGACATTATTTGTGAATCACCCGGTATACAAATATGTAAAATGTATGTATTTTCGTCCTTAGATATCCTGCCGATAGTCAGGGACTCATGGCATCAATATAAGCAACTCTGAGAATCTTCGCGAGAATCCAAATGAAACCCTCGCTGAAAAATCAAATAGAGAAGTAGAAGATGAAGACGGAATGCCAAAAAACAACAAAAACCCCAAAGAAAACATATTTTGGAGCGCAATTGAAAATGATTTAGGAATTAACGTTCGCTTATATTCAAAAAATATAATAAAATTAAGTGGTTATGACTCCGCAATTGCGTTCAAAAATGTAAGGGAAGAAGCATTGAAGAATTCGAAAAGTTCGCAAAACAAGAAATGCATTTGTTTATTGCAGAAAATGAAGATATGAAAAACTATTATGATAAATACTACATTCACAAGGACAAATTTAAAATAGTTAACGGACACAAAGAAATTATCATAGAAATTCAAAAATATATAGCTTTAAAAATTTCCGAAAATTACGCCACGAATGCCAAATGTGGAATAAAAAACGTTCACAAACGTTTAAGCAATCCCAAGCAAGTAATGAAAAATCCTGACTTGCAACAGTCTACAGCCTCTTTATCACGAACTTCATCAACACTAGCAACAGATCCAGATTCTGGATTAGATCTAAACCATGAAACTAGTAGATGAAAAAGCAAATAGATTTAACCGAGGTAGGTAATCTACTTTTTAATTTATCTGTTATTTTAATTCAGGTAATTAAATATTTGTATTTTAACAGGTTATTCCAAATTTTACATCTTCTATGGTCCAAGTTAAAGTGGAAGAAAATGAAGATGGTTCGTTTGTCTACTCTGCAGTAGTTAACTGTCCGTTATGCACTGATAAAATCAAAGCCTTCAATGTGGGATATGGCAATCCCAGTCAGGAGAAAAACAGATGGATAAAATCAAATTTCGAAAGACACGTACGAGCACCTAAAAAAATAGTTATTTATTATACAAGGGAAAAAAGTATTAGATTTTAGCTCGAGGTAAGGTTTATCTCACGACGCGAAGCGGAGTGAGATAAATTACCGGTTATGTTGGTTTGTTTGCTTTTTAAATCAATATTGGACACTATTGGATTTGTTATGGACGCAGTAGACGACAGTTTATTACATCTAACTACTACTATAATAATCGCAACAACCGTAGTTGTAACGGCCCGTGGTAAACTTACAAGTGTACAATTTAACGATTTATTTAATTTAATTGAAAAAAATATTACAAAACAAAAAACCTTTATGAGGGAAATAAATAAAGTGCGTGGGATCGTGCATGTCAATTTTTATCGTCTTTGGTTTTCACCGCATATAAACAAGGATGCTTTTGATATTCATTAATTAATATTCGTAGTTGATCGTTTGACCAATATGTCTTTTTTTTTATACTGTTGATGATCAAGAATCAAGATACCGACAATAAGTACAATAATCAGCAATAACTAACTTCTAACAAACGTGATATCGCAGTGTATTGCAGTGATATTCAATTTACCTGTTCATGTCGATGCGCGCGCAGATTTACTAGAAACACCCCCCAGAAAATAGAACATGTTCTAAATAATTTACATGTGAATTAACAACCAAATCTACAAGCTAAAATTTATGTATGCCACGATATGTATTTATTATAAAATTTGCGTGTGAATTAAATTGTGAATTTTATTCAAAATTTACGTAAGTGTCAAACGGCCTTTAGGAAGGCTTCTGAGACTTATAATATACCGAAAACGACATTAAAACGCAGAGTGGAGATATACAAAAGAAATCAAAACAATGATATATCTGTAGTAACAACGAAGAAGATGGGTCGGTTTGTTACTCTATTTAATAAGCAGCAGGAAGAAGAACTGGCCACTTACGTCAAAAATATGGAATCTCGCTTGTTTGGTCTCACAACCAAAGATTTGAGATCTTTGGCATATGATCTAGCAGAAAGAAATAATATAAAACATAATTTTGATCGCAGCACAAAAATGGCTGGTAGGTATTGGTTGGAAAATTTCTTAAAGCGAAATCCAGATTTAAGCTTACGAAAACCAGAAGCTACTTCTGCTGCCAGGGCAAGTGGTTTTAATCAAGTTGCGGTAAAGAAATTTTTTTCACTGCTATTAGAGGTAACTGATAAATACAAATTGACACCTGATAAAATTTTTAACATGGATGAGACTGGGATGACAACAGTACCAAAGTCTTTGCCAAAAATAATTAGTACCAAAGGGAAAAAACAAGTGGGTATGTTAACTTCTGCTAAGCGAGGCCAACTAGTCACTACTGTTTGCTGCTTTAGTGCTGATGGGTCATATATGCCTCCGATATTTGTGTTTCCGCGTAAGAGATTCAAACCAGAGCTAATGAACAATGCCCCTCGAGGGTCCTGGGCGCAGTGTCACGAAAGTGGATGGATCCAAAAAGATATATATACAAAATGGTTTCAGAAGTTTATTACATTTTCTAGAGCTTCCAAAGACAGTCCAGTGTTGCTGCTGTTGGACGGCCATGCACCTCACACAAAAAATTTGGATGTGATTAAATTAGCTCGCGAACATGGTGTGCACATCATTTACTTCCCCCCGCATTGCACACATAGACTACAACCTCTGGATGTAGCGTTCATGAAACCATTTTCTGCATATTATACAGATGCCGCAAAGCAGTGGTTGAGAACCAACCCAGGACGAGTGATTACTCAATTTCAAATTGCGGAACTAGTTGGCAAAGCGTTTGAAAAGTCAGCTACAATTCCTACAGCACATAACGCTTTTCGTGCAACAGGAATATGGCCACTAGACCCAGATGTATTTACAGAAGCAAATTTTATAGCAGCAGATACAACTAACATCGTTCAAAACCGCCAGGAACAAGAGAACATTATAGAAGCACCTCAGCCGGGTTGTTCGAGATCGTTACCTCCAGAGAAAATTGTTGTAGAACAACATGAAAAAAATGAATCTGACGACGAATCACTTGCCCAATCTCGTTTTGCCTGTGATCTGAATTCTTCAAATGCATCTAGGAGTTTTGTTGTGACTGAGAAACATGATTCTTCCGATGAAGATAGTGACGTAGACTGTTTGTACTGCCATTATTTCTATTCTGAATCTGCAGAAGGGTGGATCCAGTGTTCCCAGCGCCTAAGTTGGGCACATTATTCATGCGCTGGAGTTGAAGATGAGGACGACGAAGCTGTTTTTACGTGTGAAAATTGCCAAAGTTAGACATTTTTACTCAAGCCCATTTTGCCTTCATACTGGTGCCATTGTGCCTTCACGTGTGGGCAGAACGGCCCAAACGCAAATATTTTGTTTTATTTTTTTTAAAACATATACTTTCGAATATTGTTGAATTTTACATATTTATATGCAAGAAGACATGTTACGTTATGGAAAAGTGATTTTATTTTATAAAGTTTATAGTTTTTTTTTTTACTGAACAATTTTCTTAAGGGTGCCATTTTGCCTTCTGTTCCCCTATCACAGCCAAAAATTGTAAAACATAAAACTTGCTAAATGCAAATGACCAATTAGTTCAGCTCGTTCAGCTATAAACACTGACTTTTGTTTGACACATGAAATTGTGGATTTTTAACGCTTGATAAAAATAGCCATTAGGAAAGTTTGAGTAGATATACTAATCACAAAAAATCTTGTAGTATGAATGTAAATGTTGGTATAACTGCTAGTGCTTTATATGTCGAGTCGTTTAGGCAAACGACACGGCCAAAGTACGAACTAAAGACGACGATTCAATACTAGTGATGTTGGATTCGTTACTTTTCAGTACCTACTTGTAACTATTCGTTACTTTCGAATTTAATATTCGTTACTTACTTATTTACCTACGTTAAAAGTATCACACAAAACATTCCAACTTAAAATTAAAAGTAAAATGCCAAAGCCTAAAGTATTTTATAAGGAGTTCCCATTTTATTTACGATAGACGAGATATTCTATCATAAAACCATAAAAATCCCCGACTCGGATATCACACAAAAAAAATTTAGAATGGAGTACATGGCCCAAAATTTATTTTACATTACATCAATACAATAAGTTCAAACAAAACTTCGATTTCATTCTAAAGAATGAAATCGACCTACGCAAATACAAGTAATACTAATAATTAGGGAGCGGAATCGAGCGAGTCATGACTCATCGCCCATGGGCGCGCTATTGAAATGTTGTATTTTTAAAGAGGTTTTAATTTTATTTATATAATTGAATAACAAGTGGCTGGTGATTATAAAATACAAAATACCCTACTATACTATTTGTTCATTTCCTCTTCTGTAGACTTGTTCTCTTTGAATTAAGTACATCCTTGTAGATAGAAAACGTCCCTTCTACATCGCAACTGGTTATAGGTGCGTACTGGAAATATTCCTTTATTTCAGCGTATTTAGCATACACAATTGCCGCAATGTTATTAAACCTGGATTTCTATTAAAAACTGTGTCTAAGTCACTTGGAATTATTAATAGCCATATCTAATGTGGTTAATCCATTTTTACTTTCTTATACGTAGTAAAAGGAAGTAATGTGAAATTTTCGGCTTCGAGATTTTTGCAGATGTCCACGTTTTGAAGTCCCCTGATACCGAAAACGATGTTTTTAAAAAATGTCTGTGTCTCTATGTGACCACGATAACCGCTGTAGATATCAATTCCAAATTTTGTATTTACGTGTCTAATCTCCCTCTTGAGATCTGAGTAGTTTTTCAGTAAAATCGGTAGACCGGAAGTAGCAGTTTACTTCAGTGAAAAAATTAAATTTTGCCAATATTTCGTCAATTACTAAATTTAAACAAATTTATAAAGAATTCATATGTACTTGAAATTAAAATTGAGAACAATTTTATTTGAAAAGTTTTTCGAAGCTGCTACCGGAAGTAGGTCTTTTACTACTCCTATCGAAAATCAGTTTTTTGCGAATATTTCGCATGTCATGCTTTTTAGACAGGTACGTTACGGGTATAAAAGTATTTAAAACGTAATTTTCAATATCTTTTGCATAAAAACAATTTCAAAATTCAGACCGGAATTACCACTTTTACGATTACCGAATAGCGATTTTTTGCGAATATGTCGTAAATTATGCATTCTATATGTATTTATCAAGAATACAAAAGTATTTAGTGCTAGATTTGCAATATTTTTTGAATATATGAAATTTCAAAATTCGGACCGGAAGTAACACTTTTACTCTTAGGGAGTAGACCTTTTTTCGAATATCTTGCTAAGTATGCATTCTATAGCGATTTATTAAGACAACAGAAGTACTTAGAATAGGATTTTGAATAATTTTTGTGTAAAAAAAATATAGTATAGTTTGAAACGCTCATACGTATAAGAAAGTCGTGTGGTGGCCACACCTCATTTTTTAATTTGAGATTCGATTTTCAAAATATGTTATTAGTTTAGGCAAATTTCCAAAGTGTTCCTGAAGGAATAACAACTGATTTTTAAATTTGGGATTTGTGTTAGTTCCTTGCACTCAGAAATACTTTGAGCATCGTCATTTAAACATGTAACGAAATTTTGTAAACTATCGAAATTCTCTGCATGAAAACTATTTCTGTGTATGTTTTAGCAAAGCTAAGTGACGATATTTTACAGACTTTGCAATAAATTTCGGAATCACTGACAATTAATTTTTATCTCAGAAAAAGTAACATAAACAACGTTCTAGATCTAAATAAATGATAACTAAAAATGTACGCGTATGTTATTGAAACATACGCGTTCATATTAGATATATATTATATTGCGAAATATAAAGTAAATATAATAAATTTTAAAAACTCGTCACCCTTGTACCTACGCCGATGAAGAAAGGATTTTATTCATAAAATTCCTTATTTTATGGCAGTTTTTTCTCTGATTCTAGGACTCTTGTCGAGCGTAAACAGATGTTACAGTTCACCCTATGAATTAGTGCTATTCAGATATAATGTAAACAACACGCAGTTGTTTACATTATTTCTTTTCGCGGTTGTGGCTCCGTGGTAGTTTAGCTCGCTCGATTCCGCTGCCTACTAATAATTGGTTAAATTCAAATATTTTGTACAAAGTTATTTACTCAAAATTATGTTTTTTAATAAAATATTTCAGACAAGAATGTATTTTAAAAGTTATTTTTTATGAGAGTAACTGTTTGAAAAAGTAACGATACCAAATACGAATATTCGTTACTTCGGATCTTATCGAGTAACGAATACTTCAGTAACGGATAGTTACATTTGCAACACCGCTATTTAATACCACTACAAATTTCGGTCGGCCGGAACAATCCCAATACAATAAAATTAAACTATATAGTTATTTAATATTTCAGGATGTATACCTTCCCATAGTAAAATACTATTACACGAAAGCCAGTTACAAATTAAATATTATAAATAAAGCTATTAAATATAATTTTTGCTACACCTATGTTATACAACATTTGGCTATACTCTTTAGGAGGCAAGCATTGTTGACAAATTTAAAATGTTTAGATGACAATTATAACAAACTGCAAAAGATAATGACAAGTGTCAAAAGGTGTATGAATATTATTATTTACGAGTCCTGAAATGGCTTTTGTAGGTTATATTACTTGACAGGTAAAGTTTTGCAACATCTTAAATTTAACGCCATTTTAATTTAGTGGCACATGTCGCTTGCGAGAGCGACTCAAAACTATACCAGAATATTGTCTATAGGGCTATTACTGTTTATAAATGAAATAGATTTTAAAGTGGTATTACAATGATGTAACACTAATGAAATAATAAAACAAAACAATTTCATCTTGTTCATTTATTATTTTTTAACTTAACAGTAAAATAGATAAAAAGGTGTAAAAGATGTTATACACATAACCTGTGCACTTCAGGTGACATTTATTGTGCCTCATGTAAATACAAAAATATATATTACATTTCCACTTTATTTACACGTTACACAATACAGTGCCCATGATGGTCAATGAAATTACTGAAACAGAAAAGAAAACAGTATAAGTTATGTAAAATGAAAATATTTCCTCAAAATTCACACTTATTGTAATTCATAAAATTCAATTCAATAATAAAAGATATTTAGTATGTATATCTTTTATTTTATTTTTCAAAGCTCTAATATTAACTTATTGAAAACAACAACAAAAAACTGATAAGTTGTTAAACTAAAGCAAATACAGTCATGCAACAACAGTAAACACATTATTAATCAATGGCTTTCTCAATTTACAAAAATTCTGTTAGTTTATTTTTCAATATTAATTTCAAACAAATTCAATAGTTGACGCTTTTAAAACTTAAAATCACTCCAAAATCCATCTAAATACCTAAATCTTTAAATTATTTCTTTCCTCCCTGTAAAATAGAATTAAAATAGAATTACACTTAAAATAAATTTTTAATGTACTTAGGAAAGTAAAAATTATATATTTTCTATATTATAGTTCGTACCTTCTTTGTAGCAGCACCAACTTTACTCTTCTTTGTGCCACGTACTTTCTTCATTCTGTTCTTCCTTTCTTTGCGTTGCTTTCTTGTTTGTTGTTTCTTTTCATATAAACTATGGCGTGCTAACCTATGTTTAGGTTCAAACTTTTTGGCAAAATCTAATGTGTCATATATTAATGCAAAACCAGTTGATTTTCCACCTCCAAAATTTGTTCTAAAACCGAAAACAAATACTACATCAGGAGTTACCTAAAACAAAATAGCATATTTAGAAACTTAAATATAATAATAATAACATTAATCAAAATAATAAATACTTATATAATTAAAACTAACTTTGTACATTTTAGCTAATTTCTCTCTAATGTCTGTTTTTTTAACTGATGGTTGACCAGGGTGCAAAACATCAACAACCATTTGTTTTCGACACAACAATCTGTTTGTCATAAATTTACGAGTACGTATCGTTGCTGTTCCCTCCGTCTGTAACATAGTAAATAGAATTAACATTGTAATAATCACAGATATGTATATAACTATATATGCATGCACAATTTGAAGGTTATGTTTTCATGAAATTCATTAATATGGAACAAAATTGTATTATATAAAGTAATTGTCTTATTAAATATATAATAAATATAATCGTAATAACTAGAATATTATATAAAGGTAACCCCTTGAAGTAAATATACGTGCAACTAAACACTAACCATGTTGACAAGCAATACTCTCATAAAAATTCAAGTACTGAATTATAAAATTATTACGGAGAAACAGTAATGGCAACTCTTATCTCATAAAATATGCAAGAAAAAAGTATATATAATAAAGGATGAATAAAATAATTTAAGAATAAAATTACATACCATTTTGATAACTCAACAATACTCTACAAAAAGAACGCCGCCACAAGGCAACGGAATAAAAGTGTAACTAGAATGAGGCGGTAATTTAAATTATTATATGATAAACAAAGGACATGTATTCTGTTAGAATAAAACTAAAATATATTTGAGATGTTAAATGATAATTGTAAACGTTCTTATGTGCGTTATTGTGAATAGAAAAAAATATCAATTGTCTGAGGACTCAACGCATTGCAAAATGCGTGCTCTAATTTTATTACTCTTTTTCATTTACGGATTGGTTGTGGGAGAACAATATACTGGAACATAATGAGCGAATGATTTATATCAATAAATGAAATATGTATTTATGTACAGTTCTGTTCATAAATAAGTAGGACAGCGATTGTACATCTATTCATGGTATAAGTCAGAGAAATAGAGTAGGGGAGAACGCGCTTCGACGAGTGCGCATCCAGTTTTAAGCAAACGCTATTGTGGTCGCCATTTTGCAGGGTAATTGGCACTTGTGTTGTTGTAATTGTCAAGCTTGGAGGTTATTTTTAATTAATTGTATTAAAAAGGACTTGTGTGTGTTATTAACATGTCGTGCTCTGTGTTGGGCTGCAGTAACAGTCGAAGATTTAAGCCGGAAGGCATTTCTTTTCACACGTAAGTTTGTTTACATTTTTCTAAGTCAATGAACTTTACATGCGAATTGTTGAGCTAGGTATAAATATTACCGTAATAGAATGAAAGAATTGCATCTTTAAGAGCGCGATTAATTCTGCACTATTTGTAGATTTCCACGGGGTGATTCATTGAAAATGTGGTTAGATGTGCTAGGAAAAAATGTTGAAACGTGGACCTGGTCCAAAAATAAAGTTATTTGTTCCAAACATTTTTGTAAGGCTTGTGAGCAACCTTCAAAATGGCGGAATTCAATTTAACTTAGTTGGCGCATCTTTAAGCGCGTTCTCCCCTACTCTATTTCTCTGGTATAAGTTCACAGGACTAAACACTTGTCCTACTTTTTTTTTGCACACAACTGTACTTTTAGGGTCCGATACTTCGATCATATATATGATCGAAGGTTCTACATTCTACACCACTATACTCCATTCAGTCTAAGAATAAAGCATTGGGAAAGATAGGGCTTAAAATAAACGTTTGTGATTGGTTGAAATCGAGTGTGCATTTACACCGGCAAAATAATCGCATTTAGCTCGTTCTGTCAAAAATTTGTTTACTGACAGTTTTGTTCAAAGATTTTGTCGATTTCCGTATTTTACATAAAAAAATGTACGTAAATGTCAAAATATAATGATATCAGATATGTATATCCCTGCTATCCATCTGACAGTAAACATATGTTTTACTTGTTTTCAAAATACAAAGTTCATCGTGTGTAAACTGTGCTCATATTGTAGCGCCATCTACTTTATTCTTAGACTGAATGGAGTATACACACAGTATAGATATAATATTATAGATGGCCACGAGATGGCACATAAACTACTTCTGATCAAGGCCAACTGTATCTGACATCGCTGCGCCATATAAGGCCATCACATGAGATTTTTCTGATTCTTATAACCTCAAAATATTGATCCTCACGTGGTGCGATCAATCCAAAGCACAATAAACTGCTTTGTAATCGCTGACCTGAGCATTTTTAAAATCACGTGATAAAAATATGCAATATGATTGGATTATATAGTCTGTGATTATATCAAAACGATGAAGCCTACGGTTTTTGACATTTGATTGATTTGACATAATTTTGTCAATTCCATGTTCTCTACTTAAATTATTCTAATACTACACATATTCAGTGTTTTCATTTAATGTGTGCTACATATTTACTATAATATATTATGGAAGTTACGTCGAGTACCAATAGAAAACTATATATCCAGTTTTTTCACGGAAAAAACGTGGCTGTTCTGGGTCATTTTGTTCTTACCACTTACCAAAATAGTCTGCGATAAGGCAAGTAATTCGTAAGGTACTTCAGAAAATGAGTATTCATTATTCGAAATGTAGTATAAATAAAATTCTTGGTAAATAGCTATAATTTTTTGCATTTTTTACGTTAAATTTATATCCTAATATTTGTAGATGTATTAAATTCAAATGGAAAAATTGCCGGGCTGAAGTGAAGCAGTTTTGCTAGACGTTATTTGGTCATTAATATTAACATTAAGTCTGAATATGTGAACTCTTAAGGTATATGAGGGATGATTCAGCACAATTTTAAAAAGGATACATGTGGATTTATTATGAATATTTGAACATTGTCAATTTTTGTTCTATATTAGACTTGCGCCTGTTGAATAAATAAAGATGCTATAGTAATTTTAAAATGCTCTAATTATTACCAATAATGCTCCTTGTTATTATCGTAAGGCTAAGAAGTACCAACAAGACTCATTAGTGGTATAAAGCAAATTTTGATCTCTTGAAATGTGTGTGTAAAAATACTAACTGATTTGGTATAGGCAGCAAAAAAGAGTGCAATCACTATAAGTAACTAAATTAGCAAATTGTAATAGTGCCAAAAGGGAAAAAAGTACATCAAATATGTATCGAAATACACAGAAAAAAAAAGAATTTAGTGAATATTAGTGTTTTAATATTTGAGTATACTGTACAACAGTTATTTTGTCTTAACAAGATCATTTAGTTGCGATTCTGCAAACCACATGTTAGGCTTAAAGGAGGTGCAAATTTTACTACCGATGTTAGAATGCAGAATATTTTATTTGCGACGTGGAATTAGTAAAGCTTCAAAATCTTAGAGTTAATTAATTAGTGTTTCCCTTTGAATTGTTACAAAAAATTAGAAACGTATTGTAATTCTTGACACTACCCAACAACTTTATCATTAGCAACACTCTTTTAATATTATTAATGTTAATTACCTATTGTAAAGTTAATGTTTAAAGTGCCGTGCTTTAAATACTTTTGAAAAAATATATATAGAATGCATAATTTACGACATATTTCCAAAAAACCGCTATTCGATAAAAGTTATTTCCTTCCGGTCCGAATTTTGCATTTTTTTTTTACAAATGTTACTGAAAATTATGTCGTAACTACTTTTATACTCGTAACGTACCTGTCTAAAAAAGAATGATATGCGAATCAAAAAACTGATTTTCGATGAGTAAAAGACCTACTTCCGGTAGGAATTTCGAAAAATTTTTTTGTAAAATACTTCTCAAGTTTAATTTTGAGTACATATGAATTCTTTATAAATTCAATTTTTTCACTGAAGTAAACTATTACTTCCGGTTTGCCGATTTTACTGAAAATCTAGTTTTCAAGCGGGAGATTATACTCAAAAATATAAAATGTGGAATTGATAGTTTCAGCAGTTTGACCGCTATCGTGGTCACACACACAAAGAGAGAGAGACACATTTTTTAAATCCCACTTTTTCGGTATCAGGGGATTTCAAAATGTTAACATCTGCAAAAATCTCGAGGTCGAAAATTTTCATCACAATACTTCCTTATCCTTATACATACTACGTATAAGAAAGTAAAAATGCAAATATTGTTTTAATTAATAAACCATAGGATACGGTGTTAAACTCAATAATTATTTTTTTATTTGGATTAATTTAAAAATAAGGTATGTGTTATAATAATAAAACTAATATCTTTCAAAAGCATTTATGTAGATTATCTGTTGTACTAAGCAAATAAAAATAAATTGGGTAAATCATAGTCACCTTGTTATTTAAATTATTTTAGTAATCTAAACTAGTTCGTTTTACATATACATACATAATATATTTTAAGAAATAATATGGAAGTAGAGGAAAGGAATTTAAATAAGAAATTATACAATGATCGGCATTCAAACGAATATAAATATTCTGTAGATATTATTTTGTATATTTAGCGTGTTCTGGCGACCCAGGCATCCATACAATTGGTGACTATTGACAGATACGCGCAGGGTTTTTAAATGCAGACCGATCATTTCTAAAGAAGGGAATTATACATGCATGTATATTAGTTTACTGTAATATTTGAGTATACTGTACTACAAAGCTATTTTGTCTTAACAAGATCATTTAGTTGTGATTCTGTAGAAGAAATGTTTCCACATGTTAGTCTTAAATGAAGTGCAAACGATACTACCGGTGTCGGAGTGGCTGAATATTTTGTGGGGCCAATATTGCGATGTGGAACAGTAAAGCTTCCAATACTTGAAAGCGTCGATTACGTTAGTACCGCAACATTTTTTAAAATCCAAGAAGTCGTATACAAAATCCAGACACTTTTTTTATAAAAACTTCGAAATGTAAGTAAAATTGTTATTCTTGAGACTTTCCGACTTCATTTTTAGCAACACTTTTTAAATTTTATTTCAAAATAATGAATATTAATTATTGTAAAGTTAATTTTTAAGTGTTATTTAAACATTTATTTCAATAAAACATTCAGAAATTATTTATTTTAGGTACTAGTAGATAGCGTTACATAAGGATTAATATTTTGAGGTTACCAGAATCAATGCTTTCATTCAGCAGGCGGATCGGGAACCGTTCACTTCACAACAGTTGAGTGTTCGATGGACAGGACCGCTCACCTTTATGTGATCGTCTGTTATCTGGTACTTTTCATTGCTGCCATATGTTAAAGTTATACAAATTAAACCGAATAAACAATAATAATAAATTGTTTTTCTGCATTAAGTTTTGTCGTAGTTTTTAGTGGAAGAGCTGGTTTTTCCAACGCCGAATAAAATACTGGGTGAACTCCAATATTTATTTCTGCACAATACCTTTAATTTGCTGTATTCTAGTAACTTTCTTCAAAATTATGTATTAGATTGGTCTTGGAATGCATCAATGGCGCATGCGTATAGAATACGCTCAGTAAGTGAGCGTAGAATTTTTCCGCTCATAAAAATGGCGGCCGCTCCTGAACATGTTCAGAGTAAGCGGTCGTCTACTGAACATGATCACTGAACAGTTGCGCAACTGTTGTGTCTGCTGAATGAAAGCGGTGCAGATACAGTTGGCCTTGATTCACGGTACTCCTGGTGCTATCTATACATTTTTTTGGAAGCTAAAAGAACGGAAATTACGCTAACCGAATAACTGCTTATTAATTTTAATCCCCCCACATACAAACAAACATGCAAGAGGTTGGCCGGCCAACCCTTTACATATCTGACGAAGTGTTCCCATGTTAATGTTTTATGTTGTTGGTTTATAGTGATTATGATTGTTGACTTGTTATATTAGTTATATGTATTTCTTTTTTAGTGATAGCTCCTGAAGATGCCATAAATAAATGGCGAAATATTGAGCCGTTGGACAAATAGTTTTCTTTTTTAAAACAGATCGAATATATATACAGCTGACCATTCCTAAACTTGATGTGCATAATGAAAAATATTTTAAATGAAACAACTATTGAGAAATCACATTTATATTTTCATAATGTGTATACAATACGAGCAAAAATTTAATAAGTTGAAAGAAAATAGATCCACGGAGTACAAAAATGAGCAAATCAATTACTTACATGGTATGTTATTAGTATTATAACTTCTACTCGACACAATCCCAAGCGCACAGTTGCGAAAGTAGAAGATATATATTTATTCAATATTAAAACGTTTCCTTAAACATCTTAAAATCTCGCTATCGTTCGTAATTGTACTGTATGTACAATTTTATTCATTTTGGAATGACTAATATTAAGACACATATTATGAAAGACAACTGTTGTTTTTCCACATTAATTGTTTTATCCCATTACTTGAACAAACGCTTATAAAATAGTTTAAACGCAAATTAATCACATTTCATTACATTTAATCAGTTCATTTTAAATACATTTTATATCATTTATCTATACTTTCATGACATAAGGCGATATTATAATGAAAATTACAGGCAGTGCTTTCGTATGTGACTGAAATTTACCTATAAGTACATGCAAGAAAAGAATATGCATATCACAAATTTAAATAGAGAATATAAAAAGTGCATAGAAATTAAATAAGTGTTAAAAATTTCTTGTGGAAACTACATAAATATATATAAAGTCGATATAATGAATATGAATTATGACATAATATAAATTCAATATGAGGCTAAAATAATTTGAGATGAGCATATATAATTTGTATAACGCTGCTTACATGTATAGTTTTCTTTAATACTGTTTGCACTTTTTTATATTTCTCTTAATACAAAGTTATCACATCCGAAACCGTATGTAAAATCTGCTGTGATCCCGTTTATTGAATTAATCACTTCTCTTCTAAACACTAAACATTCTCAGCCTTTAGTCGATTGAATCCGACCACACCATAATAACGTGCACATGACGTACAATTAATATTCCATTTATTGTTGATCAATAAATGTAAAGATCAAAACTACTACTACGATTAAGAGAAAAATATACTAATTAATTTCAATTTTAGCCCCATACTGTGTAAATAACAGCGAAATCTTATATTTTCAAACCTTTCTTGAATTGTAATAAAACTATTTCTTTAATTGATATAGATATGTGAGAATATTTACTTATTTTGTTATATTTCTAAGTCACATCAAATCATACTTATTATTAAATAAAAAATAATAGTGATAATTTTCTAAAAATCATCGAAAAAAGTGAAGAAGACAAATATACTAATGCCATTTTTAGCGGTAATACAGTTTATATTTTAAATACCGCATTTAACAATTATATAAAGAACAATACATCTCTTATATGTAAATGTGGTGAAACTATTCAATTTTTTTATATTAAGTAGGTAGAAACTTTAATTCGTAAATATTATCACATCAAATATCTTTTAAAGTCGCTTAGTCTAAGCAGAACCGACATACAATTGTAAATTTAATAGAAATCACTAAATACTCAGGGATTTTGTATTTCACAGCACACATACAAAATCCTTGGTAGACACAAAAATAAGAAAGTAGTCTTACATTAGGGTGAAAGTAGTAAACTGAAAGTAATATGAAAATTCAGCAATAACCATTACAATACATATCAATCAATAAACCACACAGGTTTCCTAGAAATGTCCAATTCGTTGTTGCAGTTTTCGGGTTTTTGCAATATTTTGTTTAGATATACAGATTGTCGTAGTTAAAAGTTAATATGCATCTTCAAATACACACACATAAACATGTACCTATGTATAAGACCGGTGGTGTGGGGAGATAGTGGGGAGATCGAGAGCGGGGACAACACATTTGTTCCGTAACTTTAGAGCGTGAACGTACATACATTGTATCTGAGCAATCTCGCAAATATTAATACCGCTGAAGGAAATAGAGCGATTGATTTGGATGGCTTAAGAGAACAAATTCTTAACGCCATACAAATGATTACTCCTGAAATGCTATCGAATGTACGAAATGGGTTTTATAATCGTTTAGGGTACTGCTTGATGCAAGAGGGACAGACATTTGAACATCTTCAACATTAAATTTTGTATAGTTCATTTAATATTTTGTTTCGTTTTAAATGTGAGAATTTTATTTAATTTTTTATAAGAATTTTATTTTAGTTACAAATTTTATAGAGTTTTGTTTCAGTTCAATGTTAATACATTATACATCAATTACCAAAATATTATACAAAAGCCGTAAAGAGCGTAGCAATTCCTTAAAGCAAACGTCTACATACTAACTTTAAACGTTTTGCACTAAAGCCTGGGTACCCCGGTGCCCCGATATGAACTCATCTGTACTCCCCTACTATCGTACCCCTCCATTTCATGTTTGCATGCACATGTGTGCCTGTTTGTATTTCCCTATATCTACTTTTATTTCAGTCAAACGGTATAGACTGTAAATAAACACTTTGCATATGGAAATTATTTATGTTTGGTTACCACAAATAACTGTTACAATGTCAGATGGTTCATAAATCTCATATTTGGTTAACTTTCAATACCATAGTAGTCCTGGGCATTCATTCATTATTTATCCTATTTATCATTAATATTAGATACTAGTTAAAATATAATCGAATTATAGTAAAGGCAGCGGCAGTGCAGTGGGCATAATAAAGTAAGATCGAACTGTGAAAGATTTGAGAATTAAAAAATTATTATATTTGTTGAATTCTAATTTTTATGAAATTGTTACATTTGATTTCACATATCTTGAATAAGTTAGGGACTATTATGTCACCTCATACGACGGTACGATGTTTACGAAGGTATAAGCAAAAGAAATTTTCATACCTTTACATATTATCTTAACATTTTTCCTGTAAAATTGAGTACTCATTAACATGCTCATGAATGAAAATAATGTTATAAAAATAAAGAATTACAGTTTAGTACTTTCCTTTTCATCAGATAAATATTAATATACAAGGTTCTGTGCAGCAATGTCATCTATCATTTGATTATTTTAGAAGGTATGGCTTGAAAGAATATTAATGATTGTCATCAACTTGTAATCTTTATAATTTTTTCAATATAATCGATCAGATAACAGATAACATTACTATGATTTTTTCATACATCAATTAAATACAAACACATTTATCGACATGAACTGTCCAAAGTTAGCAAAATGTATTCTTGTGAACTTATATTTTAAACTTAATCACTTGCATTCAATTGAATATCTGTGTTATAAATTTTATAGTAAAACAAAAATGAAGGTGCAGGCATATAAAAACGCAAATATTCACAATATAGACATACAGAGATTAAATAAAATTATTTATGCCACTTCAACATTATATGACAAATTGATATCATCAATTTGTGAACATGCATCAATAGCTACATACCTTACGTATTAATAAATTTAGAACATCTTCCAGAGAATAACGATCATCGACAAGCAACAAAGACATTAAAAACGTGTCCCTGTTTCTTCGGTGGTCGAAGCGAGCGTGATTGTTTAGTCGTCACTGCCACCAATGCCACGCGGTCCCTGGTCTGCCGTGCTGTCTCCTGTCCAATGGTAGTAGTGTACTCGTTGGTTGTTTGCCACGTAATTTCGACGAAGCGAAAGTAGGACACAAAACAAAGGATCCGACTATACCGCCGCCTGTCGTTTATCGATATTCTCTGATTTTTCTACAAATGTGCTTAAAAACTATCATGTTTACTAGAGCAGGATAGACAAAAGATAAATTTCTGCAATTCGGGAACTTTGTTTTGCAAATTTTAGACAGTTAAAGTTGGTAACAATATATGTATAAGACTTTGTATTACAATGTAATTAAAAATACAACCTGCTATTAGAACTTGCAAGTGTCCAAAATCAAATGTCCGACATGGATACGGATCTCAGAAATGGTAAGATCTAAAAGGTGGATTTAAAAAATTTGATATTTGATAAAATACTTATAGAAATAGAATTCCTATTTCACCCAATTAATAAATAACCCATAGTTCTTGCCGTGTCTAACATCGCCATCGTTATTTGAACACTGTGTATAGTTGAATAAAGATACAATATATTACATAAATTACATAAAAAGTAATAAATGTATATCAATAATACAAAGATTAATAGTAGATGGTAAAATATTGAATTGACATGGCAATTTCTTTATCACATTACATGATTTGTACTATATCATGCATATTTTAACCTAATTATTAATTCTAATTAAATATTTTTCTAAATAATGCCAATAATTAAATCATACATCTTATCTATTAAATTTTTTTTAAATCACCGAATTTAAATAGGAAAAAATAAGAAACTTAAAATGTAGGTATAATTGCACTTACGTATGCTACGTAGAAAAAAATTATATATAATAGTTGGTAAATTTGGTAAATATTACCATAAATAATTAAAAACTTATGGACGTTGAGTGAATTTCACTAGTCTTGTAAGCATGGTGGTGATGCAAGGAATTTGTTTTTGTGCGTGCATATGGGGCACGTCAGGTGTGTTACTTTCATAATCTAAAGCGACACGTTGACATACAAATGTCATAAGGGTCAAGATATCTTCCTTAAACCCGTTCTCAGCCAGTTCATCACATAGGGCTTGTATAAACCATGAACCCCTAGTAGTGTTGCGCCACGAGAAGAAACCTGAAAAATAAATATATTTAAAGAAAAGTCTGGTAAAACTTGGATTAACACTGGAACGCCCGAACGATTACCTTCTTCAGGGTCACAATGACAAGTTGTGGGCATATCTGAAGAATCTGTAATTGATTCTGGTCAGTGAATAACATATGGGAGACACAAACATGATCTCATGCACAGTTTACTTTGCAACACAAGAGCGTGTAGTAAATATTTTGTAAGAGAATTTTATTTAGGTTAAAAGCGTGTCGTCGTCTCTACTTCAACTGCTGACGTTTCGTGTAGTAGAATCAACGCCCTGAAGATGTCTCTCCGTATAATGGACGCGATATCGGCAGCATAACTAAAAGCGACGACGACATGGTTTCAACAAAGAAATCTAGAAGTAATCAATGACAATCGTGAAATCCTACGACTTAGAATTTAACTTGTTTTATTTAAATCATTTTCTCATACATTCGATGTTAAATTTATAAATTATACAGTCCATACATTTACAGACACAGAATAATAACTGGTTATTTCGATTGACATTTTCCACTGCTAAACAATTTTCCGCGTCCGAGGCAAACTCATGGAATCTAACGTCCCAATATTATGATATACGGAAGCGGTTTGACGGAAAAATGACTTTTCAAACACTTTCCCTACGGTGATTATGTTGCTGCCTTACGGCGTGTTTCTGATGTCTTCTGTCAAAACTCAAACAAAGAGATAGGTTATGTTTTATACTCATTTAGAGAAAACTGTTTTCGTTGTTGTCTATACAGGGTAATGCTGAAGCTGTCCTATGGGAAGTAGAACAGGAACAACGCGTAAGTCTACGCAGAATCGCAACAATAACAAGACAGTCAAATTCATCAATACATACTGTTACATTAATTCCGATTACACTTTTCTCTGATGAAGCAACTTTCACTAGAGAGGGAGTGACTAATTTCCACAACGAGCATGTATGGGACACTGAAACCCACTACACAATTTTGGAAAACCAATTGCAGAACCATTTTTGGTGAATGTTTGGGGAGGAGTGACTGGGAACGTTCTGCTTGAGCTAAATATCTTCGAGGGTAACCTTAATAGCGCAAGGAAATCTCTATATCCTACGAGATTTCATTACTGCTTGAAAACGTCTCTTAGAATGTACGTTGTAAATGTGGTTCCAGAATAGGGCCCCCGCACATCATGGACGAATTGTCACAGAATTATTGAATGCAACTTTTCCAAATCGAAGGATAGGTAGGAACGGTCGTGTGAACTGGCCGGCTCGTTCGCCTGATTTTACTCTATGAACTTTTACTTATGGTGCCACGTTTAATCAATTGTGTACGGTCATCGAAAGCCCAATACCAGAGAATAATTACTAGAAAGAATCGAGAAAACTTTGATGACGTACAAGGAGTGATTGACAATGTAAATTGGAAGGTCGAGTTAAGAAGAAGGGCGGAACTATGTTTAACTGCTCATGATGCACATGTCCAGCAGTTGTAAATCTTATTTTTTAACAATGTTCGCATTGTAATATTTCTTTTGTTAATTACTAATTTCAATTTCAAAATAAAGATTTTGTATGTCTATAACAGTTGAAAATTCGGCCCATGTTTATAAGAATTGTTTTACTTATTCTTGAATGAGAAGTCACTATACAACATGAAGAATGGGTATGCTTAAAACCACACGGAAGAAGTGAAAACTTAATCAAGGCGAGGTTAATAATACGAAATACACGCGTATAATATTCAGTAACGTATTAAATAAAACGTATTCGCACATTTATTACATTTACACAAACACCCCCGTATCCAAAATTTCACAAACATTCATCAATTTTCAAAAAACTCTTCCGCCATCTTGTTTTTTTTTGTCATTTTGACTTTGGATTCGTGATCGGCGACCTCAACTACCCCCGTATCTAAAATTTCACATTCATACGTCAATTTTCAACAAACTCGTCCGCCATTTTGTTTGTATTGACATTTTGACTATAGATTTGTGATCGGCGACCTAAGACACCCCCGTATCTAAAATTTCACATTCATACGTCAATTTTCAAAAAAATTCTTCCGCCATTTTGTTTTCTTGACATTTTGACTTTGGAATTGTGATCGGCGACCCCCAAAACCCCCCTACCTAAAATTTCACATCCATACGTCAATTTTCAAAAAACTCGTCCGCCATTTTGTTTTTTTTTTACATTTTGACTTTGGATTTGTGATCGGCGACCTAAGACACCCCCGTATCTAAAATTTCACATTCATACGTCAATTTTCAAAAAACTCTTCCGTCATTTCGTTTTTTTTTGACATTTTGACTATGGATTGGTGATCGACGACCTAAGACACCCCCGTATCTAAAATTTCACTTTCATTCGTCAATTTTCAACAAATCCTTTGGCCTTCGACATTTGAATTAGTGATGGGCGACCATAAAAACTCCCAAGTTTTACTTTTAATCGGAAGAGAGAGAAATTGATTTCAGCCGGCTCCACCCACTGTGCACGTTTGCGTAATCGTTTAAATAAAATTATTTCGTAGGGGCACATGAATGTCGAGAGCAATCCTCCTTTTCCCCATTAAGGAAATACGCGTTCTGGAATTATCGTATTTTAATTCAAATCATTATTAAAATATTAATCGGCCCCTGTATAGATAATAATACTAAATACACGCGTATAATATTCAGTAACGTATTAAATAAAACGTATTCGCACATTTATTACATTTACGCGAGCGGCCGTTTCGTTGGGTCGGTTCGGACGTATGTATGTGTATTACTGGTCCCGCGCTTGGTCTAATGCTAACATGTCGGCTTCATACCCGTGCGGCTCGGGATCGAATCTGCTCAGGACATGAATTTATTTATTCATTTAAATTTCAATTTAATTGAAATTAAATACCTCTATATGATATATTTATCTTGTTCCCTTAGCCGACTTTACCCGAACAAGCGTTACATATCCGAGCGTTGCAGTCAGTCTTGTTCAGTGCCTACAATCAGCGCAACGCGCCTAAAGAAGTTTACACTTCAAAAACCTCGAACTACCTCGTCGGACACCTATACATATATGGTGGGAAAAAAATCCTACTGTTGATTTTTTACGTAGAAAAACAATTAAAGAAACCGAAGAAAAGATGCATGGAACGATTTGTATGCAAGTGGTTTTCTGCTTTTAAAAGTGGCCATTGGAGCACGAATGATGCAGAACGTCCCGGACCATAATTTACTATAACACTCCAAAAATGGTTATAAATTCCATGCCCTTGCAAATAGTGATCGTTGATTGAAAGTACGTGAAATAGCTGAGGAAGTAATTCAAGGGAACGCGTATGCAATATTTTACATAACATTTGAACATGAAAAAGCTATCCGCGGGATGGGAACCGCTTATGCTGTAAAATAAAATACATTTTTTACAGTAAAATAACTTATCATTGAAAAGTCTCTCTTCCGCCAAATCGCTCTCGTTATTATCAACGTATTAAAATGACATTTTGGCAAGCGACATACGCCAATAAATTAAAATGGTGTCAAATTTGAGATGTTATAAAATTATACCTGTCAAGAAATGTAAACTATATACAATAGTCATTACATTACTCATAGATAGTTATTTTCATACCCCTTTGTCATTTGTTATAATTGTTATCAAAGCAATACAAATATGACAGCAATTCTTGCCTACTACACAGAACAGCCAACTACTATTAAATTAAACATAAGCCGTAGAAAAGTAATATTGATTGACTTCATTTATAATACACAATTTGTAGTGATTTTGAATCGTCATCTGTAGTTTGTACTTTGGCTGTGTCGGTTGGTAAAGCGATACACTATATTATTATTATTAGTCAATGCCATACATTTTATATCAACATTGTAGGCTACTCCAAATAATAATTTAATTAAAAGTGTGATACATCTAAGACATACACAAGGTTTAGTAGCAATTACATTTAAGTTTACATAAGGATGAAGAAGACATCTATACAGGCCATCCATTTTCTGTTCCCTATATGGGTAATTCTTAGTATTGAAAATGTAGGACCGGTTAAAATTGCTCAGAAATTTGAGTATTCAATATTGTTTTCAGATTTGTCATTTATTATTAACGTTTAAGAATATTTAAAAAAATGAGTATTGCCGAAATTTTCTGTTATACATATCTTCGTAACCAGTGAGCTAACCTTAATTATAAATTCATGGTGGTGCACTTAATTATCAAGATGTAACATGAACTTACTTTTTGTTTTAAAAAGCAACCACGGTTGGCAATCACTTCATTAAAATGCTTATTTATTTATGATTTCGTAGATATATTTGGTATGGTTATCCTTTTACATTTGGTATTATAACGGAAGTAATTCAATTACTATTACTTTTTGGGCAAGTAGGCTTTAAACAAACTATTTTAATGGGAAGAAATACAAGAGAAAAAACATTAATTAAATACAAATAAGAATTAAATTATGTCATATTTATGAAGAGGGAAAAAGGAAGACAAAATCCTACAAATAACGAAACTAAAATTAAGGATATAAACAAACTAATGAGCTAGCAGTAGCGAATGTTACTTCATTCACCTACTTACCATTTTTGGTGTTAAAATTATGTGTTTGATAGATGCAGTTATTTTCCTAACTGGACTGCTAATGCAGGTATTCTACCGTCCTCTAGCTGGTAAGGTAACTTTTAGTTTTGATACTATTTGCAGAAACTATTGTTCTTTTTTATCTTATATTTCTTTCGTATAAAATAGTTTTTCAAATCCTACTGCCCATTATTCCCTCAAAAAGTAAAAGCAATTGAATTGCTTCCGCTATAATCAAAATTTTCTAAAAAACATAATCATACCAAACTCTACTTCTATGAAATCAGTGAAAATAAGCATTGTAATAAAGTCATGGCCAACTATAATTGCCATTAAAAAAAACACAAATTTAGGTTATATATTGATTATTAAGTGTGTCAAATTTTTTTTAATGAAGATTAAGAAATTCCACATAAAAATGACTGTTGGACCCCATTTTTAGTTTTGTTCTATCTTCAGTGGTTTCGAAGATATGTATACCTGAAAATTCGGGCAACTTTCATTTTTCATCTTCAAAAACTGACAATGAAAGACAATTGTGAAAATGCTATCAAGGGCTCCTTAAATTTGTAAGCAAAATTTAACCGATCCTCTATCTTCAATACAAGAAAGTTTTAGCGAGGTAGAAAATGGGCAGCCTGTACAAAAACAGAAACATTAAAAACATAAATAAAATAATAATACACAAAAATAACATATTCTTTTAACATTTTTGTTTTAATAGTAAAGAGATGAGTCTTCCTTAAACAGGATCTGTTTTATTTTACTATGAGAATAGTTGTGCTAGACTTACAAGATTAAAACGTTATAAAAATACATAATAGCTTTTTAACCAACAGAACTTAAATAGTTATTTGCGTATTATCAAAGGAGTAAAGTAATATTTTACAGTCGAGACATGGATATTACCATGTACCAATAAACTGTTCATACCTATTGGGTGCGCCGTGTGGACGTGTTAGTTTAAGGTCGGGCCTGTGTCTAAAAAAATTGGTCCATGCAGGACTCTAGTCTACGTATAGCAAGTTTGTGATTCTTATTGGTCCTCAGTTTCTATACATCATTACTGTGTTTAATTGTTTGCTATGTGATTTGAAATTCGCTTTACTGTTTTCTTCATACCCAGTACAACCAGCACTGCTTTTCTATTATTATTTTAAATTGTTTAGATTTTCCCCAATCTCTTTTTTAGCAGTTACTATCTCATATGTGCATCTGATAACCTTCGCCAAATTGTTTGGTGTCTCCAATTTTTCTAATGTTTTTATGGCTTTGTTCTATTTTATACGTCAAAGAAGTCAATAAATTACAAGGAAATGAAGTTATTCTGACAAATTAATACAAGAAAAGAAGAGTTCTTTGCTTGTCCATACCAATTCTACAACCGAAAGACTTAGAATTATCGACATATTCGGTCTAGGAAAGTAGTCGCTTATTCTTTTACGAACGAAAGAAGACAAGAAATACAAAGCCATATCAAATGTAAACGGGACTGATTTTTTTAAGAGTCTGCACAGATCGCTGACCTGACTGAAACCATGAGTGAGCAACAACAAGTACATGTTTCCCTGGAGCAACGGATAATTATCAAATTTTTGGCCAAGAAGGGTGTGAAACCAACGAAAATTTACAAAGATTACAGACACAGTTAGGCGACAATTTTTCACGAACCCGTGTTTTTGCAAGGCATAAGGAATTTTCTAAAGAGCCGCCCGAGGACAAGCGCGACCAAAGCCAATATCGAGGCGCTGTTTACGTGAATTTTCTCCATGATAGACGCACAATTATTGCAGAATATTATTTCAAGCTTATGGATGCCAAAAGAATACCAAAAATATAAAATGATTAGAAACAGAGTGCCATAAGAGAAATACAGAAGACATACTGGGAAAAATTCTCTACCAACATGGAATATGATCAATACGGAGGACAGAGAAAGATTTGGATCACACTAAGGAACAGAAAGAGAGCACCAACGGAAGAAGTAAAAATAAACATCATTGCTCCAGGAGAATGGGAAACGCATGTAAAAGACTTATATGAGACAGGAGCAGGTGACAATGAGAATAATGAGGACAACACCTACACAGAACAACTTTTGGAAAAAGATAACATAACACAGGACGAAGTACATGAAACACTACTAAGATTGAAAAATAGAAAGGCACCTGGCCCAGATCAAATCTTCAACGAAATGCTTAAGTACGGAGGACTTCAAATGAAAACAACAATTACACTATTATTACAAAAAAATATCTCGACCCAAAATGTGCCTACCAATCTACAAAAAGGGAAACAAGAACGACCCGAAAAATTATAGAATGATATCTTTACTAACCAGCATAAGGAAGCTGTTCACAAAAATTATAATGAAAATAACGAATAGAATAGAAACATTTTGTCGCCCGCGTCATTATTTTTACTTTTTAATTTTTTGATAGTCACTGATGTTTTGTCAACTGTCAATTTGGATGTAACCAGCCGTGATTAATGTATTCATAATTGTGTTGAATATGCAACACAATATACTCCACAGCGGTTTTTATTGTTTTTCTTTCTCTATGTACTGAAATTTTGTATCTATCTATCTTTATCAGCACGGAGAAATAATGTATTTGATTTCCTTCGGTCGTTATAACAAAGGTTACGTCTTCGATAGTAACTCAGTTATTTTCTCTTTACATAGTGAAGGGCGGAAAAAAATTTTTAGAGAAAGAAAAACAATAACAACCGCTGTAGTGTATATTGTGTTGCATATTCAACACAATTACGAATACATTCATCACGGCTGCTTACATCCAATTTGACGTTGACAAAACATCAGTGACTGTCAAAAAAATTAAAAAGTTGTGAATAATACATTTTGTAATTAGTGTAAATTTTTTAAGTAAAAACAAAGACGCGGGCGAAAAAATGTTGCACGCAACACGAGACAAAGTAATAATACAGTCTCGACTGTAAAATATTATTTTACTCCCTTGATATGTATACCGGGTGTCCACACGAAAACTTTATATTGAATTATTTCTGGTGTTTTTGAAGACAAAAACTTGAAATTTTGGGTGGTTGTTCAGGATATAGGGGGACAATGAATAGTGTATTTCATACCGCCCCATCGGGTCACCCGCCGCCGCCGGCCACCCCCACTCCAATATTTTAAATGACACCCTGTATTTTTTTTGGTGGTTTTGAAAGAACACAATTTTCTTGATATTCCTATGTGAAAAAACTAGTAACACACATTATGACATTTATGAGATATTTAAATTTAAAAGTTTCAGGTATCAGAAATTATTAACTCCGAAAAATCATAAGTTAGTCATGGAAATACTTAAAACAAGATTTATTCACAACATTTTAGTTAAATTAAATGCTCAAATTGTTCACCGTTTACATTTAAACATAAATAAAGTCTATTTTCAAAAGCATTTCTAACATTTTCGAACACTTGTGGCGTTAAATTTTGACATTCCTCTGTTATTCTATTACGTAAATCAGCTATTGATTGTGGCGGTGTCTTATAAACAACAGACTTCAAATGTCCCGACAAAAAGAAATCTAGGGGAGTTAAATCGGGGGAGCGAGCTGGCCATTCAATAGAGCCTCTACGTCCAATCCAATGTCCTGGGCAAATATTATCCAAATAATTCCTAACGTCTAAACAGTAATGTGGCCCAGCTCCATCTTGTTGAAAATATAATTGCTCCTCCTCTATTTCATTCAAGTTTTCTTCTAGACACTGTATGATAAGAGAATGTATTAGCTCTTCCAAAAATTGTAAGTACTTAGGTCCATTTAAATTTTCCTGGAAGAATATCGGGCCAATTACTTGGTTATTAAGAATTCCAGCCCATACATTAATTTTTTGGGGATATTGTGTGTTGCCTTCTCGGAAAAAATGGGGTTTTACGTCGCTCCAATATCGACAGTTGTGTCTATTCACAAGACCATTTAAGTAAAAGCAACTTTCATCACTAAAGCAAATACTTCGCAAAACATTTCCATTTTGCCGAATCATATCTGTCATTATTTCACAAAATTCGACTCTTCTGTCGAAATCACCATCACCCAACTCTTGGTGAAGTTGAATTTTATAAGGGTGCATTTTGTTTAATTTTAAAATCTTATGGCAGGTTGATTTTGGCACTCCCGAAACTTCGGATAATTTTCTCAACGAAAGCTCTGGGTCTAAATTAATATGCCCAAGAACTGCTAGTTGCATAGCTTCATTTAGTACACCACAATTATTCGTATTCCGTTTTTTATTATTTACAGATCCAGTTTGCAAAAATTTTTCTATTAGCGTTCTGACATAAGCAACAGATACGTTTCTGTTTGGATGGTTTTCATTGAATAACGTCGCCGCTTGGGAATAATTTTTGTTTGCAATCCCATACAAAATCACTATTTCAGTTCTCTCTTCAAGAGTATAAACCATTTCAGCGAAAAAAGCCGAAACTTTAAGAACAATTTTACAAGTATTAATATTAATGAAACACAAAAGTCACAATTTTGACAATTCTAATTTAAAGCATGACTAACCATGACTAACTTATGATTTTTCGGAGTTAATAATTTCTGATATCTGAAACTTTTAAATTTAAATATCTCATAAATGTCATAATGTGTGTTACTAGTTTTTTCACATAGGAATATCAAGAAAATTGTGTTCTTTCAAAACCACCAAAAAAAAATACAGGGTGTCATTTAAAATATTGGAGTGGGGGTGGCCGGCGGCGGCGGCCGGCGGCGGCGCGTGACCCGATGGGGCGGTATGAAATACACTATTCATTGTCCCCGTATATCCTGAACAACCACCCAAAATTTCAAGTTTTTGTCTTCAAAAACACCAGAAATAATTCAATATAAAGTTTTCGTGTGGACACCCGGTATAACTATTCAAACCTATTGTATATGAAGTGTAAAAATTTTAATCGAAAATTAAACTCAGATCTCAAATGGCAAGTCTTTACATATGGGTTATTAATACTGTTAATATATTTTATGGTGTCCAATTTGCAAAGGTTATGGATAATGTAGATGTGAAATTCTTCATAAATCTTGCAAGAACAAGAACTATTTACATAATCAGCTAGCTCACTAAAACTAGCAAACCCTTTTCAAAATATAACAGAAGCCTAATCTATCTATATAATAGTTTTCTTTCTATTGAAGTTCCTTTTTATGTTCTTCACGTTTTCCTAGCAATAAAAGCATTAATAACAGTGTTGTATGGTTGAATCACTTTGGCAACCGACATGCCCTAATAAACTAAAATGATGTAGAATTTGAGATGTTGCTAAAGTTTAGTTGTCAAGCAATGCGCATGTCATTTAAAATAAGACTGTTCGGACCATGCACTTCTGGAACTACAAATTCTGAGAACTAGTAGTTCAGTGTTCGGTCTTTCAGAACGTGTAATTCAAGAACCGTTCTGAATTACGAGTGCTGAAGAACCGAATATTGAACCTTGTCTTTTTTTAAATGACATGCGCACTAGTTCTAGAACCGTTCAGAACTGGAGGTTTGAACAAACCTATAAATTTGCCAACAATGCTTGGCTACTACACACAATAGCCAAGTACTGAATAAAATATAGGTATAGAAAAGTAATATTACATAACATTATCTATAATATTCACTTTGTAACTGACTTTCATGTAATAGTATTTTAAGAGAGGAAGCTATACACCCCGTAATATTAATTAGTTGGTTTCTTTGCATTGTTCTGAAATTGTTCCGGTCTACGAAAATTTCTAGCCGCATTATCATCGTCTTTAGTTTATAATTTGGCCGTGTTGGTTTTCAAAACGATTCAACTACAGTTGTGTTATTCGTTCTTTTCGCAAATTAGAATTCTTTTATTGAACTTAACCAAACCCTGGATCTCTCAACTGAAAATACAATGAGGGATATTTGCAGCTGACATTAGAAATATACAGGAATGTACACAAACAGCATAGGGATTGGGCATATATAACATAAAAAATGAATTTATATTTTCTGTATTTCAAATTTTGCATAGCATCAAGTTCAAATTTTTTGCTCTAGTTTGTGCAATCCACACTCCAATGCTTTGTTATGGACGGAAATTCACAAAGATTAGTTATGTCGCTCTGGTAATGCACGAAAAATTTGTCACATATACCGTGTTTTTGGAATAATTTTTGAATATACATATTGATAAGTATGATTCCTACCAATTTTTCTGAACAGAAGCTGGTCATAACATGGAATACAAATTACATAATTTTTCTACTAGACTATAGTACAAATTTCAAGAATAAAGTAAATAAATAATAAGTAATTGGAATCTTTTCCTCCAACAAGCCATGTGGAATGCCTACATCAAACTGTCTAGTATTCAGAACAAACAGTATTCTATTGTTTGGTAAAGGCCAGATTTCTCATATATTTCTGAAGAGCATGAACCTCTCTCTGTACAGCACCTTTAATAAAAGCCACATCAAGGCTGTTGGAATAACTAGTGCTATTATAACAGTCACTTTAGAATTTCATACAGTATCATAACAGCCGAGTCTAAATCCTTATCGTCGCCGAAAATATTTAAAATAACAATCACAAATCTTTACTTCCTGTTTACTAGATTAAAGAAATTATGTAAACAAGCCATACCCACTAGAACAAGGTTACAAGGTTCAGTGGAATATATGTTTCTCATAATTTAAACTTTTTTTTATCAAACAATAAACTTGAAGTGAATTAGTAATATATTAGTAATACAAACTTGAACTATTTTATTAAACAAAGCTATTATATTCAAATGAATAAATTCATCATAATTTTATATACTTAACTAACCACAAACAATCACATTATACTAATTTTCAAGATTCTCTTAATGTTACTTTAAAGATACAAATATGTTAATTGTTTATAGTAAAGCTGATTTAGTAAAACTCATAAAATCTAAATTTTGCATATGTGGCATAAAAAACTAATTTATATTTCATGTAATACCAAATAACAAAACCCTTATACATATATATATCTCCTATCTAATCTATTTAATTAAACCAGCATTGAGAAAAAGCAAATGTACATTTAGGATAAAACTTTTTGATCAATAAATATTAAATAGTAATATAATAAAGTAATATTAATTTTACCTGATACAGTGGAATAAGCAACCAAAAAATCTGCATGTGTTGGAATTCGGTATGAATGAGGCGAACCATCAGTTTCAGTTCTTGACAGTGTAACACCTCTATCTAATTGATCACCTTGGCATGCTTGTATAAAAAACATTTTCGGTTTTCCTAAATTTAAATTTAATTTACAAATTATATTTATATTTGATAAATAGAATACCTGCCAATGTAGGTACATTATCAGAGGTAAATGAAGTCCATAATGATTCTGGTTTATATCCATTATCTTTAGCATATAAAATACCTTTGTCACCATGTGAAAGTACCGTCATTACAAAACAATCACAATTTGTATAATCCCATCTGGTTGCTATGAATATAAACATTAATACCTATAAAAATTACTTATAATAATTATTGTAACATACCTTCTGTTGCTTTAGTGTGAAGTTCTTGATGAGTCAGATCATTATAAAGATAGACATCAAAATGCAATTTTTCTAATTGTTTCTTTAAATTCATTGCATCAACTTGTGTTCCCGCTCGTGATTTAAGGCCCGGTACTTGAAAAGTTTCATGATTAAATATTATAGCTACTCCTCTTCTTTCATGATCCATTTTATAATATCTGGCATTTCTTTCTGTTGACATACGTGCAACCACATGTCTTTGTGGAAATCTATGTATAAACATTAAACGTAGTGGTTGAACCGACATTTTATTATGTATTTGTTCTTACCTTGTATTTCCTAAAGCATCTCCTTCGTCAACAGATTGTGTACTCACACAACCGTTGGTAATATTACAATTTGAATCTCCGTCCATTGTTTATTGGGTTTCTTCATCCAAGGAAATAGAATTATGATGCTATATAGTCTACGTATATATTTAATTTTTCCTTATCTTCGTTGATATAAGTTTCGCGAATAGATAAACACCTTATTTAATCAATTTCATTTACATTGAACTACCTGATTGTTTTGGTCTTTGTTTGCATATTGCGTCAGTTTGCGTCAACGGTCAACGTGATAAAAAAAAAACGTGATTGCTAAAATACCCAATAATCATTCCTACTAAATTATGTACGATGGCAACTACCATGACATAATTTATGACCAGTTGATAAGATAAATGACGAGCACAAAGGCATATTGATAATTGTACATCAAATAATTTTCTAATGATACTAGCAATTTAATAACTAAGTATATCAAACGACCATAATTGTAATTAAAATAACGTAAAAGTTCTTAAATGTGCCACAAGAATAGGTTTACTAATGTCCTTTATTATGCTGCTAATAAATTCAACACCAAATTTCAGCAAATAGCAAGTTTTCGAAGATTGAGATGGAATTTATATTAGAATAAAATGCATTTGGAGCAATTGTCATATGGAGGGGATAATAACGGTCAGCTGAAATGCCAATTTCGCATTTTATTTCCCGCGCCTGGAAGAAGTGGTTGTTTGTTCTTTTGTAGTATTACATAAAATTAAAAGAAGATGAGTGGTAGAGGTAAAGGTGGTAAAGTTAAAGGAAAAGCGAAGTCACGTTCAAATAGAGCTGGTTTACAATTTCCTGTTGGAAGAATTCATCGTTTATTAAGAAAAGGAAATTATGCCGAACGTGTTGGAGCTGGTGCCCCAGTTTACTTAGCTGCTGTAATGGAGTATTTAGCCGCCGAAGTATTGGAATTGGCGGGAAATGCCGCAAGAGACAATAAAAAAACGAGAATCATTCCCCGACATTTACAGTTAGCCATTAGAAACGATGAGGAATTAAACAAATTATTATCTGGTGTGACAATTGCGCAAGGAGGTGTGCTTCCAAATATACAAGCTGTTCTACTTCCAAAGAAGACGAATAACTCCAGCGCAGCCTCTAAGGGAAGTAAGACTCAATCCCAAGATTATTAACCAGTGGATTTTAAATATTTGTTTCTATTTTGTAATTTTGTCATGTTCCCTTTATACATTAGTTAAATAAAATTTAATTGTAGCTTGTTTCATGATGCAGTTTAAATATATTTTGTAAATTAACAGATATTTATATATTCAAATCCTTTCTCCTGTAATTTCTGAAGATTCTATGTAATCTTATTTGTTAGGAATACATTCAGTATTATAGTGTAGCTTGTTGGACTAGGTGATGATATTTAAAGCTATTTCAAGTTTAATACAAACTTATCTCTTAAGTCATGATTATTCGAGTATAAATTGATATATAATTTTCCTTTCTATTTGACCATACCTACCTGTTAACACTTTATACATTGACCATTTGAATCTTCAAATTCTAAAATAAAATTAATCAATTGCTAAGGAGTATTAATTTATTCTTTAACATCCTTGAACTTAGAACCAGGTGGTTTAGTTATTTCCTGTACATATCCATATAAGAATGTTAATAGCTAATATTTGTAACAATCAACAGGTTACAGAGTGTCAATATGATGCACTGCACTATGCAGCCCTGTATAAAAATAAGTTTGTAATCTTACTTTAGACTACTCAAAAATGTGACAAAAATATTTACAGTAGAAAAGTATAAGTTTTATTATTAGAGAATAAATAAATAACAGAAATATAAGATTTATTAATCTAATTTAAAATTTAACAAATTAGGATCTTTAGAAACAAACACTTTAAATATATCATTTTTTACTATCTTCCATGCATTTTGATATTTTCCACATAAGGCTTTGATTTCACTGTATTGCAGTCTATCAGTAATATTCTGTATCTTTACCATACGTGCAATTTCTATAAAATTTCGCATTAGTTCAATTTTGCATACACTCAATCTGGACTCTTGCCTATTCTTCATTTTCTTTGTTATACCTTGCTTCTTGCCTTCAACAGAAACTTCAATTTTTCTGAAAGTTTGTAATTATTCAAAATTTATTCACAATAAACAAAACCAAACAAACCTGATGCCCTTCCACCATAAAATACTGCTTGGGCAAGGTATTTTCTCATTGGTCTTTTCAAATTCAAATGTGTGATCACACTGGTTAACCATAGGTGTATGTTTCATAAAAGGATCACCCAAAGTAATGTCTTTAAATCTTCCTTCAAAAGCTCTTTCTAAAGCACTCTTTGAATAGGGTGTATTTGCAGCTATGGTAAAAGATTTTAAATATATGGGTTTGTCGAGATATAAACTAAGCAAGGATCCCTGTATGCCTAAATAGCACCATTTTGCAATTTTATCACTACATGAAACTGATAAAGTAGGATCACCACGGCCTACAAAATGACAAAAGTTGTATATACTATACATAAGTCTACTAAATTATCAATGACTATTAATGTATTAAATCTCTTATAACACTTTCATTTGGTAATTAGTTTATAGGAAAATTGAGTCACACCTGGTTTAGTTCGAATTGGTCCAACTACATGAAAATTGGCACCATACTCATGTGGATCAACTATTTTTGTATTTGACAAACATTTCGCTCCTGTTCTATAATCATTATGACCACTTTCATTTACTAGTTTTCTTCTTTTCTGATCATTTGTGAATGTATCTTTACTTGGACGTTTCTGGTTACCAACAGTTTGGCCTGGATCATCCATGTTTTCCTTTGGAAATATAGCAGCATCTCCACAAGGTACATGAGTAGTGAAAAAATGAAAATTCACATAACTCTTGACAGAAAACCTATTAGTTTCAGTATGAAAGTCTAAAATAGCACTTTTGCCTATATTAGAAATACAATACTTCATTTCTATATAGATATATTTAAGAAAGGATCGTCTGCATATTATTTCAGCATGAGAATCATTAAGTATATCTCCAGATGTCGACATTTGACTTTTTCCAATGCATTTGGTACCTGTTCCTAGAGCAACCACTTCCATAATATCAGTTTCCGTGTTTTCTTGAACAATTGTAGACAGTATTGTCCATTGCTTGTTTGTTGGTTTACCAGTTTTTGGTAACTTAGAAAAGTGTTCTAATGATATTTGTGCAATTTTATTATAAATATTCATTTTACATAAAATATCAACAGCAAATTGAAAAATGTTAATCTGGGGATATGTAAAGGACACAAAATTATTTCTTTATTATGTTTTTATAAAACTTCGTTAGGATTCCATGCATATTGATGTACTGTTTCCAAACTATTCAACATAGTCATATATGGATCTGGAATCTCAAAGTCTAGGTTAATATTATCTTCAATATGTTTTCTTGAACATCCCTTAGGTATAATAGCAATATTTTGTTGTAGAGCCCACTTTAATAATATCTAAAAACAAATAATATATTTCATTTATATATTGTTTTTGCTTGTTTCTTACTTTTCATTAGAATAGTTATATGTATAGTTGAGTCGTTTTGGCAAAAGACGACAATGCAATGCCACTACAAATTCCCAACGACCAGTACAATAAACTTAAACTAATTGTGACCTATACCTTCAATTGGTAAAATACTATTACATGAAATTAAATGTTATAAATAAAGCTATTAAATATTACTTTTCTACGCCTATATACTATATAATATTAGCAGTAACCCACACAAATGTCAAAAGTACTCAAAAGGTGTATGAATATTATTATTTATGACAATCCTGAAATGGCTTTTGTAGGGTTATATTACTTGAAACGTTAAATTTTGCAGCACTTCAAATTTGACGCCATTTTAATTTTGTGGCGCATGTCGGTTGCGAGAGCGACTCAACCATAGAATAATATACAAAAGTACTCACCTGAGCTGGTTCTTTCTTTAATTTTTTCCCAATTGTTATTATATTGGGATCGGATATTAGATTTGAATTGTTTGTTCCACCAAGAGAGGAGTAGGCTTGCAAAAGAATTTCATGTCTTTCACAATACCTCTTTAATTCTGCTTGATGATAATGTGGATGCCATTCAACCTTAAAATAATATTTAATTAAGTATAATACATACTTTTCCTAATTACCTCAATATTCCTAATAATTTATGTAATATGTAAATTCTAGATATTTTATAAATTAACTTATAAACACCAAAATACAATGATTTTGGGTTAGATTTAGAACTTTTAAAATTCAAAAAACACTTGCTTGGATAAAAGTAGTTTACATTTTCCTTCTGTCCATCTTTAAGACCATTGATACATACCTGATTAACAACAGGCTTTTCTCCAAAACAATTTGATAACAGTTCTTCCAAATGTTTCACTGTATAATTTGATACACCAATGTCCTTAATTAAACCCAGTTTTTTAGCTTCAACTAGTTGCTTCCAAGTTTCAGTACGGATTTCCAAATTATTGGGACTTCTAACTGAAGTCCCAGCTTGACCAGGCCAATGAATTAAATATAAATCTATATATCCACAGTTTAAGTTTTTTAATGAATTTATCACAGCAGACAAAGCTTTGTCAGCATGGTGACTAGGAGCTAAACATAAAATTACATTCAATTTACTATTCTTGTGTTGAATTTATAAATGTATAATTATTTGTACTTACGTAATTTTGTTGTAATGAAAATATCTTCTCTCTTTAAATTGTATTTAGGTAGCAGACTTTTCAATGCTACACCAATATCAGTTTCGTTGCCATATACAGCTGCAGTATCTACATTGCATTGTATATAATCAAAATCAACAAGTCTGAGAGTTAAATTGTTTCAGTACCTACTTACCTATTGAACGATATTCAACAGATAGAGCAATGTCTAATACCTCTTTTATTAATTCACTTCCATGTATTCTGTAGGTGCCAACTACAATTTTTTTACGTTTATTTATAAACATCTGGATTTAGATTATTTTAATGTGATAAATATATATATACATACAACCAATCATAGGCATATAATTTCCACTGGAAAGCTTTATTTTCAAGTTTTTAGAGCTCATGTCTTTCTTGGTGTTTTTGAGTAAATTTCTGTCAAAATTATTCCTATATATACAGAGTGATTTCTAACGATAGCCTTTTTTTAAGCTAATCTAGCTAATACAAGCTAAATCCAGAAATGTCGATCTTATTTTTTTACTGAAAATTGTAACATATTCGTTTCAAGTCGTATTTTGTGTTTATATTGCATCCATTGTTCACATATACAGAGTTATTCAAAAAGTTGATTTTGGTCGCATTCAGCAGAAGCACATGCTCCGCTCCATCGGTAGCGTACGCTACATGAATATATGAGACGTAGGAGTGTCAATTTACGATTTTTTGTACATAACCTTTATGTTTAACATGTAAACAGACATATCATCTCGTAAATATATCGCACCTCGGATGCAACTACGACACAACTCAAAATTGCATCATTTTGAGATAAATACAGAATTTAAGCAAACATTACTCATTTCAGCTTGTGCAAAAGTGGCATACTATTAGTGTCAAAGACAACGATCAGAGGGCCATTTATGTCGATATTACACATTCAAGATAAGCCTATCCTTTTCGATGCAATATCGGCACATTTCCACATATGCCAGTGTTGCACTGAATTCACTCAAAATAACAATTCATAACCTAGAAATTGTGGCAGTTTCAGTTATAATTTTGTGTCACATTTTGTCGCGAATTGATCAGAAACAATGTACAAAAGCATGTCCAGAGGAAAATACCTTGTAAACCTGGTAAACACCAAGGATTCTCAGTGTTCAGACAAGGTAAGTTTGCTATTTTATCTATATTTGTATTAAGTACCGGAAACAAAATAAACTTTGCAAATTTTGTATATTATGTTATGTACCGCGTCCGTTGTGAGTGAGCACTTAGTGTAGGTACTTTTTAGGTAATTGTATTACCTAACTTTGGAGAAAATGGCAATGTAACGGAGACAAAGCGAGAAGTCACAAATGAAAATGTAGCAGACAAAAGTTCAGATTCCGATGAAGATAAAAGTGAGAATGATCCTTTTGACAGTAGTTCTGTTGATGACCCAAATTGGATGCCATCAGAAGCAGAAGAGGAAATTGCTGATACGGGAGAGGATATATCGGAGGTTGACCGTCATGAAACTGAGGACAAAGGCGAACGTGAAGATGGAGAAAAAGAGAAAAGTAAGAAAAAATATACTTACGCATAAATTATACAGATGTTTCTATTAAAAGATTTGTTTTAGGTTGTTCTAGAAAAAGAAGAAGAAATGTGGAGGAATGGGCAAGAAACAAAAAAAAGTATAAAGTCAACACAGGAAAGACCTACAAGACAAAGGCTAATAAAGTAATCCCGGCAAGAATTCTTAAAGAAAATTGTGCTCAAAAATGCCGTTACAAGTGTCCAGATAAATTGAACAATGAAGAAAGACTTAAACTACTAGAACATTATTGGAAAATAGGTGATATAGTTAAGCAGAGAGAATATGTGGCTAGGCACATTTCGGAGGTGAATCCAAAATACAGACAAACTACAACTAACAAAAATGGAAACACTCGTTCTTTGAACATGGCGTACCATTTGACCAAATCAGATAATACTCACATTAGAGTGTGTAAGACATTCTTCAAAAATACATTGTGCATAACAGATCGAATGATTCGAACTACAATTTCAAAAATTCAAACTGGATTTATGATTGAGGACTTTAGAGGAAAGCACGGGAAACAGAAAAAGCTAGACCCCAATATTACTGCAAGAATTCGAAAACATATTGAAAGCTTTCCAAGAATCGAAAGCCATTATTTGCGTAATCAGACTACCCGAGAATTTATAGAGGGTAGCCTCAATATTGCAACAATGTATCGCCTCTACGTTGAAGATTCAAAAGAAAACAATTTTCCTTATGCGAAAATAACTTCGTATGAAAGAATTTTCAATTACGAGTATAACATAGGTTTTTTTAAACCTAAAAAAGACATGTGCGCTTTTTGTGAAAGTTACGTGAATGCTAATGATCAAGAAAAAGCAGCACTAGAAGACAAAAAGAAAGCACATGATACAGAAAAAGCATTATCCCGTCAAAGTAAGGAAAGTGACAAACAGTTGGCAAAAGAAGGCTTTGTAAAAGCTGCGTGTTTTGATTTAGAAGCAGTGTTGCCCACTCCGTGTGGGGAAATATCCGATTTCTATTACAAGAGTAAATTAAGCATGTTTAACTTATCCTTTGCTGATTTGGGAACAGGAAATGGCCATTGTTACATGTGGAATGAAAATTTTGGTCGTCGTGGAGCCAATGAAGTAGCAACTTGTATTCTTGACTATTTAACCACGGTTTGTGAAGGAAATGGTGACATAATTTTTTATTCGGATAACTGCACGGGCCAAAACAAAAACAAGTACTTAGTTGCACTTTATTCCTATGCGGTTCAAAAGTATAATATTAATTGCATTACGCATAAATATTTAATTGTTGGACACACACAGAATGAAGTAGATGCAATACATTCTATGGTAGAAAAGGAAAAAAAACGTACTTTGAAATCTGGTCCAATTTCCGTCACAGAGCAATGGATTCAGCTTGTGCGAACTGCAAAGAAGTCTGGAAAACCCTACGAAGTTAAGGAAATGTCTACAGACGATTTTATAGATGTCAAAGAATTGCAGCAAAGAAGTGGTCTTACTAATTTTGGTACTGGAATATGGAAAGAAATAAAAGTGTTACGAATTTCAAAGGACGCACCAACTACTTTACAATATAAAACAAGTTTTGAGGATGAAAATTTTAAAACAGTGGAAATGAAAAAAAAAATTACCCGTGGGACACAAGCAGCAAAAGATTCACTCTCTGCTCCTAAAAAAGCGTATACTACACCTCCTGGAATAACGAAAAAAAAGAAAGACGGCTTGATAGAATTGTGTGAAAAAAATTTAATAAAAAAGGCCTATCATAGTTTTTACCTAAATTTAAGTGTTTGTGGAGACGCAGAGTAATTATTTTTTTTGAAAATTGTATTGTAAGTTTTTGAAGCAATAAATAAGATTTATATTACAAAAGTAAGCATTTTATTAGTATGATATTCCGCAATAACTCAATAAAGTTGTAACTGATTTAATATTTTGCTGGTGCAAAAGTGGCATATCTCAACGTTTTTTCGAAAAATATACTACCAATCCGTTTTTTGAAAATATCTACATAAATGAGCTTCTTCAGTGGTTTTCAATGAATTGAACTTAACAAGGTAATGTAAATAAGGAAGATGTCGTAAAAAATATTAAAACAGTGGTAATCGTCAAATTAATGTTACTCAAAAAAGTCGTTTTTTGAGTTATGTCGTTATTGCATCCGAGGTGCGATATATCATATATACGAAAATTGTTTGAAATATAATATAAAGATTGCAAACATTTTTTTTTAAAGAAAATGTACGGAAAATTTTGTAATGCCAAGACATAGTATAAACATAGGTTTATACTGTGGCCAACGAAGCACGAAGCACTTTGGAAATTTTCAGCAAGAACTGCTACCACTAAGAGAGTTTAAAAGGACGTAGTATCACAGTAGTGTATAGTGAATTTGCAGATAAATGTATTTTCAGACACATCTGTGGATGATGAAATGTGATTTTTCTATGAAGCCAACAAGAACAGGTATTCCTATAAAGTGGACATTGTTTTTCTTACAAGAGTACCTAAACACAAAAAAATACATAAACCCAGCAGACAATATCCATATAACATAACGCATTTGAAATGTGCACAAACTAAATGTTCAAAAAAGCCTATCATGGTGTTCACAATAACTTCACAATTTAAAGTTGACTTTTTCGTAAGAAGTCAAGGAATTTTTGGAGAATACGGGTGCAACCGATTTTTGACAAAAAAAACTAGTTCACCTTATAGAGGACCTCTAATTGAATAACTTTTACTTATAAATTAATCCAGGCAAACGTACAGGAGCGGAGATATTTAATAATTAAGGTGGTCACCGAGTGAATTTTCCATGTCCCATTTTTAGTCGTATCTGTTATACACACCGTTGAAATTATGAAAATTGTAATAAATGATGTTTATTTCACTTTACCATACAACAATTACATTTGATTTTTATGTTTTTTAATAACTTTTCTCAACCCAATCATAATAAGAAACCTAACCTTAAACCACCTAGTATTATGTATTACTTGATTGCATTTTTTTCCTGATTTCTTATGTTTGGCTTTATATACAGGGTCCGGCAGAAAAAATGTATGGATTTCGCATGGCTGTTCTCGTATGGGTGGGGATACAAGAGTGTGGTGGGGCTGTGTAGGTACGCTATCTCAAAATGTTTCAGTATACCACGATGCCTTGGTCAGTTGAACAGCGTGCGTTCGTTGTTGAAACTTATTTCAATAATAACGGGTCTGTCATTTTGACACAACGAGCTTTCAGATTGCCTTTCAATCTACGCCCATTGGATTTAGTGCCAGATCGCAATGCGATTATTCGTTGGGTAGCTTCTTTTCGCACATCAGGTTCAACACTAAAGAAAAAACCTCCTGGTAGGCCAAGAATCGTTCGTACACCTGAAAATGTTGAAAGGATAAAGCAGGTCGTTCAGCGATCACCGCGTCGTTCTGTAGTGAAACAAGCGGCTGCTTTGCAGTTGTCAGAGCGAAGTGTGAGGCGAATGTTACATCTGGATCTTAAATTCCATCCGTACAAAATGGCTCTTGTTCATGCGATACACGAAGGTGATTTTCAAAAGCGTGTGGATGCGTGTCAGGCTATCCTTCAAAACGTACCGAGAAATGCAGTTTTACTGACCAGTGATGAAGCGCATTTCTATTTAACTGGCTTTGTTAATAAACAAAATTATCGTTATTGGGCAGCAGAAAACCCTCGTGAACGTCATGAAACCCCTCTGCACAGTCAGCGAGTGACAGTTTGGGCGATGGTGTCTGCATTTGGAGCGTGGGAGTCTTATCTTTTTGAAGAGAATGGAGCAGCTGTTACAGTGACATCCGCTCGTTATATCCACATGTTACAAACCTTTGTGCAACCGAAATTGCAACAGCTCGATGGTGAAATATGGTTTCAACAGAACGGGGCCACTGCGCACACATCACGTGCCTCCATGCAAGTTTTAAATCAGATATTCCCCGGTCGCATTATTTCCCATGTAACTATGGCCGCCGCGTTCACCCGATCTCGCGCCAGCTGATTTCTTTCTCTGGGGCTACCTCAAAGAAAAAGTGTATAGTCACCATCCTCGAACCACAAATGTCTTGAAAGAAGCAATTCGTGCGGAAATGGCAAACATAGCGCCTGAAATGACAGAACGCGTTATGCAAAACTTTAGATATCGCCTAACCAGTTGTATCGCCAACGAGGGACGCCATTTAGATGACATAATTTTTCATAAATGAACTTTAAAATTGTATAAACATTTTGCAAAATATTTTTTTTCTATTAATTAAACCATCATTTACACTCCTTGGAAATCCATGCATTTTTTCTGCCGGACCCTGTATAATACATCATAAATTCTTGTCCTTACTAATTACAAAACTATAATGTACCTACAGGTACATATTTATTACTGGTATTGGCAGTTATATACTTATAATGTATACACATTTATTCTTGTTATTGCCAATTATGTTGTTGATATTCTTTTTTATTTATCTAATATGGTGTTTTATGTTATATGTGCAATATTTTTAAGAATACTCAGAAAAATATACAATACATTTGTAAATAACTACGAATTTTTTAATATGTCAGGTAAATTACATTCTAATAATTTACAGACGCATGTAAAAGAAAAACGATTTAAGTTTTACCATAAAATATTAAACTATGAAAATACAATCCCTATTTCAAATTATATAGTGTATCTTTTTATTACAGCTTCTTCATTTTCTCCTCCAAGCATTACATGTGCTTTCTGTGAAGAGAAAGTACTAACAGAAAGCATGTATTCACATTTCAAAAATCATCAAGCAAATATCTCTACAAACGCCACAAATTTAGTCCAAACCATAATGAAAAAGAATAGTGAGTTAGAAGAATATGAAAAAGAAATAAAACAAAATGAGAAACTAATCAAAAAACATAAAGAAAAATTGGAGAGTAGAAGACGTAAAGTACAAGATATAGAAAAAGAAATACGGAACGAAGAAGAAGAGGTAAACATCAAAAAAGGAGTTATAATGGATACTAAAAGGGCAAGATTACTAAATGAAATCGATTACATTAATGTATGTATTCTCAATGATTATCCTTCTTATTTATTTTAATTGTTTAATTTCTAGTATATGAAAGACTTAAATTCTCTGGGAGAAATGTTTAATAAGATTGCTAAACCAGCTTAGAAGAAAGATGATATAGACATACAAATATAAAATGAAATAATACATTGATTCTTGATTATGCTCATGTAGTAGGTAGTTTGTTGTAAACACTACAATATCAGGGAAACATGTCCCACATGGCATTCAAATATTAGTGGTAAATTTTTCTGTCAGCTATTTTCCAAATGACAGGCATATGCACCAGGACTACGGTACTATCTTACGGGCCATGCCTATACATCATATTTTATTTATATATAGACATCATACAATTTTTAAACAAACACACATTACATTGTATAACATATCAAATTAGCTTAATCTACTTTATTCACAAAATTGAATGTTTATCCACATTTAGAAAAGTGCACTAAAATTTACATGATCACAAGAATTGACTGATAAATCTCTTGCAGATAGTTTGTTCTTCTGATAGTAAAGTGTTTTTGTATAATATACATGTTTAAAATTTTTTTTTTGTAAAACTATTAACCATAAGCACTTATATTTCTCGATCATATACTGTACTGCCATCACTAGACACCTTGAAACCATTAATTGTTGTATATGCGTTTAGAGCAACATAATAATAATAGTTGAATTGCGCCTGCGCGACATCTACCATCCGCATGTATAGCATTACACAAACCTAAGTATTCCCTTATCTATGACACAAACCAGTAGTAGTTAAGACAGCTCTGTAACATTGTGCATCAACATTAAAGTATAATAAAACACATGTGGCATTATGAATTACCCAACATAACATTAATTATATGAACTGAAGCTATTGTATAACTAAGTTGAGGTGTCTGAAAGTAGAATATCTATTGGTACTATGTATGTGCAGTGTTTGATAAAGAACGTTTATGTAAATATATGAGGAGATATATTCTCTGTTGCTCATCAGTTATATGAAATAGACTCTGGATAAATACATGAAAACTATCTCTGGAATTATGTGTAGGCAATAGGCAAATTGTCAGCAAATGATTGTTTATAGCTGTTTCAAGAGATAGGATATGTTGTTTACTATAGGAAAGAAGTCAATAGGTTCCTTTTTTTAAGTTGAACATGTTAAGGGGGTCATGCTCCGTTTTTAAAAATACTCGATCACAAGAACAATAAAGTTCTGAAAGAGATAGAGAATTAGGGCTGTCATTTACCCCAGTGCATCTGACGTGCCATGCAAATTATAGTTGACGTGTTGCCAGAAAATATCGTTCGGGATAGAGATGCTATTGTTATCTGTGTCCAATGTTTACATTTCTTTGCTCGGACACTTAAACTACACTGATATTCGGAAAGGAAAGTGTGTATTCAATCTCATAAAGCATATAATATACATTTGAATGAATAGGTAATTCATTCGGATCGAGGTCGCCACACACGTTTCTTTATAGATATAAAAAAAAATACCGATATCTAAAGATATTTGAATTTTACCACAAGCCCAGGATTTGCATCTATGTATTTCTTATATAAATAAGTTAACCCGTAACCGATGAGGTGCGATTTTTGTCACGTCGAGTGTGAGGTGGAAGCCCTCAGACTCCCGATTAAATTTATTTTTTTGATTTTAATACGAATTAGTATCTGTTTAAATTAAATATTATGGCATAGTCTGGAATCTACTTAAACTATTTATGTTTAGTCAGCTATTAATTTTATTACAAACATCTACATTTGGTGAAAAATCCCAGGAGCGTACATTAGGGATGCGCGATATATCGTTTTTAAAAAAATATCGATATTTTCTTTTCGATAATCGAGATTAAAATCGATATTTTTTTATTCAATAATATCGACTGATATCGATTTTTTATTCGATAATATCGTTTAATCAAAAATGCCATTATTCCAAATTTCATGCATTTATTTCACATTAATAGACAAAAGAACATTATACAGAATTTATTATCTTTTTAAGAAAAAAATGAGGTGTGGCCACCACACGACTTTCTTATACGTATGAGCGTTTCAAACTATACAATTTTAAGAATTTTTTTATACAAAAATTATTCAAAATCCTATTCTAAGTACTTTCATTCTCTTAATAAATCGCTATAGAATGCATACTTTGCAAGATATTCGAAAAAGGGTGCTACTCGCTAAGAGTATAAGTGCTACTTCCGGTCCGAATTTTGAAATTTCATATATACTAAAACTATCCAGTTCTAAATACTTTTGTACTCTTGACAAATATATATAGAATGCATAACTTATGAAATATTTGCAAAAAATCGCAATTCGGTAAGAGTAAAAGTGGTACTTCCGATCCGAATTTTGAATTTTTTTTTATACATAAGATATTTAAAATTATAATTTAAATACTTTTATACTCGTAATGTACCTGCCTAGAAAGCATGACTTGCGAGATATTCGCAAAAAACTCATTTTCGATAAGAGTAAAATACCTACTTCCGGTTGGAATTTCGAAAAACCTTTTTAAGACAATTTGTCTCAAATATAATTTTGAGTACATTTGAATTCTCTATAAATTTGTTTAAACTTTGTAATTGACGAAATATTTGCAAAATTCAATTTTTTTACTGAAGTAAACTACTACATCCAGTCTACCGATTTTACTGAAAAACTAATCAGTTCTCAAGAGGGAGATTATACACGTAAATACAAAATTTGGAATAGATATCTACAGCGGTTTGACCGCTATCGTGGTCACAGACAGACACACAAACATTTTTAAAAACCACTTTTTTGGTATCAGGGGACTTCAAAACGTGGACATCTGCAAAAATCTCGAGGTCGAACATTTTCGTCATCACAATACTTTCTTATACTACGTATAAGAAAGTAAAAAGTTAATAATTTGGAAAATGCTTATTGGGATGTTTACTATTTCATGTTTCATTTCATAGATTTTACATTTCGTATAGTTCGCCTTTATGGGGCGCTATCTTCCCATTAAACGTTTTTCAAATTTCCCACAGTATTATTTAGTAACTACGACATTTACATGTTAACATCCCTATTTATAATATATGAGTGGTCATTTTCAGTTTTAATGTTGATGTTACTAAATAATATTGTGGGAAATTTGAAAAATGTTTACTGGGTTAATATTTGTGTTTCTGTATTTGTTTTATACCACTTATATTTTCATTGGAATTTTTTAAATTTTGGAATAAATATATACAGGTGAGTCATTAGTAGCCGCGTCTTCGATTGGTCTTTTGTGTTTTAAATAAAAGAAAAAAACAATAAGTGGAAGATCCATGGTTGCTTGTGGCGCATATTGTAAAAATACTTTAAGCTCTGACGCACTTCCGGTTTCACCGGAAATGCACGGAACTTAAGTTTTTTAAATGACTCACCCTATATATTTTTGGAGATTCTTGTACTGCTTTAAATTGTCTGTTCAACTGTTTTTTCTGCTACATTTCCCGTTGTTGTTTGAATACATTTTTAAATGTTATTATAAAGATCAGAACTTTCCAGAATTTATTTTTAATTAAAAGTGTCACACATACATGTATCGGCCAGACATATTAAAAAATAATGACGGTATCATCTATGGTCAGAGAAACTATGTTTTCCATAATTATACAAGAAAAAAATACATAATAAATAACTATCATATTTATTTATTAACATAGGAAATTGGCATTATACAAATTAATGAATAGAACAGAATAAAGTTGCAGAATTAATGACATAAAGAACTGTATATAGCAGAATATCAGAATAATATAATAAACTTGAAAAAGCTAAAAAATAGGAAATATAAGAGGATAACAAACAATACATAACGCCATAAGAAAGCCAAGACGTGACTATTTATAGTCAGAGTAAAACTAAAATTTAAAATCACTTAAATTTTGTCCGTATAAAGTAGTTCCTTATATCTGATATATATTCTGTTATTTTTTCTACTGACGTAAATCACGAATAGGCATTTTCTTTGGATACTGGGGATCAACCAATTCAGGTAGAAAACATCTGTAAAAGAAAGTCACCAACTGCTCCTTCATATTCGCATCCCAGAAATTATCGTCCCTCATGATTTTTTGACACTAATTCCGAAAGGTGTCCATATAACAAACAAGCAGTACTTTCTATTTGTTACATGTAGCTGGCCTTGCACTTGGAAATAATAATTGTCTTTACTTTTTAATGTTATTCGACCATCAACTATCTCCGCAAATTTAATTTTCTTCTCTCGAACGGCTTCCGTTGGTGAATACGATGCAGCTGCTGACGGGCATTTTATTTCAACAATGCCATCGTCATCTATTAAACCATCCGGCGAAGCAGCTAAAAAATTCAATTTGCCGTCAATAAAAAGACCAGATTCGTGTACACGAATTCCATAGCTTTTTTCCAATTCTTGTTCCTGTCCCCAACGTGTTGCTGCAGTCCCGAAAAATTTACTGTACAAAAGAAGTTAGTGCTTTGCCCTATAGTAGCATGTTGTAACTCGTCACGTTCAGAATCCGATTTTTCAATTGAAGTCAAAATTTCTTTTTCTTTTATATCGTACTGCTCTTTTGTTAATGTGACAACCATTTCTATTTCTGTGTCACCATAATCGCTGTCAGCAGGTACTATCGGTTCCCTTTTTTTCTTATTTTTACATGCAAATAACTTTTTACTGCATTTTTTCCAAGCTCTTACTCTTTTCCAGCTAGTCATAAACTTTTTTGTGTTTCCTGGACTTCTGTATACAGCTTTCTTATGAATAACGCGCGGTAAATCGCCCGGTTCCAAGTTGAATACAATTGAAGCGGCTTCGCATCGAGTTTGATATGATCGTCGTCCGCTGAAATTTACTCTTTTCCCGCCAACAAATTTTTCTGAAATCCGGCTAATGTTTATGAATTTTTTAGTACTACAACGGCATGATGTTAATAAAAGCAAGAAAATAAGTGGTAATTTAGACAAGGCATTTACCGATTTTCTAGAACGGACAATAGAAAAGTTTCTGAGAAAGAGATTACGTTAGGAGTCTTCCCAGATTTAATTTTAAATATTCATTATTTTACGATTATGAAGTAATAAAATGACTGTAAGCACTTATACAGAGAAATATACGTACATGTTCTAATTAATTGTGCCTTTGTAAAATAAAGCAAATTGAGATTAAAACTAAACATATATACGTTTTACATAGAACATAGACTATTACTTTATAAAAACCAATAAAACAAAATAATAATGATAAACGTCCTTAACAACTATAAAAAATGGCGAACAAATTACATGAATTAAAATTATTTTTAATTCATTAACAATATTATGAGCAATACAACATGAGCGACATGCGTACATAAACCACATTGTATAAAACAATTTATCGTAATTTCGCGTTACACGCCGTTGCAAGCCGGCGACTGAATAAATTGAAGAAAACGGAGTTTTGCCAACAGGAAAATTATTTTTGCAGTGTAGATTCACCAAAATCGTTCTCCCGACCAACTGGTGTATATTAAAGGTAAAAGACGCATGAAGGTAAAAGAGGCATGAAGGTACCCACAGGCAGTTTTTGCCATTAAAGACAAACATTACACCTTAAAGTATACGATAAATATAAGCATTTTTAAAATGTTATTATTCAGTAGCATTTTTTTATGTACAAATTTTTTCTTTCTTTAGGTACTTCAATTTAAGCTTAATTAACAAATTACTCCTTGTTTCAATCGATTCTATACAATGGTTACTACACAATATCGTCGATACGAAACGCTTGCAAATTGGCCTCAACATTACCCCCTTAACATAACAAAAAAATAAATCTGACTGTCTCAGAATTGTAACGTGAACTCATCATTCCGAAATTATAAAAATAGTACTGTAATTTTTTTCTTATTTAACAAGTTAAGGACTTTTTGTAAGATATTGTAGTGAGGTTCAAGTTTTAACTGTATATGAAACACAAACATGTATATATTTTTTAAATGAAAATCACAATAGGCTTAACTAGATAACACTTTTAAAATGATGTTCAAAATTATATACTTTCATGTAAGATAGGATATTTAGGATTTTATTGATTTATTTGCAAATTAATTTGCCATTGAAAGCTTCATTACTTATCGATTGACGTAATATTAAATTGACATTTAATACATTTATGACATTCTTTTTAAATTTTATTGTATATACTTTTAAGATTTTGACAATATATTATTTTTAGAATAACATTTAATAATTGGTTCTCATATTAAGCTGTTGCAGAAAATGGAATTTTGCTTATTACAATAAATATTGTGTAACTGTTGCTTCGTTTTAAATCTCATAGATGTACCAATAAAGGAAAGTTAAGGACTTTTTGTAAGATATTGTAGTGAGGTTCAAGTTTTAACTGTATATGAAACACAAGCATGTATATATTTTTTAAGTGAAGATCGCAATAGGCTTAACTATAGTATAATTACCGAACAGATGCAGTAGCAACAGCGCACGAGAAATGCGTCATGTGAACGTCATACGTAAAATAACGCTTACTATTGGTTCGTTTGTGACCGTTCTTGCAAACGAACCAATAGTACGCGTTATTTTACGTATGACATTCAAGTGACGCATTTCTCGTGCGCTGTTGCTACTGCATTTATTCGGTAATTCTACTAATTTTTTTAAATTTTATTGTATGTACTTTTAAGATTTTGACAATATATTTAGAATAACATTTAATACTAGTTTTTCATATTAAGCTGCTGCAGAAAATGGAATTTTGCCTATTACAATAAATATTGTGTAACTGTTGCTTCGATTTAAATCTCACAGATGTAACAATAATAATAATAATGTTTATTTATCCCCTTGAATCATTAACAAGACATTAATATATAAAGTAAACAATCTTTTTTTTTAATTGACTTTTAATCTTTGATTTAGTTATTTAATCCACATTTCTGTGATTTTAGTACAAATAAAATACTCTATTAGACATTTCTTACCTAAAGTAGTCTTCTCTAGGTAAATAATTCGATGCATACACCTGGCTGTCTACCTCCGCATAGCTTGCTCCCTTTGAGCATGAATAACATTTTGATTTCGAAAAAATTATCTAGTAGTACGTAGGAGCTTCTTCACACTTAAAATATGGCTTAAAAACAAGTCTCCCCCTCTGGATGACACGCATTCGACCTCTAGTACTACCAGCAGTGCTGCCAGGTCTACCGTTTTTGCGGTAGATCTACCGTTTTTGTCATATATCTACCGTTCTACCGTTTTCGCTTAAAATCTACCGCAAAATTACATAAAATTAAATTTTAAAAAGGACGGAAAAAATAATAGTAGTCATATTTCCTAAATGAAAACATTTGCTATTAATTCAATTAAATTAAATTTATGCTTACATCTAAGAAAGTAAATTAAACAAGCATTCACTGAAATTAAAAATAAAAAAACAAACTTTAATATATGTATATTTAAAAGATGAACGACTATGCAAACCCTGCGGAAATATATCAGACCACGTGCGTACGACCAACGATCACTGCGTCACCCTTCTCTGCTAATGGTGCATAATTCATAAGGACAATATAAACACAAACACCAACTGCAATATCAATAAATTAATAGAGAGATAATATTATCTAAATGAGTTTTAAATTTCAGTGTTTCTTAAAAATTGTATGTGGTAAACCTATATGTATAAAGTAAATATTTGACTTTGAAGAAATATATGCAATCACGTCTGAAGATTTGCATATTTTTAGAACACGCGTTTAGATTTTTATGTAGAGGGTGCATAGAAAATTTTAAAAGTGAACTCCTAAAGTCTATGAATTTAATTGACCCGGATATTATATTTAAAGGTGAAAATGAAACAGTTGTTTCATTAGCAATTCATTTTCCCAATTTAATAAAAAAATGAGAATTTGCAAAAATTAGATAATGAATGGCGACTTCTAAGAAATTCTCATTTGTCATCAAAGCCGTACCTACTATTCTATAGAATTCTGGAATAATGTTGAGCAAGAAATGTATGCAGACGGTTCGTTCATGTACCCTCACTTGAAAGAATTTGCGAAGTCTACTTTGTTTACCGCATTCATCTGCACATGTAGAAAGAATATTTTCAAAAATCAATATTTTAAAAAATAAACAAAGAAATTCATTGTCCACAAGAACAATAATTGGCACACTTCATTCACAACAATACATTAATGACTCTTCTTTTAATCTAAATCTATCAAATAGTTTACTAAGTCAGCATAACAATAGTATGTAGTAGCACTTCAACAGACTTTAGCGACTCAGAATAAATATACCACTTCTATCCATATAAATTATGTTGATCTTAGTTTCTATAAAACTCTTATCGAATTATTGTTTATTCTTTTTGTAAGTTGTTTTTCTTATCTTCTGTATAAATAATTTTTTTCTCTTTTGTACAAAACTCTTATAACCTGTTATTATGTAAACATGTTTTATATCTAAAAAAGATTTAAAATAAATCTACCGTTTTATATCCAAATCTACCGCTTTTTGTACTGCCTGTCTACCGCTTTCTCATTTTTACAGGCAGCACTGACTACCAGTTCAATAAAGTTGTGAATTCACAGGACACTATTTCAATAAAGTCCTTTTTAACAGAAATTGAAATTTTGAAAAATAATGATAGGAATAATCTTAAAAGTAAGAAATATATAGAGAGCATAATGTTAGTTTGTTGACAAATAAATTGAAGGCTGCTGGGGTGTAGGGATGGTAATAAAATTGATTATAAATTTGTATATTAATTTTTTAAATAAAACTTACCTCCTTTGTAATTATGCTTTAGAAAAATAAATTTGTTTAAAAATAAATGCGTTACATTTTATAGTAGCCGAAAAATATTAAATACTTTAATTATTAATCTTTAACTAGAGGACTTGATTATTTTTAATTTTCAATACATAATACAATTCAAATAAAAACTAATTTTACTTGGAGTGTGTAAATTTTTCAACAAAAGTTCTTCATATCATTTACAGTATAATAATAATATGTGAAAATGTTTCCTTATGCTTATACTTAGGTTTGAATCATTTTATCTGTAGGGTATAATAAACAAACAAAAAATGTATTTGGAAAATAAGGGTGAGTTCAGAAGGACTAAAATACAGTTTTTACTCGCTTAAAAAATGTTTTATTTTTCTTGTTTTCATTTTCAAACTGTTAAACTTAATTTTTCCCCTGTCTCAGAATAAGAAGGAGTGATTCAAATATCCCGCCAAAACATGGAACACATAGCTTAAAATTTAGTAGACAATTTGACATGACATCATGACAATTGAGGTTAGAAGAACTGTATTAATTTTAACTAAGGATTTAGCTGTTTTGTGTTGCATTTACTACTTTCTTTAAAATAGATGGATGTGCCGCGTTTCATTCTACTAGTCGAAGCAGCAATACGAGTGCACGGCAATTGGAAACAGGAGAGTAGTTATAAACGCAAGTAGGTATCTATAATTTGAGGAATACAAATCTCTTAACATTCAAATCTGTTCATTCTAGTTTTACAAAAAAAATTAGAAGAATCTATGGATAGAGATATAGGCCCAATTTACAAATGAAAGCATAAACTTTATTCTGAGCGTTTTGAAGAGGATTGCCGTTATAAATATATAATTACTGCACATTTTAGTGAATGTGCTATATCAAGATGAAAATTGTGAATCAAGTCTATTTATTATTAAATATTTGTATCAGAGAGCAAGAATTCAAACTTTTTATCAAAATGTCCTTAAGAAGTTGCAGAAAAGGTTTTGCTTATTAGTTTCTATTTTAAATATCAATAAAGAACGTATACAGATAAATCATTCGTATTACTGCTACAAACCTTGAGGAGGTTAATTCAAGCAACGTCTTGGAAATGTGAATCTTACATACAACAGTAATAAATAGAAAAATTTACATCGGCTGAAGTTGTTTACACGAACTGCAAAGATAATTACATATACCTACACATTACTAATTATTATTCCCAATTAAAATTTATTTATTATGAAAATATATAAAGTATAACAAATAAGTGATATTCTGAAAGGGGATTTTTTTTGAAGCAACTTCATCTTATGTATCAATTCAGATCCTATATGAAGTATTCTTAATTGCCTATCTCTATCGGTATGGCTATTTAATCCTACAGGTTTTCATCAAAGCTTGTCGTGCACTCATTATACTTGTGGCAATCCAAACTTTTTCCTTCTCCACCAGATATTTTCACCTTTTTCTATTAGTACAGGTTTCTTTACGTTTGACATATCTGAAATATAACATGTATATGAACATGTGGTAATATAATTAGTATTTAATTAACACTTACTTGTAATTAATGAGTCAGTTCTAGAATATGTGTCAGTTGTCCAGTTCATTTATGGTATGAACTCATCTATAGTTATTTTTGCAATGATATTAATTGTTGAATGTTTGATTTTTGCACTGACGTACGGTATTTTTGACAGATTCATCAAATTCAAAGTTTCAAATGCATGATCACTTGTTCCTTAGGTCTTAAGCAGTCTGATCAACGTATGCTCATGTTGTACATAAAAGTACGGATTTTATTTAATATCACAATAAAGTATAATAAACCAAAGTAAAAATGTAAGAGACTAGGTTATGGCTTGTCTATAAACATAAAATGACGTTTTGTCAAACTTATTTTCCCATGTTAAACTTGCCTACGCAAGAACCAATGAAATGCTTTAAAAATATACGCCATTTTGGCGCGCTATTTGAATCACTCCTTCTTATTCTGAGACAAGGTTATAATAGTTTCCAATCTAATATACGTTAGGGTTCGAACAAAAGCTAAAATCACTTCTTTCGAAATGCACTAAAAAACTTAATAAATACGAACTAAAACAATATCCTACACGTGATCAGGATATCCATTATTCAAGAATAGTTTAAAAAGTGTTTTCAAATTCTGTTGTTAAAATTAACAGTGACGGGCAATTTTTACAACAGAATTTGTTCACTTGACAACAGTTGAGTGTAGCTGGACAGGGCCTTCTCGTTTACGTGATCACCTTCCATTTGGTACATTTCACTGCTGCCATATACCTATTAGAATTACATATACAGAATAAACATAAATTGTTTTCCTGCATTAAGTTTCGGCGTAGTTTTTAGTGTACGGGCTGGTTTTTCCAACTCAATTAAAATTCTCGGTTAACTCCAATATTATATATTTGACCACATAAACAATGTAACTTCTACTGCTTTGAGAATGCTGGGATTCATCGTCCGCAATTGCAGGTTTTACCAATCCTGAATCATTAACGGCGTTATACTTCTCATTGGTTAGGTCACGTCTTGTGTCTTGAGTATGCTTGTGTGATACGGTATCCACATTATCACTGTCATATGTGGCAGCTTGAATTGGTTCAGCGCAAGTTTGTTAAATTTGTATGGAGTCGAGTTGACGGAGTTTATCCGTGTAGGAATGCTGACCACTGTCTATTGTTGGCCCGTTTCGAATTAACTCTCTCCATTTCAGGAGTATCGTCTCGGGTATATGCTTTTTGTTTACGTAAGTTGTGAAACGTAGTTGATTCTCCTGCATTACTCCAGCAAATAAGGTTTGCTGTGCCCCGTCCTGCGTCGCGCCATGCCCTTACATTCAATTTGCCTTTCCCGAAAACTAATGTTGCGGTTAGATCACCTCTTTATTCCATGTGTTCTAATTTTAATGAAATCAGCGTACACTGCGATGTCAATTGCTCCAGCATCGAGTTTGTGAGGGCGGTAATCGCGGAACACTTCAACAAATATTATTGACATTCGTTGTCACTACATGCTCTATAATATTTAATTTTTCCTTTCTTCTTTCTTTGTCTATTGTATAACTTGTATGTACATACTTCATTATTGTAATGTTTCAATAAATTGTCCTGTAATTAGTAGTAACTGTTGGGAAATAAAGCTTATTATAATTATTATACATTTATTTCTGCACAATAGCTTTAGTTTGTTCATCTATGTTTCTAGTAACTTCTTCAAAATGGTGTTATGTTGGTGTTGGAATGCATTAATGCGCATGCGGATCAGAATACGTTCACTTGTAAACGTAGAATCTTTCCGTAGTGACCGCTCCACATTATGTTCAAAATGAGCGTACATCATCTGAATCCGATCACTAAATAGTTGCGCAACTGTTGTGTGTTGAATGCGACCAGTGTTACAAAGTTAAGAGCAATGTTGTTACTACGTGCTTTTTCTCTTGTTGGTGCTACGTGAAACCGACTCACGGTAGTTGTTAAGTCTTAACAAATTCCGTTTTTTACTTATGGACTAAAATAAAAAACAAAATATCGTGGAAAATCGGGAATATAACGGGTGGTCAGGTCGGGATTAATTCTTAAGTCGGACTTAAAGTCTTGCACCGCTTACTAAGTCAGACTTAAATTACTTTATGTGATAATTAACTTAAGTCTAGATATTTCCGGACTTAAAACTAGATTAACCTAAATTTGTTTATGAAAAGTGATTGACATCGATTGCAACTAGTTTTAAAACCCGATCGTGTTAAAATGAATGTTGAATGGGACGAATCATAATGAAAAATTTATTCGAAGATGACTGATATTTTGGAAATTATAGATTTTGGCTTTCCAAGACGTATCATCTATGATAGAACGGATGATTTTAATAATTTAGATCTTTCGTTTTTTCGCCGATATAGACTGACTAAGCCAACGTATTGAATTTATTAGCACAATTAGAAAATGATTTAGAGTTTACAAACGATATGTAAGTAGAATAATAGGTAACTGTTTATTTAGATAAGGCAACTTTAATTCTGTTTTAGAAATCAATGCGTCTCCCCAATAACACAACTTCTAACATGCCTTAGGTTTTATGCAAGTGGCAGTTTTTTGAACACTAGGTGATCTACAAAAAGTGGACGCTTCTACAGTATCTCGAATAATTGTTCGAGTGTCAGAAGCCATTGCACGACTCAGGCCTAGATATATTAGAATGCCAGTTACAGATGCCGAAATTCGAGAAGCTCAGACAAAAAATTTCTTTTATAATATTATTGTCTTTATACGGCGGTATAACATAAACAAGTGCATATAATGTTAACTGTTGACAAAGAACCAAAGAACTGTTGTCAGCTAGTACAAAATTGTAATTTCTTACAAATACAAAACATGTAAAAACAAAATTTTACTAAATTTAGACATAGTTGCCATATCGAGTCTAGTTTTATAGTAATCCGTGCTTAACTCACGATGCAAACCACCGACATTTAAGACGAGCTTAAATAATAAGTCGGGCTTAAGTAAGCCAGACTTAACATGACAAACGGGCCTAAGGCACAGTGTCTTTAAAAATGGTGATAAGTAATACTATGATATCAAAAATTAAATTGGTCAATGTTGGTCATGGAATGTAAAACGCTTGTCTTAGTTTAAATCATCCTTTTGAAATAATTCAATCATTGTCAAGTTACACTGACATTATCAATAACCTACAAATGTGTTACCTACTTAGTTCAGCTGTAAAATAATAATGAACTACAAGTTATGAAATAAATAACGTTTTTATTAACCAGAAAAACTAAATTACAATAATTGTTGGAAATGTCCCCCGTTTTGTTCAATGCACAAGTTTACGCGCCTCCTCATGCTGTGAAAAGCGTTTTGCAGCATTTCTGGCGTTATGGTTGCACATTGCTGAACAATCTTTGTCGCAGTTCTTGCAAATTATGTATCGGATTTGCGAAAATCTTATTTTTAAAATAAGGAAAGATAAAATAGTCCATAATTGTCAAACAAGGTGATCTCGGAGGAAACTCAACTTCCGTATGCAAACTTATCAGCCGGTCATCAAAAAACTCGCGGAGAAAAGCCAGATTTTCTCGTGTAGTATGTGCTGTTGCACCGTCTTGCTGGAAATAACCGTACTGAAGTTCATTATCGTCTAACTGTTGCACAAATTCAGTCAAAAAATATTTCTGTACCTTTCTGCGTTGACGGTGAAATTGAAAAAAATTGGCCCAATTATTCTTCTGCGAGAAACTGCTATCCAAACACCAATTTTCTGAGCATGTAGTGGCGTTTCAATAAAAATATACGGGTTATCAGTCTGGGGTGGTCTGCAGGCTGAAGAGCTTGATATGATTGCATCTTATATGGATGCATGTTCAGGTCCTTCTTTACAATCGTTTGGCAATGTTCCATAAGAAAGCCGAATTTCTTGAGAGACGTTTTAAAGGTTTTGTAGGCTCTTCTTCCATACGTTGACGAACATCATTAATAACTTCTTCTGTGCGAACTCTTGGTCTACCAGCACCTTTTTTATGCGTCACAGAACCAGTTTCGCGAAACACTTCAACACAATTTGTGAGGCATGCATAAAAATTGTCCGGTAATACTGCTACGGCTGGGAACACAATAACTTGACAGATTTTGACATTCAAAAAATTATGACATACCTACATGTACGATGCATGCTACGACAATAATTTTAAAATCCATGACCACAATTGACCAATTTAATTGTTGATATCTCGGTATAATGTGTATTACCTACTTATTTCAAGTACTTCATATTCTTACATTTGCGTTCCTAATTACTTATAACGTATTTGTTTTATTATTTGTGATAAGAGATACGATCATGTTATGATCAATGAAAAAAGTCACTATAGACAACTTGTTTGCTAAATTTAGAACATTAATAGGGCGGGATAGACATTATTTCTTAATATCTCGTCCTCAATAGCAACCGATAAATAAGCGCCCTATTGAATTGCCAAAGATTGAAATACCGCGCGATCATTTAAATTCTAAATTAGAGCAGGCTGTGAAATTTAAATTAAGTTGGTATATAAGTACTAATTTACAATTTGACTTGTCAAAGTGACGTTTCAAAATGTTAATTAATCAATAATTGACATTCTGGACAACCTAATAAAAAAAATCCCGCCTGCTATAATTTAGAATTTAAATGATCGCGTGGTATTTTGCTGAAACTATAAGCGATAGAAAGCAATGACAATATCCCGAATACCTCTGACATGCAGCAAAAAATGTAACTCTTACATACTTCAAGTATTATATTACGCAGCACGAGTCCATTACGTTAACTATGTGTGTAACTGTTAAAACACCTAGTCAGCTGCATGGGAAAATCGGTCAAGTTTTAAATGGTACCCGCTGTGTGTTTATACACCTGTTAGATAAAATCGTTAAGTGAAGGAGATTGATTACCTATTTCGTTTTATAACAGTTAACATTTTACAAAGCACAACCCTATTATTAAAGATTAATTGCCGGTTTTATTTATGACGGCTGAGATATGCTTCAGAAATAATTATCTTGTCACTTGTCAGTCTTGCACGAAAAAAATTGACGAATATATCAGAAATAAACACAAATCACATAACTGAATCATAATGGACACACGTAAATAAAAGTCAGGCTTCCCTTTTTGACTGGACGAGATTAGGCGAGTAAAGATAAGGTTTTAAATAAATAATTGCAAAAAATCCTACGTAAAAGCGCAAGTAATTACAAAATAATATATAGCGAACAGAAATGACATTGAAAATGTTTATAAACCTCCCAGTACATATAAATTTTGTTTTGTAGCTGATTCAGACTTAGTTTTCCTTTTTTTTATAGGTACGCGAAAACGCGCAACATATCAACACTAACTTCTTTTGTATGTAACATATAACGAATATCAACAGAAGTTTGACTATAAAATGGGCTACAAGCTATAGACATTTTTAAATAAAGATTATTGTAATTACACTAATAATATTACAAGCTTTTGGTGCAGATATCATTAAATAATTTACGATGAATAAATAAGGTAGGTATTAAACAATAATAAACTAATTATAGTACATACAGTTTTATTATATATTTTTTCAAATCATCAGAACTATTATAAAAACCTAATTGAGAATAAATACATAACCCTTTTTATTTAAAATAAACATCCTAACAAATAGGTATAATGAAAAAAATATTAATACAAATATTTTATACAATTCACACACTAGTGCGTAAAAAACAGTATACTAAAGTCTCCGTTAAATTATTTAAACAGTACTCACAAATGTAACATTAACATACAATTTTTCTACAAATAATGGATGTTTTAATTAAAGGAGATTTCGTAAAACGGTCGACATTTTGTAATTGCTGACATCAGATCTGAAATAGAAAAGCATTTGTTGATAGATCAATAATAATTAAATATAAAAAAACATCTGCAAGCACAAGCAACAATTTAACATAGAAATTTCATTATTTCATTTCGTATATATTGATATGCACCGCGCGGCTATAGAGGTTCGCGGATAAACTTGGACGTAGCTTTGGCAACACCGCACTGAAGCAGTTACCATACAATTTTGCAAGGAAGTAAGAACAACGAGTTTTATTCATATTTGAAAATACAGTGCTTTTTAATAAACTTTAAATAATTTATGTTGTTTATTACTACAGACCGGACAGGAAAGGTTGATGACTTATCGCCCATGGGCGCACTATTGAAATGTTGTATTTTTAAAGGGGTTTTAATTACACGGCACTGTCACTAACAAATAAAAGTATTTTTTCTCTGTACCTGTCGTCCGAATGTAGCATTTTCTGCAAATTCTCGTCAATGGTTTTAGCAATTGTTTCCGCATCAACTGTATTTATAACTTTAGATGCTATTACATATGCGTTAAGCCTGTTTTACATTTGTCAATTAATTCATGAACAAATGTGTAATACAAGAATCGACATCAATTCCAGTTCATGAATTAGTTGGTGAACAAATTTATGAATTAGAACATGGTCTAATTCATAAAAATTCTTCATCTAGTGAGCCTAGAAACATTAGAATCCGTTTAGGCAAACCGAAATTATACCTACTTTTGTACGCAGACATACCCCTCTCCACCCTCCCCTTCTTATTGGAATTGGATCAAAACGTTTCAAATAAAAGTCGTATAAAAACGTCTGACAATGTTGCTAGTAAAAATTTTAACTCAAAACTGAATTTAATGAAAAATTATCGAATTTTTAATTTACTTTGAGAATTGCGCCCTTTGCGATCATTTTAGAAACTTAAAATTTTATTGTTGAAATTCCCGTGGTTCGTTTTGCTATCAAGATTTTTTCCGCCAGGTTGTACGATCCTACGGTTGCCAAGAAATGGGCGGTGGCCTAGCTTAAACAGACACCCGGTATACATATATAAATCTCGGTTTCCAGGTTGGAACCGCGTCAAGTCTGGCGTAAACGCCGGCGTTCCGTCCACTATTTTAAGCTTCAGGGCTACACGTAGATGTTTGTAGATTCGTTGTAGCTTAAAACTATTTCGGAACTATCATAACAACATTCACACACCTTTGGACATTTGTCATTATGCCTTCGCTAGAATCGGTTTTTAATCTGCTATGAATCTACTTTAAAATAAACTGATATTGTAGATGCCAATTATATTTAAATTTTATGTTTTTTGGTAATAGTAATGTTTAATATATGAAATAATATACACAAATTTTCAAAAATTAGTACAAAACTTCACGATCCACTGACTAAACTATCTCTTTGTAAGTATAGCCCTCCTCCATTTACAGTAAATATTTGATATCACAGATTACGCATATTTTTGACAAATTTTATTTTGATCCTAAACGATTTTTCTCTGCCCCTCCCCCCCCCCCCCCAACACACCGAAAGTGATAAACCTTTTCATATGTCAATTTGATATTTTGTTGTTTGTGATTATGTACTCACCTTCAATACTATGAAAGTATGAACTTTGGTTATGTTATGAATCAGTATGCGATGTTCTTATACCTTGTCAAAATAAAGTATTATTATCTGACATGATCATATCAGCTATGATCAAACTGATCTAAGATGGAACACGGCTATTGTCACCTATCAACACGTTTCGAAGATTCGATCATCATCTTCGTGAATCTAATACGTTTGTATCTAATTATCATTACGTAGGCAGGCCTCTGGAAAGTCGTACGATTCAGTTATAAGAACAAAATTTCGATGTAGTTCAAGAAGATCCTACTTGTAGCAGCACTAGACAAATAACCCGCTAACTGATTACTCCAATTTACAAATCAGTCATTGTTAACATACAGGTTCGGTCTGTTTTTACCGTAAATGCGAGCTAAAGTCCATGTATTGAAACGAACGTTGTTGTCAGTATTTATACACAGTGGGCACGTACTGTTCGACGCTCTCGCATATGTATATCTGTAGGGGGTACGGTTTGGCAACTCCTTTCGTGTTATATACAGAAAGTCGCATGGAAGATAATCGTAGGCCAAACCTGTATAACCTTTTGAAAGGAATTCTTCAAGCTACTAGGAATCGACGAACATCTACGTGCAGCCCTGAAGATACCCATTGCAATAGTGGACGAAACATCGGCTTTTACACCTTCATTGATAATATATACAGTGTGTTTGGTTTGGTCAAAGATCGATAGGATTTTAAGGTTATATACTTCACAATAATTACAAAGTAATGGACAAAAATGTTGTATATCAATGTTTGCAATTAAGGCCGGAAATAAATATTGAAAAGTGCAGTCAATATTTTTGAGATGGGCTATATGAATGGACTTGATGCCGCTATGCGTATGGTTGTTTACATTTGGAACGAGAGTTGCACTTCTCATACTTCTCAAAGATACATAACTTCTGCTGTTAAAAATGAGTTTGGTTAAAAAAAACTAAACATTTCTACATATCTTCTCTTGACTTATAAAAATAAAATGCTCAACATAAACTTTGAAACAAATACTCTTTTGTGATTGAAGGAAGTTAATATTGGATGTAAGAGTCAGGAACATGAAACAATTATTTATGTGACATTAAAAATTCATTATTTCGTATTTATTCCTTAGTTTCTTTTAATTTTTTTGTTTGTATCAAAACAAAAAAGATTATACTTTTGTACATATACCGTATGTGTCAATTTTCATTAGGTATAGGGATTCAATGTTTACGTGCGATTTATATGTATACAAGTAATACGCGGCAACGTGGCACCCCTACTGTCCGTCACCAATCCCGGCAACAATCGACATCACAACGATCTTCCCACTTCTCTCCACCAGATTTTACATTCAATGTTTAGCTGCGAACACGTTGCGATCTAGTCTGCAATAAAAGCAGTCTTATTACTGGAACGGGAAACATCAAATGGCCGCCGCGATCTCCTGATCTAGTAGTTTATTATTATTTTCAGAATCCTTTTTTATCTACCTTATTTTTAATTTTATTAGAATTACGCTTTTGTTTGTGTCATGCAGCATGAACACAGCTTAATAATTCTCTGCATTTACTGAAAGGAAAAAAGAAAAACAAATCCTTGCAACTCGTAAATATTATCTCTGAACGCATTACAAAAACCCAAGCCGGTGGTCGAATAGTTACTGCTAACCACGCTAACTTGTATTTACGAGCATGCATCGGTCGTGCTGGCATTGGAAAGGAAAGAAGGGGTACTATGTTGCCACGTACTGTATGGATTAATCGCCTATGACTAATGAATATTAACACATGCTGTATACTATTTTTGGCATATGATGATTCTAACACTACGTCCCCGCCTCTTTTTTGACGAAAATTTTTGAGGCAACATTTAGGAAAATTGTCATTCTATAAACCCAGAGTAGTATGAATACTATTTACATAATTCCATTTTGTATACCACATAAAATCGAGTTGTTGGGCACACTAACAATATAAAAGCGAGAGAAATAGTTATCAACTATTGAATTTACTTACACCATCAACAGGATCTGCTTCATCTGCTGAACTAATGTCATCTCCGAACTCAATATCTTCATCTAATCCGTCTTCAACAAATGTGACTGTATCGTTGATGCGTACTGTTTCTGGGAATTCACCGTATGTTTTCAAATTACGAGCTTCGTCTGGCGTATATTTCAATATCACATCTGCCTTAGCATCTTGATAATCTCTAAGTCCAATTAATATAATATCGCCTTGATTAATCCATACCTAGACACAAATGGAAAAATATAAGCAAAATTATATTAAAAGAATGAGCAGTACTAGAGAACAATAGTAGACAGATAATTGTTGATAAGTTATTCACAAGAAAAATACATTTTGAAGTGTAAAAAATCAATCGAAGAAACCTAATATATATTATTATATCATATATTTGTTTTACATTCGCAACTTGAATGTTTTTTTTATTTAATGCTCTTTTTTTTTATGAAAGCACAGAAAGTGTGGTGTGCTCGTATAGTTGTGTTGTTCTAAATTATTTAATTTCAAAATATTAGAAGCTGAAGAAGTGTTCATTTTAACAAATAATGCAATCATTATTTATATAATGAAGGCCATAAAGACGAATATAAAAAAGAGAAAATCAAAAACAAAATCCTGGATGACTGACATCTGTAACAGCCATAATAACTCAATGGTCGCATTCAGCGGACACAACCGTTGCGTAACTGTTCAGTGAACGGATTTAGATGATGTACGCTCACTCTGTACATGTTGTGGAGCGGTCGCCATTTTAATTCATTGCCCACTAGTGAACGTATTCCGATCCACATACGCATTAATGCATTCCAACACCAACGTAACACACAATTTTGAAGAAAGTTACTATAAAAGTAAGAAAGTTATTGCTCAGAAATAAATTTATTATAAGAATGGACTTACACTAAAAACTAAGCCGAAACATACTGCAGAACTATAATAATCAATTTATTATTACTGTTTGTTCGGTTTAAACTGTATAATTCTAATATATGGCAGCAGTGAATACCAATTGGAAAATGATCAAATACACGAGAATAGTGCCAACACACAACTGTTGTCAAGTGAAGAGTTGCAGCGGGACCGATTTCCGATTCGTCTGTTGAATTACTATGACCAGTGTTTTCTTGAATTACTTAATATTGAGCAAGATTGCTAGGTAAAATCTGTGATGGCTTTGTAGGAATCATCACGTCACATGACCTATATTAAGTGGCAGTCGCGATATTGACAAAGCTCACTTTTTTATATTTACAAGCATTTTTGCCTGGTTTTAGTTTCCGTAATTGTGATGACTCAGGTATATACCCGGACTTTATTCGGATGTCACTTCATTCATCTTTAAGTATCTAATAAAATAATGATGAAATGACACTATGATAACGCCTGGATGTATATCTGATAGATCTCTAGCTGAAAGAAAATTAGGTGTTGTTAGCAATTACGAGTTTGGTATAACATCTTTGCTCTATAAACAAGTATTAACTACATATATTTACATTGCGAATGGATGCTCAGACCAAAATAAGCCTAGAGTTTATGGGAACTCTGCATTTAGACTATTCATTTTAGGATCTTTAAGCGTGTGAACGAGTGAACAGCACAACAGTGAAAAACTGTAAAAAAAAGAAGCTAAAGACACGTCTAAAGTGCAGGCGCGTAATGCTAATTTTAATCTTAATCTCAAGGACTTTTTGCATCAATTCACAACAGTGAATGAAAAGCAGAATTATTAATATCAAGTCGAAACAAGAGTTAAAACAATAGACTCTGGCGAAATGTACCACAGAAGACGAACACCTTTTTTTTGGCGGAATAGCTCATTGGCATTGAATTTGTAAAATGATAACCTACTACGCCATATTATTAGTTCCTTTGAAAGAAGACTTGACAGAGCAGGCTAAAACTGCGTGCAAAAAATGCTCTGTCAGCAAAGCATTATCCCAAATTGGCAAAATTAGAAGAATTAGGACAGCTGACTTCCCTTATTCTTCTGATTTCACCAACTCCTTGATATTAGCTTCGTTTCAAGATAAAATCGCAAACAAGTCAGAACTAATCAAATAACTCCCGACTAGTTTGTGATTTATGTTGGAACAAATCTGTTATCGCTGACGCCAATTAATAGTTTGCTGAAAAGATAAAAAGTACATTACCGTCCAGCAGCGGTAATGCACTTAACAAACCACTTTCGTATAGGAGGATTTTACAAACCTACGAGGGCGTATTTTTATGTTATCTACCTAGCCATGAAAAAAAAAACATAAGAGAACAAAAAAATTTAGTTTTCTACATCACTCCCTTCAACACTAATACACTTATTCCATCTTTTTTCCAGTTACCCCATACCCTCAGAAAAAAATTGCTTCGGTAACCCCGCAAAATATTCTTCAACAGACTCTTTGAATTCTTCATCAGAAGCAAAACGCTTTCCTCTGAGACCCTTTTTAAAATTTTGAATAAGAAGAAGTCTGACGGAGCCTGGTCGGGGCTATAAGGTGGATGCCTTAACTCTATAAACCCACAGTCATTGATTATCTGCTGAACTTTGTTTGCCTTATGAACCCGACAATTGTCGTGCAGCAACAAGTTTTTTTGTGGATACGAATGCGGGCGTTTTTCCTCCAGAGCAGTTTTTAAATTTTTAATTGTGTTTTCGTAGGCCTCTCCATTTATGGTAGACCCTCTCGGCATATATTCAATAAGCAAAACTCCTTCAGCATCCCAGAAAACAGTTGCTGCCATCAGTTTTTGTCCAGAAAATTGTGCCTTGGCCTTTCTTTGGTGGTGGTGAGCCCTTAAGAACCCACTGCATGGATTATTGTTTAGTAGGAGGGTCCCAGTAATATACCCAAGTCTCATCCCCGGTAATAATTCGAGATAAAAATGTTTTGTCCCTCTCCAACTTGACCAAATTTTCTCGAGAAACTTCTTTTCTGCACAGCTTTTGTTCAAGTGTAAGCAATCTGGGTATCCACCGTGCAGACACCTTCTTCCTACCCAAATCGTCATGCAAAATTTTGAGAACACTTGTTTCGGATATACAGACTTCATTGGCAATGACAGAGACTTTACACACCGATCTTTCAGTACCAAAATTTTCGACTTTTCGCACAATGTTTTCAGTTCGAGCTTCAACGGGTCGTCAGGACTTTGGGTCATCATTGATTGACTCTCGGCCCCGCCCCATCGAAAGAGTTTAGACCAATATTTTACTTGGAAATAAGATGGTGTATCTTCCCCATATACAGCAACCATTCTTTTATGAATTGCTTTTGGACCATGGCCTTCCTTTGTCAGGAACTTTATTACGCTGCGATGTTCAACTTTAGTTTCACTCATTTTATCGAGAAATGGACCGTCTCAAATCTCTATACACAGCATAAACTAAACACAACTTAGCACATGTACTTCTAACAGTGACAGCAATTTTTCAATAATTTGTTTGACATCGTCTTTCTTTTGTTTCATGGCTAGGTAGATAACATAAAAATACGCCCTCGTAGCATCTCATTAATGGACACTTTTAATAATCTGTGTAACTATTGGTGACGTACCTTACAAGATACAAATTACTAACACACATTTTATGTATAAGAGTATAATTGGACGCTAATAAACAAATTATTAATTAACATGTTGTTCAAGAGCATAAAAATGATCATGATTAAGCATTCATTCTATGCCAATTGTAATGTAAAGTCAATTATGAATATGTTTTTTACAGAAGTAAATATAAAATTTTAATACAATACGGACTGCACGCGTTCGTTCATGTAACGGGTGCGTAATATTGCGATTTTGAAATTTTTATGTTGTTAAACTGGCAATATGAAATCGCCTACCTTCATTTGTTCTGTCTGCAGACTAGTGCTTAAATATTTAATTTACAAAGTAAATATTATTTCATTATTATATGATTATGCTTACATGCAACTATAACATTGTCGAATTCATATTATGTTAAAGTTGATTAGTATATATCAATAATGTTCAAAATCATTGCTAAATAATCCTTAAACAGGGCTTATGGAATCATATTAAATTTGACAATTATATTAAATTCCAGCAGAGGTAGAAATTGTAAAACCTAAAATTCACTAAAATGCAAAGGATTCATCAGTGTATCAATTATACACCAGTTGTAGTCGTTGCCAGGATATTCTAAAATGACTGAAATAAATGGTAATTGGATTATAAGAGTTATTTGTTAGCTCTCGTAAATATCTGCAGTAAACTATGAAGGTCGGCATCAAGGTTAAATTATGTTTAATCCCCTAAATATATACGATTTGTTCCAACATAAAATCACAAATGAGTCAATACCAAACAAATATTGTATATGTAAACTGTTTTATTAATAAAAAATCTTCCTTTACCTATACTAATAAAACGTACATAGATAAAAGTGTACCACCGATTACGTTACAAAATAATGAAGACTGATGTTAATCTTAACTGCTCCAAAAGAACATTGTTATAATTCTTGAAGCACATGTACAAAAACATCAGCAATATTATGTATATGAAACATGGCAAGATACATGATAATTAAGCAACAGTTGGCTAGATGTTTCAAAGAAATATACAAGTAGATGTAGTAAATGTAGATGCATTAAGCTCAAGAAGATGACAAATCATTATCGTTCACGCAGGTTCCGAAGTGGGATTGATTACAAATGGCCTATTTTTATCTGCAAAAAATATTAAAGTGCACTTGTGCACTCACATGGGCCATGGTTGTAAATGAAATTGCATGGATGTCGAAAATGTAAAAATATATATGATATTTTGTTTCAAATATTAAATTTGATGAGACTTCCAATAAAATCAAGTTAAAGTTTTTTTTAAGGATGGAAAAATTACAAATATAATCTACCTATCATACTTGTTTTTTTTAAGGTAGTTGTATAAATACAACTGGAAAAAATCTATCCATTGGGTAAGCTACACAGTATATCGACTTTGGCTTTTTTGAGAATCAACAGTGTTACAGATTGCAGCCAAGGTAATTATGGAAAATGTTAAATGATACTAGAATAAAAGATTAGATATTACCTAAAAAATTTCCCATTTTGAATAGAAGCTGTCTTATATCTATAGAAATTGTATTCATCAACAATTTCATACATAGTCATATATGTTTGTAGATATTGGTTTATCCAATATTAGAATATAAGGTTGTAAAAATATTTTGGATATTAGAAACATAAATCCATCACAGACCAGATAAAATACATAACCTACAGATTAAATTGACTGTCATGCATGTGACAACCCAAGCAGCAATATCACAATTTTAAAGGATGAAAATATACATTTGTTAATGTAGGACAAGTGTGCATATAGTGATTTTGCCACTAGGCATTATTCTGTAAAGATATGATATCTGAAAAGTATATAAGTTAAATAGCAAGCACAAAAAACTATCAAAAATTGTCATATGAATTCTATCATTATCTTGTAGGTATATAGTAAACATAAGATTCTAAACTAATGGAAATATATAAATTATATATTTGTAGTAATTTTGAACACAGCTGGCAATGAAATACTGACAGAAAGAACACATATGATACCTTCTTCCGAAGTTTCCCTCTTATATGACATAACCTTTTAACTCCATCAAAACACATAGCTTCCAATCTTCCATTTCCCAACATTTTTGTTACTTGTGCATACTCCTGACCGTCTTCTTTAAAAACCAATTCACGTTTTTCAGTTTCATTTTCGTTCTTTCCTCTCCTTCGATTCTTACCTCCCTTGCCTGAAAGAACCCAAGTCAATTGTTAATGAAATAATAAATCTCAAAAACATTTATTATTTAAACGGCAAATTAATAATCATATAATAAATATGTGAATTCTTAATTACATATTGTTAAGCAAGTGAAAATTAAGCAGCAGCAGTTATTTTGAAGGATCAAATAAGAAATGACGTATTCTTAATTACAAGAATATTCTGGAGATTTATATCTAGGTCTATATAACTTACTACGTACCTTTATTTTTCGGCATGTTGAATTAAGTAATTACACCGTATTTCACTATTTAACTTTAATTTAACCACAAGAAATACCTCAAAATTATCTCCTTCAAGACAATCAAGGCTACGCAAAGAATTTTGGGAAAACAAACTATCGCGCCATCTGCTTCCGTTTTCGTCGTTTCGACCAAAGATTTTTATTCGTGTCAAAAATGGATTCCTACACAGAACGGGAAGAACACGAATCCAGTGCTAAAAGAATAAAACTCGATTTCAGTGAGTTTAACACGGGTGTTTTGTGTAATGAAGACAGTTTTTCCAATTTTTCCTCAACAATTGGTGGTCACATAGAAGCTTCCGAAGGTAAAAATTATAAAATATGTTTGGTTGTTTAGGAAATTTTTTCCACCCAATATGGCGTCAGAGAACAAAGGCGAACCGTCGACATTTTGTAGGCGTGGCTCACTTGGAATTTGCTCGTTGCAGTTTTACAAATTCAGTATAATTTTGAATAATAAATTATTATTACAGTACCTATAAACGTTTTTCTCAAAATTATTTGTATATTCGTAAGGTTATGTTAAGTAACCTATTATTAGTTTTAAATAAATTAAAGAAATATGCAATTTGTTTTTTATTTCTATCTTATTTCTCTAAATAAATTTACAAACGAAATGTTCTTTCAATACAAGTTCTTCTATTTTAAGGTTGTTACAAGCACTTTTAGCTAGTGAGGTTATATTTATGTTTATGACATTTTAAGTGTTTGTTTTTGTCATTTTAGTTGTAAATGAAAATGTTACTTGTATAAAAATCAGCCCCGACTAATATCAATTTTTTTGAGCAGAACAAATAATACTTGTTGTTTATAAAAAAAAAGCTTATTGGAATTGATCTGTAAGCATTCTAAGTATGTACTTGCAGGTATTAATCCAAATTGTGATTCTGACTATGGGACATCTACAATTGGATACCTGTCCACACCTTCACATTTAACATCTCCACATACAGATACAAGTGATATACATGAGAGTTTGTCATCGTCATCTGAAAGTTTACACATTACACATCCGGAACTTTTTGCATTAGATACTTCGCAAGATAGTATAGAGCCAGAAGAGGATAATACTTCGACAGTTAGTAATTTAAGTGATTTGAGTGGAATATCAGATTTATCTGGATCAGAATTGAAAGATTGTATATCTTGGGTATGTATCTTGTATATTAGTAAGTAACAAAAATATCTTCATTATTTCAATTTAGACCCAAAAACAAATGGCTAGTGGAGTTGATCCTCGTTCATTTTTGGATGGCCTTGGTGTTGATCGAGAGCATATTCCACCATATGTTGATGATTTGACATTGTGGAAATGGATAATTAACATGGTAGAAGAGCCACCTAGAAGGCATAAATTGAGACATGTTAATACATTGGATGATGTGGTCAGGCTTTTGAAAGGTTGGAAAACAATTATATTTATTGTATACACCACCATATTTGAAACATTATGGGAAAATGCCAATCATACAAATGTGCGATATAATCCTATAAACTTTGATTTTAGTTTATTTAGGAAAGAAATAAATATTGTTATACCTACATACTTTAAAATGATACTGACCTTTTAGACAACATTTCAATTGTCACTTCTTGTATTTGATCATAGCATCTATGATTAATTTGAGGTGCAAATATCAATAAGATAGATCGAGCTGAACTGGAAGCTATATTGTTTTTGAATGGAAATTTTGTGATAAGATATCTGTTTACACTAATGAGTTTCACAATCATAATTTGTGAAAAATGCTGTTGTAAAGTGGTAATTATATCCTTGACTTCATCACTAGAATTAAGTTAAATACATTCTTATTTTTAGGTAGCAACTTATTCAGAAAACTTATTAGATATTATTTATGAAACGACACTACATACATTATACATTACAAATCATTTTGGCCCTTATATGTATAATTTTATTTGTAAAACTTGTTATATTCATTTAATGATCTGTAGATATAGACACGGAAATTGTAATTATATTGCAACATTAAAAATTTTTGTTTCACAAATACCATATTTTAGTTGTGGTAGGTATTTTTCGAATTCATAATATGAATATTAAAAATGTTATTCTAGAGAGGGAATCTAATATTTGATAAGTTTAGTTTTGTTATCAACTTTAGAATAATTTTGTTTTAGTTAATGTTAGTAAAATAGTTTTTGTTTTGGAAAGTATTATATATAATCTGTCTTCTTAGAATTTTTTAATATTTTGTATGTATTAGTTTGTCCTTTATTTCGACGTTTTTTCTTTCTCATCAAAACTTTGTAATGTAGTTTTAAATGTCTTCCCTTTTGGTATGTGATGTTCCTGTGAAAAATTTTAGTCATTGAGAATTATCTATCCATGCCTCAGAAAGTCTAAAGTTCAATAATAGGATATATTTATTTAAGGCAACAGTAATAAAATTTTATATGTACTATTTTTTTTATTGTACTTGAATAAATAAATATCACAAATATATATAATATTTTGATATTCCTTTAACAGAGTTGCAATGTCTTGTTTTGGAAATAACTGATTGTCATAATATGAACGTCTATCAGTTTAACAGATTTTCCTGCTGAATAATTAATATCAATTATCATCAGATTAAGACAGCATTGTTTCTACAAAGTACCACGTATGGTTGGAATATTTTAAGATCATTGCTGAGTACAATCTTACATCTTTATTAGGTATTTCAGGCTGAGCTTATGTTAGACTTATTCGGTATTAATTACAATTAAGTTAACAAATATTGTACACTTAATTATTTATAACAGATGAATTCTTTAAAAAGTATTTTGGGACAGATATTCTGGCAGTGCCTGAAATGTTTTCCAATTTCAGCCATTTTAATGTTTTTTTTACTTTCTTATATGTGGTTTAAGGAAGTATTGTGATGATGAAAATTTACTAGCATCTACGGACACTGGACAGCATGCGATTCTTATTCCCAGCGCCACGTATGTATATAGATGGGAAGTAAAAATGATAACCTATCGCAAATCTCGTTCATTGACTGTAAAATTAATAAAACAATAAACAGAATAATGAAAACAAGTGAAAAATGGAAACACATAGCTACTTATTGTATAAATTTATTATTAAAATTCGATATCATTTAGGATTTAGGGTAGCAAATCATGCATTTTATACTTCCTCTTAGCACGTTTTCTTTTTTAAATTTGCAAGTTTACTTTTTCCTTTTTTCTTTGTTGAAAACAACCCTCGCGGGGGGGGTTCTTTTTATTATGTGGAGACATTCTCGTTTTTCTTTATTACCGGCTTCTTAGTTTGTATTGTCGTTAAAGATGGGACTATTGGAGCTACCAATTTTTTAAAGCACTAATTTGTTCCATGCATGATATCAATAATATTAATTAAATCAGGTACAAAATTTGTTTTTAACAGTAACAGAACCTTCATGCGCAAGTGCAGCTTTGGGAATAAGAATCGCATGCTGTCTGTAGACGCTAGTAAGATGTCCATGTTTTGAAGTACCCTGATACCGAAGGAGTGATTTTTAAAAAGCGCGTGCGTGTGTGACCACGATAGCGCTTAAACCGCTATAGATGTCAATTCCAACTTTTGTATTTACGAGTATCTCTCTCTTGAGATCTGATTAGATTTTTAGTAAAATAGGCAGACCGGAAGTAGTAGTTTACTTCAGTGAAAAAATCTAATTTTGCCAATATTTTGTCAACTGCTAATTTTAAACAAATTTATAAAGAATTCATATGCACTCAAAATTAAATTTGAGCAGATTTTGTTATGAAAGTTTTCCGAAATTCCTACCGGAAGTAGGTCTCATCTTGTCTTATCGAAAATCAGTTTTTTGCCAATATTTTGCAAGTCATGCTTTTTAGACAAGTACGCTATGAGTATAAAAGTATTGAGAACTTAATTTTCCATACCTAATATATAAAAAAAAAAAAAATTCAAAATTTAGACAGGAAGTAACACTTTTACTCTTTCGAATAGAGATGTTTTGCAGATATGTCGTAAATTATGCATTCTGTTGAGATTTATTAGGAGAACAGAAGTACTTATAATAGGATTTTGAATAATTTTTTTATGAAGAAATTCTTAATAGTTGGCTTATTTTTCTAAGGAGATAAAACTATTTAAAACAGTTTAGAACAATTTTGTATAATTTGAAACGCTCATACGTATAAAAAATTATATTTTTTTAATTATAATTTTAAGAGTTCAATGGTTTTGGAGCTTTATAATTATTCAGTAATTTCTAGTTACTTTGATGTAATGAATAATTAATTTCTGACATATGTGTTCTGTTCATATAATTGGATTATCTCGAAATAAGCTAATATAGTAATTTCAATATCTTCATGCCCATGATTATATTACATTTGTAAGGTATTCATCTTGGACCATCTTTTGCAAGTTGCGGACTTTCTAAATTTTTTACTAAATACAAGTAGTAGTAAATATTTTACATAGTAGTAGTATGGAACATTTTGAATAAATAACGTTCGTATAAACATGTGTCCAAATCTTAATTGTTACAGAAACACAAACGTTTGAATTTGACGTGTATATACCCTATATACTCTCACATCTGCAGCAAGTGGAAAGGAGTCTGAAATAGTCATTTAACATGTGAAACTGTTTGGCGTTACAGGTATACATAATAATACCGGTCGAATCTACAGATGCTGAATGTGTCGACATAGTATTTGTTTACAGGATTTGTATTGGTAATGCTCTTGCTGTTTGTACAGAAAAAAATATGCATTGAAGTCAGTGATGAATTTTATGAAAATCTAGTTTAAACTTAATTACACTTATCATTTAATTGCTTGATAAATATAATCAGTAAGTCACTTGTCTTTACTTAACACCTCTAATTTTGTTGTTGGGTATTATTCATATAGCTGGGGGCTCTGTAACCATTAATAATTGGACACATATTTATATCAACTTTTCTATTCAAAATGCTCAATACTACTCCCTCTTAACTATTTACTATTCTTCCTGAAACACTGTATAGCACATTCAGTATTTAATATCTTTTCAAATTTACTATAAATGAACAATATAGCCCGGGAGTAATAATGATTTTATTTCTTGGATTGACATCTTGTACTGATGTATAAATAAATATATTTTCAAGCTGTAAATTACATTGAGTATGCCTCTAACTTGATGCAATTTTCAGCTTGAAGATAGATGAAATTTGTAGTCATAGTTTTCATTAAAAATTATAATAATCTCTTGTGCAAGTTGTATGTTCTCATTCCTTTAATTTCAGTGGTCTAGAAAGCTCTTTTTTGTCATTTACTTTCGCCAAAAAGTGTGTAGAATCCTTTTTTCTCATTTCTTTTGAAAACAGAAATATCTGAGCCTAGAAGGAACATATTTGAAAGTTTGGTTTCAAAGCTACTTACCTTATAAATATATATTTATATTACAACTCTTTCTAATTTTTGTTCTAGTAAAATACATATCACATACTGTAGCATTACAGTTATTTTTACATTCAATATCAAAGGCCACATTCATATAGTCTCCAATTTTTAAGAAGCATATGGACTGGAACTTTGTTTCTTGTTGACTTTTACTTTCTTATACGTTTTGAAGTCCCCTGATACCGAAAAAGTGGTTTTTAAAAAATGTCTGTGTGTCTGCCTGTCTGTCTTGTGTGTGACCACGATAGCGGTCAAACCGCTGTAGATATCAATTCCAAATTTTGTATTTACGTGTACAATCTCCCTCTTGAGATCTGATTAGTTTTTCAGTAAAATCGGTAGACCGGAAGTAGCAGTTTACTTCAGTGAAAAAATCGAATTTTGCCAATATTTCGTCAATTACTAAGTTTAAACAAATTTATAAAGAATTAAAATGTACTCAAAATTAAATTTGAGACAAATTATCTTAAAAAAGTTTTTCGATATTCCAACCGGAAGTAGGTCTTTTACTCTTATCGAAAATCAGTTTTTTGCGAATATCTCGCGAGTCATGCTTTCTAGGCAGGTACATTACGAGTATAAAAGTATTTAAATTATAATTTTAAATATCTTTTGCATAAAAAAAATCTCAAAATTCGGACCGGAAGTGGCTCTTTTACTCTTAGCGAGTAGCACTTTTTTTCGAATATCTTGCAAAGTATGCATTCTATAGCGATTTATTAAGAGAATGAAAGTACTTAGAATAGGATTTTGAATAAGTTTTGTATAAAAAAATTCTTAAAATTGTATAGTTTGAAACGCTCATACGTGTAAGAAAGTCGTGTGGTGGCCACACCTCATTTTTTAAGCATTGGAATACCAATAAGTACTATATTCTCGAATGTAATTGTGACTGATAAATATAAATAGGTGTTATCCCTAACATATACAGTTAACTATTTTCCATGTATATTTCAATATCGTTTACAATAGAACTGTAGGTTTAAAGGAATTACTATTATTATTACAATGCAAGTGGTAATAATAAAAAAAAAGGCTACTTATTTTGTTGTCATTAAAATATTGAGAAATAGCAAAATTTTGAAGTTGATTGTGCTACTTCTTATTACAATACCAAAATTTAAGTCAAAAACTGGACGACAGATGCTATTTATTAACTTTTGATTAGTTTGTCGCTTTTGTTAATTATTTTTATATTAGCAAAGAGAAAAAATAGTGTGTTCATTTCTAAATAAAAATATTTGAAAACAATGTATGTACACCACAAAGAGTACATGTATCATTAGAATCATTACAAATATTGTGAATTGTGTTATTGTTCTGGAACTAAATTAGCAATTTGAATTTTTAATTGCAAATATTAATAGAAATCACATATGTTAGATTTTCCAAGGATATGAAACATTTTATCTTAAAGTTATTGTAATTATTATTGGTTAATGGCTTTCCCCATAATGTAACAAATGTCTAAAATACACACTGTATCACGTATATATTAGCTTTTAGACAATTTAATTTTTTTGTTTGAATTTGAAGCAATGAAAATTGTATGTTGTGTAGATATTGTTTATAATTTACTGTTCTTAGCTAATTATAATCTTTAAAATTCCTTTATAATAATTTTCATAGCATAAAATTAACATGTTACTATACAGTATGGTCAAAAATGGTTAATTATCTGAAAAGTTGTTACTGACGTGAAATAATATTCCCCGATATTTTATTTACCTCATTGACGTCCTGGTATTGAGAACACTGATTATATTGAAAGAACAAAATTTCTTAAAAAGAACACGTTTAATATTACGTTAAATAAGTATAAAAATAAAATGAACCAGTTTAGAAGCATCAAACATTGTTTAAATTGATAAGTATCAAGTATGCATATTGTTATCTGTAACTAAAGTGACATGCACTCTGATTTGTAAGTATGGCAAAGATATCATAATATTTCATTATTAATATTGTCTATATCATTTTTAAAATTTGTTTTCATAAATCTAATGAAAGGTGTGAAAAAAATTAATTTATAGGATAATAATTTTCATCACCGTATTTTGTTTAACATATATTTAAAAATGGTTATTTAGATTATCGAAAACATGATAATTTAATTAAATGGCAAAAGTTAAGGCTGTATTAACACTTGTCAATTTCTTGACCAAGAACTTATTGACTTAGAACATGTTCTATTTTTCTTCTACAACTTGATCAAGCTTTTAGAGATTTCTAGTAAAATGCATGTTATAAAAGTTTTTTGCCAACTGCGTACAATGTAAACACTAATTTCATTTTAGGGCCTTGTTAAAAATGACATGGTAATTAATACTTTCTATACTTCTTGAAAGAATTGTGTGCGTACATTATTTTTTTAATTTATTATTAATTTTGCACCTCTTGTACAGTTATTTTTACATTCAATATCGAACACAAATCAAAATTTATTCTATTTTTTATTTCCCAAAAAACTTGGTCAAGAAATTGATAAGTGTATTACAGCTTTTAGAACTACTAATTAACCACATGTTTACTAATGAGTAGTATATATGCTTCTGGAGCAAATGAAAGTGTAGACTAAACTAATACTGTATAGCTTATATAAAAAGTCCTGATACCTATTCAACTCTATTTTGCCAGTGATCCACTGTCCCTGCAAGAAAAAAGAACTGAATGTTCTATAGTAAAACTACAAGTCTTAACTGCGTGACAAGAGTGATCTAGAACGAGATTGTCTAATAATTTAAAGTAGAAATTTGTAGCAAAATGGTAGTGGAAAACTGACATTTGGATCATTTCGTATATATCATCGTTCTTTTTAGGTGTTTTAGTTCGACCAAACGATTACTTATCGTAACGAAATTGACTTGAACACGGACTCAAAATCTGAAACCGAAACTTATGATATTGAAAGAGCCTTCTGATAGGCAACATGGAAAGATCTTCCGTCATTTGTTCTATCGGCATAGTCGTACCCAAATATCTAATTTACAAAATCAACATCGTTTTGTAATCATACGATCATGCTTATCTGCAAATGTAAAATTGCCAATATGATGAAAGAGCATTCATAATCTTTAAGTTCGGATTCATATTCTTTTAAAGCTGATTAGTTTGATTAATTTTCAAAATTATCAGTTAAAAGCATTAAAACTCATTAAGGTCATAATATTACTATAGACCGTCTCAATCCTGTTATGCCATACAGGTCTTATGGCAGTTGATTTCGTGGTTGCCAAAACAGATAATTGAGAACAACGATTACTTATAATAGCCATATACTTTGCATAATAGAATTTGCAACAAGGCTGCCGGATATAAAGATGGAGTTATTAAGGATTACTGAAGATAATAAGAGATGCAATATTCCTATTAAAATTGTAGTACTTGAGACGTTCTGTAGTGGAATAATATAATAGTCCCCACCGCTACCAAGTTACTGACAAAAACACCGCCCTCTTGAAAGTCCCGTTTTAAGTGGTGGACAAGTGGAAGATGTCTGGCGAGTAATTTGTCGTTCCCTCACCATCTATTCATTCAATCTCTAGATATATTGCAATCTCTATGTTTAAACTGCGCCTATGGGATTATAATGTAAAATTTTAATTGCATATTATTAGTATCATTCTGTCTTAAGTGTTCTTAAGGTCAAGAAAATATTTGCCAATACCGTGAGAGGAATACAAAAACCATATATTTTAATTAAAATTGATTGATAGATTAATTCTAAAGAAAAATAAGGTGAATAGATAGGAGAAACTAAACTCGTGTATTTTTGCATGATGAAAAAGGCCAGATTTTCTGTGATTTTTATAAAAAAGAAAATTAATTCATTTTTCTTGCAACAAAATGTGATTATCAGAAGTATATACATTGAACAACATTCCGAATTTTATTCATTGACAAATATCTTAAATTATGAGTACATGAAAGCTCCAAATTAAATCATCTGAAATCTCCAACTAATAAGATTCTGTATGATATGAATATAACGTCAACGATGGATATTTTAAAAAAATACATACAATATAGCGACCGTTGGAAGAAAATGCGTTTTCTTTACAAAAAAAAAAAAACCTTCGTTGACGAACAAACCCTCAATACACCAAATAATTGCGAGGAAATGTGAGGTTACTTGATTTAACAGTTAAATATGTTAAAGATTTGGGACGTTTAGTTACCAATAGAATATTATTTTGTCCTTTTAATTTACACAGAATTATCGATTGCATGTATATAAACTAATCCTCCTTCAAATTCGCAAAGTTTTGTTAATTATCGATCCACTGACAAGACATTTTCGGAAAACTTTCTTGAGATGACGCACCTTAAGAATATGCAGAAACATAAACAATCAAGTTTTTTGACTTCCCCATCTAGACATAACTCCCTAATATAATTTCAATACATACATCATTAGTTCTGGTAATAGATATAAATTTAATTTTTACTTAATCTTTTGAAAAGAGATGAACATATGTGATACAGTGTGTACCAATTTATTTAGCGAAATATAATTATTTACCAATATATTTATTTATTTTTGTTCTACTTTTTAGGTGCCAAAAATGTAATAGTCTTAACAGGTGCTGGTGTATCAGTTTCATGTGGCATACCAGATTTTAGATCCAAAGACGGTATTTATACTCGGCTGGCAATAGATTTTCCTGATCTTCCAAATCCACAAGCCATGTTTGACATAAGTTACTTCAATCAAGATCCTAGACCCTTCTATAAATTCGCCAGGGACATTTATCCGGGAAAATTCAAACCAAGTCCATGCCATCGATTCATAAAATTACTAGAAAAACATCAGAAATTGTTAAGGAATTATACACAAAATATCGATACATTAGAAAAAGTCGCCGATATAGAGAGGGTCATCGAATGTCACGGTTCTTTTGCAACAGCTACTTGCACAAAATGTGAACGGCGGGTTACAGCAGAAACAATAAGAGATACGATTCACGCACAAAATATTCCCATTTGTGAAATATGTCAACCTAATATAGGAACATCGATATCCATAGATGAACTTAAACAGCTGGAACCGGATTACCTAAAGAAATTAGTCTCGGGCGGAATTATGAAACCTGATATAGTATTTTTCGGAGAAGGTCTACCTGACAAATTTCACGATGCAATGGCTGATGATAAAAACAATTGTGACTTGCTGTTAGTCATCGGGAGTTCCCTCAAAGTACATCCTGTCGCATTGATACCAAGCACGCTACCCGCCAGAGTACCACAAATATTAATAAACAGAGAACCACTTCCACATTGTCATTTTGATGTTGAATTACTTGGAGATTGTGATGTTATAATTAATCATATATGTCAATTGTAAGTATATTTATATTTTTTATATATTTTATTTCGTTATATATTTTCTTATTTTATTTAAACATTGTTTGGTATATGGTAAAAGAAGTTAAACCGGTTTTTTTATTTGAAAAATATTATTTTCCGGAAACTTTACATACATAGTCAGTATATGGAAATAGACGATTAGTTTAATTGAATTAAATATACGCTCCTTTTACCATTCACAAGTCAAAGAGGAAGGTATTTTGAATTTTGCATGTTTTTACAAAATATTAAATTTTTCCAAATTAATCTTCAACCTGCTCTCGAACTGTGATTTTCTTATAGAAGGCGGCTTTGTCTGCAGGGCAAATGCTTTGATATAGGTTAATGATTTGATATAGACTTATTTGTATTTATTAAAGTGGTAAAATTGGTAATTCAGCCTTATTATAGAAGAAAAATCGTAAAGAGCATAATTTGCAAAATCCCTTGTTACAGATTAGGAAATACATGGAATGAAGCCGTCTACCATAACGAATTATTAAAAGAAACTTTACATTTGTTACCTTGGACAAGGGACTCTCTACAAACAGATCAAAAATCAGTACCTGAAAATTCTTCATTTAATTTCAATGCAACAATTACGAACGCATGTGAAAAGGAAATTTGTAAATGTAAAATGAATAATGACGATAGCCTTGGAGTATCTGAATCGGATATTTCGTGTAGTTGTCCAAACAGTTTGTCAATTATAAACAAAGATCTAGATATGTCGTCAGATTTTGATGATTCCATTAAGTACACGAAAGAGAGGCACATGTCCATTGATTCAGCACGAGATTCTGGTATAGGTGACAATTCGAATTTCACAGATACAGATACTCTTAAGTTAGATGAGAATATAGACGAAGTTCCTGACTGCTCGAAGACGGACATGACAAATACGGATAACGTTAGCGAAGGTAGTTGCCAAGTCGTTCCTAGTTTATTTGGTAATTCTTTGAAAACAGAAAATTGTAGTTCAAACTCGAACTACAATAGTGATACTTTAGACAATCTACAATGTAATACAGTCTATATGAGGGGTTTTTGGGAACCAAAACAAAAAAGAAGTCTAACAGAGAGGCTACCCAAAAATTGTTTTTACCTCGTATCACCCAGTCGATATATTTTTCCAGGTGCAGAAGTTTATTATGACCCTGATGAAAAATATAACTATTTCGATAGTAATACGACGTCTGATTCGTCAGAAAGTGAGTCGGAGGTTGAAAAACCGGAAAACTCGCTATAATAATTCTTGTTGACTATTTTAGGATATCCTTTGTTGTTGAGGTGATACATTTTCTTTCGTTGTTATTGCATTTAGTTAGTTGAAGTTTTCCTATTTTTTTTTTTTTTTACGTTACTTTTAACTACTACTGTCGTGTAATGTATATTGTTCATCAGGGTGTATTTTTGTATTAAAAGTAAGAATACTTATTTAAAATTTAAAAAAATGCAAATTTCGAAAGTTACATTTCTATGTTCGAAATTCGCATATGATCTCGGAATGATGTATTTGTAAAGGAAGAAATAGTTGTAATTATTAATTTGTATTACTAATCAGTATGACACTGAAAGATGCAAATATGGAAACAAAACAACTTAAATAATTTCAAAAATCATTGACATTTGCACACAAATATTAGAATACATTCCCATTAAATAAGATTTAAAGTAGGTATCAAATATGTAAATATGTTGGCCAAAATCTTCAGCTATAACGGAAATGCAAACACACGTGAAGAATTTATTACTTGAAATGGAAAAAAACAAATCAAGTAGCAGTTTTCAAATCAATATACTAAAACTTTTGGGAATAATGCAATCACTAAAGGAAATATTTGTAATCATTGTAAAATCTGCAATTCCAATTTGTACACATTTTTACAAAATACAACATGAATAATATTGTCACAACATATTCATAATTACAAACTTTGGCTTTTTATCCAAATTTATAATAATTCACGGTGTGGGTAAAATCACTTCAAATAATTTGTAAATGACAATGGCTTTGTTCTAAACAACAATTTATAGTAGTTTGATGGATTCATCCAGAACACACGCCTGGTTTCTGATTGGTTTGGAACTTTTGTTGAAACAGTAATGTAACGTTTGAACATTATGATTAGTTTTAAACTATTGGAATGGTAGGCAGGATTCTATATATTATTATGCTGATCCACTTGAAATATTAGTACATTTTAACTTAACACTTTCGCTGCCACTGTTAAAATGACCAGATTCTCAGGGGCCAAGACTTTTTTATGGATATATTATTAAATTTTTGCCCTAATCACTTGCAATCAACATTGTATAATAAACATTTACTTTCTAAAATGTATTTTTTTTTAAAAAAAATTAACGCTTATAAGCGGCAGTGGCGCAGGGTCTCAGTAGTTGTTGTTCCGACCATCGACGCTTATAGAAGCGGCTTCATTTTTCAAAAAAACGTAGTTATATTACTTAAAAATACATGAAACACAATACACTGTAATAATCTAAATAAATACAAATTTCAGTCAAAACTTTGGTCTACATAGGAACACAAATTATAAAAAAAAACAGTTTTCTAAAATCTATTTATGAGTGATAATACTACAATTCAAACAATATCCTGGATTACCCGGACAAATTTCACATTCATAAGCAGTGTCTGGACGCTTTTTATTGATTTCAAAGCACAATTTGCATCTTTTCCTTAGAGTTTGCTTCTTGCCAGGAATATGTTCTCGTTTTCTTAGAATGTGAAGTATTGAGGCTTGTTTTGCTGAAACTGGTTCAGGTGTAGAAGGTAAAAGTTCTTTTATGAAGGATACTCTGAAGTCACACAAGGACATCTTGTTTCCCGAATATTTATTATATAAATGAAAAGCATTGGTCAGCATCATTTCATTAATGTGGAAAAACATTTTTTTGTGCCAACGAATGGTTTTCCTCTCACAAAGATAATACGACGACAGCATTTGATCGTGTTGGTCAATCCCCGACATAAATTTATCATCCTCTATTATTGGTAATGGTTTACTAACTTTCACCTTTCTTTTATTGTCTGTCTCAACCATGATATTTTGATGTGCATTAGAAATCTAGAGAACCTCCATTTTGTCTTTCCATTTGCCTACCATTATTCCATCAGCATATCTGGCAACAGTTTCCCTTTTTTTTCAGCTTAGCAGAAATCACATCTTTTGGTAATTTTCGTCTACCTGATCGCAGCGTATCATATACAATGGGTTTGATTTTTCGACAGTTTTTAAGCCAAATCAATACTATAATAGAAATTATCCAAAAATACGTGGTGACCCATATGCAATCTATCTTCTAATAAATGGAAAACAACTTTCTCGGCATGCCCTTTGCCACCCATCGAGTCCAACATACCCGTATAGACTGAATTTTTGGACTATTTCTTTGGGAGTAGTTAATTCATATACAATTTCAACCTATATTTATGGCGCTTGTTCTTTATATATTGCCTAAGTATAAGTTGTCCACGAAAAAGCACCATTGATTCGTCTAAGGACAGTTCACACCCTGGAGAAAATACTTTGGACATTCTTCGATTGAAGAAGTTTCTAAGGGGTCTAATTTTATAAAGCCGGTCTACAGGTTTTAGATCGTTTGGTCCAGGGTTTCTAGCAAAATGTAGAGCACGTAAATTTACCAAAAATCTGTTTCTACTCATACTAAAAGCAATGCCTTTGTTGTGAAATAAAGGATCTTTCTTCCAGTAGTGTTCTAAGTGAGGCATTCGAACAACACCCATATGTAAAAATATGCCTATAAATGTCAACAATTCATCTTCTGTTACAGGTCTCCATGCACAAATTCGTGATTTCTCAATTGTTTTTCAGATAAGAATATATTTTCAGCGTTTACATTTGTTTCTTCAACTATTAAATGTAAAAGATTATTAGTGAATAGATTACGATAAAATCCAAAGGGTGTATTTTCAGAAGGTAAAATGTTCATAGTTTCTTTTCCAGTAAACTGAAAATGTTTCATGTCTGTAACAAGTTTCCAATTAAAATCTGGGTCTGTGTGTTGACTTTTTTCATGTTCAACTTCGGTGTGAAACAAATTTTCTTGTTCAATGTTATCCTCTGATTCCGGGTCTAGTTCCGACCCTGCCCACCCATCACTTGATTCTTGCTTAGTTTCATACTCACTATCACTGTCCTCCAATATTTGCATCAATTCCTCAGTAGTATATGGTTACGACTGTATTTTCGCTTAGAAGGACCTGCCTCGTCATCACTTTGCATTGTTATTAGAACTTCAAAAACAGAACAAACAAAAAACCGCTAACACTTTTAGGTTAGAAATACCTTAAACTGTGTGCCGACATTCAAACGTTCACTCAAATGCGGTGCCAACGACACTGCCGCGATACAAGATTCAACAGGTACAAAACGCTTGTAAGCGTCAGTGGCATGCGCACAAAGCATGTCATGGTGCTTATAAGCGTTTTCGGCAGCGAAAGTGTTAAATTGGTTAAATCTAGAACCCAAATATAATGAAAAATAGTATTAAATGGAATAATAAAGTACAAATACTTTCTTGTGATTTCTTCATTAGAAACTACAATTTTGAAACCAGCTAAACATAGCCTTTCTATGTTTGTATTTTTTTTTAATTCAGAACACTTATCCAATAAGATGAAAAATAAATAAGATTCTAAAACCCACATAAATTTAATAAGCAAACTTATTCCTGAAGTTACCATTAAAGTTAAATTAAATAACCCATAAAAAATCACCTTTATGATTAATTTCAATCTCGGATCATTTATTGCATAGTGTTTTTTGTATGACCACATATTATTTTCCAATACAAGTGCAAAGCAGTTGGGCATAAATCTTCAAAAATCCACATACCTTGTTCAACACTTCGTTCCAATATTTTCATTAATATGTACGCCACTTCTCTTTAAAAAACCAAGTGAAATTATAAGAGTTATATTTAGCATTTACATTCTCATGAAGATAGTAATATTGGAAAACATTTATCTTTTGAAATTGACATAATCTATGCATGATAGTAAACATGTAGACTTGTTTTGTTTGGAAATATTTAATGATGTTGCCAAATGTCTTATTCGTTGTGACATAACACTAATAAAGTCAAATTGATGAGTGATAGTATCAACTGACAATTACAAGTATTTAAGTTACATGAGAAATTTGAGATGTTAAAGAGTTAAGCAAGATTTAAACTTAAAATTAGGTGATGAGGGTAAATTCACTTGTGAGCATTTAAATTGTAAATAAAACCTAGTATGTGTTGTATATCCTTTAATTGTATAGTCTGAGCATGCTTAAAATTAAATTAAGTATTTATATTAGAATTTCATTACAGACTTGGCTTGGACTTAATAAACAGTCTACATCTTTAACTATACTTGTGTACTAAAAAGACTCAAGGCTTAACATCCCATAGACCTTTAAAACCTGTTACAAGGACTTACTATATAAAGTTAAGGGTTTACCGTTGCTAACTTTTTTTTTTATTAAAGCTATGAAGTTACCAAGGTAGTGGCATATTTTGTCTTTAACTGAATAAATAAAATACGTAAACTTAGTTTCAAAAATTATTTAATAATATCACTACAATATTGTTTCGCCAAACTTTGGCTTCATCAGGTGATGAGTAACAGTTACTCATCACCTGATGAAGCCAAAGTTTGGCGAAACAATATTGTAGTGATATTATTAAATAATTTTTGAAACTAAGTTTACGTATTTTATTTATTCAGTTAAATATGGAGTTTCAACATGTATCAGCCTCATCAATTAACTATTTTGTCTTTTGCTGTTTTGATTATCATGGTGAAAACAGAAAAACAATTGCACGCTTTATTTCAAGGATATTCATGAATATTTTTACATATTCTGAAAGAATCATAATCATAGGCTTTCCACAAAAATTAAGATAATATTCTAAACAAAAGTTTTACTACTGTAACATTATATATGAATGAATAAGATTCACTTAAACTATATAATACTTGTTACAAGTGTCATCAAATGGAGAATAGAAGAAATGATGTATACTGAAAATAAATACATATACATATTTATTTATCTGTTGTATTAAATGTGCAAATGCATTTCCTACTTGCACATTGTTTTGAAAATTATCGGAAAGAACAAGTCCTTATTTATGATTTTACAGTACTAATGTATTAATTAATAAGTTTGTTCAAAATATGACTTTTAATAATGTGATTTTGTGGATTTCTTTGAAATGAAACTATCAATTGCTTTTCTGTTTGCAGCAATTTAGTTAAAACAACTATTGCTACGAACTGGCTACTTAACCAACTTCATAGCTCCAATAATAAGGAGGTTATCAATGGTGAACCTTTAACACTGGTCACAGTCTACAGAAAATTTAATTTTTATATAAGTTAACATTCAATGAGTTAAACGGGATAAATTACATGTTTATCATATAAAAAGTAGAATCAAACTGAAATTACATTAAAATTGTTACGAATTCCCAAAAGTTATTCTTTTTGAATACATTTTAAATATTTATAGTTGCTTAACTATGTAAATTTGAACAAGGCCTCTTTAAAAATTATTAAGAAGAAAAGTACAAAATCTCTTATTTGTATCTTTCAGTTAAATTGCAGTGTGGTCCTGAGGAAAAGAATATGTCTCTTCAAATACATATATCTTATTTTATATATATTTTTTTTATTATAAAACGTAAATGTATCATTTATGGCTCGAGTTGTGAAGCAATGAAAAAATACAAATTTTCATGTATTGTTTTGAAAAGTATAGGTAATAGAAGAAGAGGCATTATTTTCATTCTTGACTATACTGTTTGTTGATATCATTGTATTTTATGTTTAATTAATTTCAAGTATGTGTGTATAGTAAGTATACCATTTACTTATTAGATATTTGTCGATACACTGTGAAAATTTTTAAAAGGCGTCCATAGAAACTGTTTTAAGTTGACCTAATACAAGTGTATTAATAATAAAATGCAATGTTTACATACATATAAATCATTCAAAAAAACCAAATTCCTAATTATATCAATCTCTCTCTATCTAGAAAGAAGTTGAAATTTCTGTATTTAATCTAATTCTAACATTTGTACTTCTCTATTTTATATTGTTATAAAGATTCATATTGAGGGGAAAATCATGTAGAGTGGTATATTTTACATAGGCTACAATTAGATTTTGAACTGAATTATTTTTAAACTTTACTATTATTGTACATATTTACAAATTGTTTTAAAAGAAACAAAAATTATATAAATAAGGATTGAAATCAGAGCATTTTTTTAATGTTCTTAAATAATTTATTTGAAATTTGGAAAGTGTATAAATCATGAGATATTGTTAAGTGTATTGTACTTTATTTTTATATGTTATTTATTTTTGTACTAATATTTAATTTGTATATTATTGCATATATATATTATTACATAATAGCATTTAATAAATTGATTTATTTTTACAAATTAGGGTTTTGTGTTTTGCTTTTTTCTTGCTCTGATGTATATATTTACGACACTGAAATTTTTTGCTAAACAATAATAATATAATCCTTGATCAATAATCTTAAATACAGTTGGGAATTCATTTTTAAAAAAATAAATAAATTGATGGTTGCAAATACCTCTTAACATTAGAGAATTGCTACTAGATTTGTTTTATAACTTTTATAACTGAACAACACTAATAATGTACAGGAATAATCTGTGGTAAGTAAACGATATATATATAGCAGCTTCTCTTATATGCATCGTAGGCAGAAGGGAGCGTCGATGAAGGTGTGCACTTCTTGTGGTTTACTTAGCATAGATTATTATACCATGTGCTTGCAGGCGACCTGCGTATAGGGCTTACTGTAAGATAAAACGACGACACCGAGAGTTTGTATGAGTTAGTACGAGAAAGCAATATACAAACTGCAGTACAGCTGCGCTATCTATCCTCGTTGCCCTGCTTAAACGGAGAGTCAGCCTAGCCCGTTCTAGCCTCAGCGTAAATCTACTCGAATCCCCTCTTTTCCAACACTACACTCGACCAAGGAGCAGTTTGTATATTGCTTTTTCGTACTAACTCATACAAACTCTCGGTGTCGTCGTTTTATCTCACAGTAAGCCCTATACGCAGGTCGTCGGCAAGCACACTGTATAGCAACTTCATTCAAAAAATTATATTTCTCTATTTTATATAATGCTTAAAAATGCTTACAGCCAATCTATAAACAGTTTTCTTGCATAAGTAATCAAAATAAATATGTATTATGATACCTGATGACATCCCTTCAATTTTCAGGGTTAATTAATTTTCATATTCACGTAATTTATAAGCTTGATACATAATTATTGTTACTGGAATTTAAATACAGCTTAATTTTAATTGAGTTTTGGGTAATCAGGTGTAAGTTTAGAGAGAAATGCCTTATAACTAATGTAATATAAATACTAGGAATTTCAATAATTTTTTTTACTTGTCTTGGTAAAGTTATTATTAATTATAAGCTGTTAGTTTCGGGGTGTTTTCAGCTATTGGTTTATTTTATGTAAGGTCACATATTTAAAAGAGGTAAAAAATACATAGAGCCTGTTACCTTTTTTCCATAGAAAAAACATTTTGTAGTGAATGCCAAAGGATATAATCCGATTAAGAGTAGAAGTTTGAGGTACTCCTGTTTTTATCATGGATTACTTCTCTGTAATATGTACACCCCGGGACTAAAATATTTTTCTAGCAGTATAAATATCCTTTACGTACATAGCAAAAGAGTTATAATGCTATCCCTAGCTGTATATACATAAGTAGTATTTGTATTGTAGATCCGCATTTTTTTGGATTTTGTTTTTAATCTTTAATTTAAAAAAAAGGCTAATTTTTAGAAGTGTGACATCTGGGATTAAAAGTATGACATTTGGAAGAATCGAGCATAAATTGACTTTGTTTGAAATTCTCAATATTTTTCCTTAATGGAGATCTGTGTTGTTTTGCAAATAACCAGCAAAACTTGTTTGTTCAATAATAATGAAATAAAAACAAATGTTTGTTTATTATCTCAAAATTTTTAGTTCTGAAAATTCACAACAACGTCTTTCAAAGATGAATGCATATTAATAACAAACTTATTGAAGCACTTAACGTTGGTTGCAGATAAATAATTCAGCACAATTTGTTTAGATACCAAAGAAAATATTGGAAGTTCATCAGAATTTATTAAATTATGTGAAACTGTTTCACATCAATCAATCAAATTGTAAATTAAATTTGTCGGACTTTTGTTGTGTGCATGATCACCGAATATTTTTTAAAATTGTGTGTATTATGCCTTCAAACAAATGAGTTCTCAAACATTTTGTGTTATTGGTATTCATTCAGTCTTAGTATGAAGGCTCGGTGATGTAGGCTTATTTGAGAAAGTAAAAGAACCATTCTAATTCATCTAATTAAGGAAAGTCATAAATTGAAAAATTATTCTACTAAAACAGGATATACCGTTGTTAGCATTACAACTATTAAGAATAAACCAAACACCGTTCCAGAAATTACCCTATTTGATGCGTTCATTATTTCGCTGCTGAAGATCAGAAACCTAGAAGAAAAATTTGACGGTGCCATGTTGATATTTGCACTGCCGTCTTCGGTAGCGATGCCAATGGTGTAGAAGAAAGATTACAAGAGTGTGCTTGCTTGTCACACCCTAGTACAGATGATCAAATCACGTATTGCCTGGCTGATATCTACAGTCTTGAGATGAAATGTATATGGATGTTATTCGTTAGTTTAGGTATTTACAATATATATATATATATATGATGGGTATATTCATACATATTTTATTTGAATACCTCAGAGAGAGGGAAACAATTGATCATTTAAGATAATAGGTAACACACAAGGCCTAAACCATTAAGACTTTTGTTTCATAATCAGATGCTACCTGGCTGTACCTAGCCTATATTCACTGTATATAAGTATATTTTAAATATGATACGCAAAATTTATTTTAATAATACTCGATTTTGTGATTGAAATCAATTGTTTATATTGATAAAATTTCAGTGTCGAGTTCATGGTTGTGCACAAAAACATATTTTTTATATCTCTTGAGTAGTTGGATAGTATGTCGTGCTCTCAAATTTCAAATTATGAAGCTGTTAATGAAATGTGAGCATTACCTAATTATAATAGAGTACTATAATACCTGTGTGTATGTCTGTGTTTAAATAAACGTTATACATTTTATATGGAAGTAAGATTGGCATCATCAAATTTGTATATTTATTGAATAAAGTTTAAAATAAGAAATTATCGAAGAAAAAATAATTTATTCAATAGTTTTCTAGGAAAAAACATGTATTATTAATCGAAATAAAGAAATATTAAGTTGTTACTGAATTCCCTTTATTGTGTAAAATATTTATTTCGACAATTAGTTTCCTAAAATGTTAATAACAATTTTATTACTGCTATATTACATACCTAATCAATACGATAAAAGTTTCCGATTGTCGATTTTTGTACCTATGTATTTTCTATAATTAAATATTTGTATATAGTGTTTTGAAGCAATAAATATGTTTCTTCTATGTTGGCTTTTATTTGAAGGAGAACAGTATAGTCGAATCCTTTGTGTTCGCCTAATAGTATTTACCAGGTAAACAATCAAGTACAGCTCGCAGAGCGAGACCTGGCCGGTGAGATGCCCCTCCCACAAGGTACGCAGTTGATTCTTATAATATTACGATAAGAACGAGCAGTCTCGAAAAATTATCAAGCGTTACACTTTGAATTGCAGTATGTTTCCTATACAGCACGTGTCAATTTTCATTAGCCATAGGCGATTAATTCATGCAATACGTGACAACATGGCACCCCCTACTTTTCTCTTCAATGCGAGCGCGACCGCTGCAAGCTCAAGTTAGCAGTAGCTGTTGGACTATTGACTTGGATGTTTGTACTGCGCTTAGAAATAATATTTACGCCTTGCAAGGATTTTTCTTTCTCCTTTCAATAAATGCAGAGAATTATTAAGCATGACACAAACAAAAGCGTAATTCTAATAAAATTAAAAATAAGGTAATTAAAAAAGGATTCTGAAAATAATAATAAACAAGTAGATCGCGCCGGCCATTTGATGATGACGGATTTTATTGCAGACTATATCTCGGAACGTGTTCGCAGCTGAACATTTAATGTAGAAGTGGCAAGATCGGTGAAAGTCGCTGTGATGTCGATTGTTGCCGGGAGACACACGTTGCCACGTATTATTTGTATACGTATAAATCGCATGTAAAGATTGAATCCCTATAGCTAATGAAAATAGACACATACGGTATATGTATTTACTCATTCGTCCGGCTAATGTATGCGATGATGAACAAATGTCTTTTTTTCGAATACTTTCCCTGTCTGAAACTGACCCATCCTCGCTCAGCGACAATTTCTCCCACCGGTGACGTCTCATTTTGTGTACTGTATACTGCTGAAAAGGAGACAGCTCGGAAAACCAGGAACTGCGTCGCATGATATCTAAGCAGCGACCGTGCTCGCCTGGCCCACCGCAGAAACGTGTTTCTAGCTTTTCTATGATCTTTATTTTCTGGCTAAGCCGCGCAACATGGCAATTGGGGACGGTCAATCGTTGGCAAGTTGCGAGTCAAACGATGACTTTTCTACACACACGTTACACCCGTAGACGTTGCAATACATACATATATATATTTAATATTCAAAAAATTCGCTTCGGAAATTCCTTTTATGAGTTTCTTGGTGTAGCGGCCTTGTTGAATTATTTAAATCAAAATGAAAATTACTAATTACAAACTAATTAAAACAAAAAGTTTGGTATAATAACGTTTCGACATAGGTATATTTTGTCTTTTTCAAATTATAAAATGCTTTAAAAAAAACGGAATGCAGCCCTGTTGCACAACACAAACTGTAAACAAATAACTAGAGGACATTTTTGAAACAGTTTATATTTTATAATTTAGTTTTAATATTTTATCTATTGTGAAACTTACCATGTTTTGTTTAAAATACTGTAAGAAGGATAACAATTATTTTGTAATTTTTTGTCAATTAAATTGAAATCAAAAACAAGGGAAAAAATAAATGTAAATGGAAAAATTATACTGTATTAATAAATTTTTACCCTTTAATATAATGACAAATATTATATACAAATACAAAGATATACAAATAAATATATACAGGGTGTTATAAATTAAGTCGGCACTATTGCTAACTTTGTTATTAATGATGCTACAATATCGGTTAAATTAGCAAAGTAGGTAGTAGTATTTTTATCGTGAACAATGATGGCAGAACCAAAAAGACTTGAACTTCTAATTTTCGCGCTATTTACAAAAGTCACTTTTTTTTAAATGGCACACCCAGTATATTTTTGCATATATTGAAAGAAGAAATTATTTTAAAAATCAAGCTTTCATACATTATTGACAAAAAATGAAAGTTGCGGCAATTATCCACTATTTTGTACAGCAATTCATATGAATAAAATCAAGATGGCTATGATAAAAAATGAGGTGTGGCCACCACACGACTTTCTTATACGTATGAGCGTTTAAAACTATACAATTTTAAGAATTTTTTTATACAAAACTTATTCAAAATCCTATTCTAAGTACTTTCATTCTCTTAATAAATCGCTATAGAATGCATACTTTGCAAGATATTCGAAAAAAAGTGCTACTCGCTAAGAATAAAAGTGCTACTTCCGGTCCGAATTTTGAAATTTCATTTATACAAAAAATCCTGAAAATCCAACTCTAAATACTTTTGTACTGTTAATAAATATATATAGAATGCATAATTTACGACATATTTGCAAAAAATCGTTATTCGGTCAGAGTAAAAGTGATACTTCCGGTCCGAATTTTGAATTTTTTTTAATACAAAAGATATTGGAAATTAAGTTCTAAATACTTTTATATTCGTAGCGTACCTGTCTAAAAAGCATGACTTGCAAAATATTGGCAAAAACCTGATTTTCGATAAGAGTAAAAGACCTACTTCCGGTAGTAATTTCGAAAAACTTTTTAAATAAAATGGTTCTCAATTTTAATTTTAAGTACATATGAATTTGTTTAAACTTAGTAGTTGACAAAGTATTTGCAAAATTCGATTTTTTCACTGAAGTAAAGTACTACTTCCAGTCTACCGATTTTACTGAAAAACTAATCAGATCTCAAGTGGCAGATTATACACGTTAATTTCAAAATTTGGAATTGATATCTACAGCGGTTTGACCGCTATTGTGGTCACACACAGACAGACAGACACACACACACAGAGAGACAGACAGACACACATACATTTTTTAAAAACCACTTTTTTGGTATCAGGGGACTTCAAAACGTGGACATCTGCAAAAATCTCGAGGTCGAAAATGTTCGTGATCACAATACTTCCTTATACTACGTATAAGAAAGTAAAAAAATGAGGTGTGGCCACCACACGACTTTCTTATACGTATGAAAGTGTTACTTCCGGTCCGAATTTTGAAATTTCATTTATACAAAAAATATTCCAAATCCAACTCTAAATACTTTTGTACTCTTCATAAATATACATAGAATGCATAATTTACGACATATTTGCAAAAAATCGTTATTCGGTAAGAGTAAAAGTGATACTTCCGGTCCGAATTTTGAAATTTTTTTTATACAAAAGATATTGGAAATTAAGTTCTAAATACTTTTATATTCGTAGCGTACCTGTCTAAAAAGCATGACTTGCGAAATATTCGCAAAAAACTGATTTTCGATAAGAGTAAAGGACCTACTTCCGGTAGGAATTTCGAAAAACTTTTTAAATAAAATTTTTCTCAATTTTAATTCTAAGTATATATGAATTCTTTATAAATTTGTTTAAACTTAGTAGTTGACGAAATATTAGCAAAATTCGATTTTTTCGCTGAAGTAAACTGCTACTTCCGGTCTACCGATTTTACTGAAAAACTAATCAGATCTCAAGAGGGAGATTAGACACGTAAATACAAAATTTGGAATTGATATCTACAGCGGTTTGACCGCTATCGTGGTCACACACACACACACAGACAGACACACAGACACACAGACATTCTTTAAAAACCACTTTTTCGGTATCAGTGGACTTCAAAACGTGGACATCTGCAAAAATCTCGAGGTCGAAAATTTTCATCATCACAATACTTCCTTATACTACGTATAAGAAAGTAAAAATGAGGTGTCGCCACCACACGACTTTCTTATACGTATGAGCGTTTCAAACTATACAATTTTAAGAATTCTAAGTACTTTCATTCTCTTAATAAATCGCTATAGAATGCATACTTTGCAAGATATTCGAAAAAAAGTGCTACTCGCTAAGAGTGAAAGTGCCACTTCCGGTCCGAATTTTGAAATTTCATGTATACAAAAAATATTGCAAATTCAACTCTAAATACTTTTGTACTCTTAATAAATATATATAGAATGCATAATTTACAACATATCTGCAAAAAATTGCTCTTCGGTAAGAGTAAAAGTGGTACTTCCGGTCCGAATTTTGAAATTTTTTTTATACAAAAGATATTTAAAATTATAATTTAAATACTTTTATACTCGTAATATACCTGCCTAGAAAGCATGACTTGCGAGATATTCGCAAAAAACTGATTTTCGATAAGAGTAAAAGACCTACTACCGGTTGGAATTTCGAAAAACTTTTTTAAGATAATTTGTCTCAAATTTAATTTTGAGTACATTTTAATTCTTTATAAATTTGTTTAAACTTAGTAATTGACGAAATATTGGCAAAATTCGAATTTTTCACTGAAGTAAAGTACTACTTCCGGTCTACCGATTTTACTGAAAAACTAATCAGATCTCAAGAGGCAGATTATACACGTAAATACAAAATTTGGAATTGATATCTACAGCGGTTTGACCGCTATCGTGGTCACACACAGACAGACACACACAGAGAGACAGACACACGCACACAGACATTTTTTAAAAACCACTTTCTTGGTATCAGGGGACTTCAAAACGTGGACGTCTGCCAAAATCTCGAGGTCGAAAATTTTCGTCATCACAATACTTCCTAATACTACGTATAAGAAAGTATAACAGTAAATATTAAACAAGCATTGTGCATATGTTTATTATAATAGATGTCCGAAGACATCACCGTTTCCGAATTCGTTTATGTACATTGTGAGTTACTTTTAAATCGATCTTGCGTCTATGTTATTAGCAATAGTAATTATTTTATTTTGCGGCTCATATGAAAACGTTGAAGAGCTGCAAAATAAAATAATTACTATTGCTAATAACATAAACGCAAGATCGATTTAAAAGTAACTCGCAATGTACATAAACGAATTCGGAAGTGTAGGTATTGGACAAAACGGTGATGTCTTGTAACATCTATTATATAAATATACATAATACACAATAGGGGCGTTCAACACTCCAATCGGTTAAATGAATCGTAATCAAGCGATTGTACATTGATTTACAACATCGTTGAACACGTTTATTATTGTCAACTGTCAATTGGCAAATAGTGGCAAATAGACGGCGATTTCCGATTTGTTTGTCTTGTGAGGTTAGGGCTGTTAGGGCTAGTTATTCGTTGACACTGTTGACAGTTTGTTGGCTTTGTTTTTGATCTCGTTAATAGTCATTATTAATTGGTCGAACATGAATATCAATAATAATATTTTACGGCATCTGTTGCTAACAGAACTAGCTGAAGCAGATAAGACAACAGGAACGATCATCGCTTTTATCGAACAACTGTTTCACCGGATTGGTCCACGGGATTTAGTTATAAGAGAACCAGATGTTTATGTAAACAATTATTTTGAGGAAGTTGTACCTCATTATTCAAGCACTACATACAAAAGGCATTTTCGTATGGGGAGGAACACTATGGCTGTAAGTACACAAGTATAAACCAAAATGGTCATGCAAATAATACCCAAATACTTTTCCTTCACCTAGGTACTCATCGATGAAATAAGTACAATTTTGAAATCTGAAAATGTGGACCTCGACAAAATGGTTGTGCCTGTATCAAAAAAATGCCATGTCACATTGTGGATGCTCGCCAATTATGCTGTAACCTTTCGGGAATGTGGTACGCTATTTGGACTAAGCACTGGGACTGTGCACTTCATAATGTTGCAGATATGTACAGCAATTTGCGAAATGCAGGGGCGGTACATAAAATGGCCAACAGCTGACCAGTGTGAAGAAATAGCTGATGACACATATGAACGAACACAGTTCCCAGGTGTTATTGGAGCACTGGACGGATGTCACATAGAAATTAAGGCGCCATTCCATAATGCATATGATTATTACAACCGTAAACAGTTCTACTCTGTCATATTGCAAGGAACATGTATTCCAGATCTGAGATTTACAGACATTTTTGTTGGTATGCCAGGAAGAGTGCATGATGCTCGTGTCTACAGATTAAGCCCATTATCTCAAAAAATTTCCCAGGGTCTGATTCCAGAAGACATGCACATTCTTGCTGATTCTGCATACAGTCTGCATGACAACATCCTAACACCTTTTCGTGATAATGGTCACCTTTCCCAAGTTCAGAAGAAATACAACACCAAACATGCTTCTGTTCGCAATTGTATTGAACGAACATTTGGTTTGCTCAAAAATAAATTTCGTCGATTACGATTCTTAGACATGAGCCTTGTAGAAGAAATTCCTATAGTTATAACGGCATGTTGTGTGCTGCATAATTTCATTTTAGTCCATGAAGGCTATGAAGAAGGTGAAGATATCTACGACGATTTAGATGAAATGCCTGACCTTGAAGGGAATCGAGACGTAGCGTTCACAGGCGGTCGTACTAAACGCAATAATATTGCAAATATGTTGTAGCTGATGAGGCTAGACAAATAAATCTTTGTAAAATTAATCAAAATACACTATTTTATTTTTAAAGTACAACTACAAAAAATCGTATTAATAACATGGGTGAACAAAATCTTAAACATACGATATTTAACACGAACATGAAATAAACAATTCAAAGTGCTATTAAAAGTATATCACAATATTCTCTTAATATTGCAACCTGTCACTATTGCACTTATTTCTAAATGTTGTGAGACATATCACATTTTGGTAATGGCACAAATGGCACTGTATCATCCCAACTAAAACATGAAGTAATAATAAAAACATTTTAAAATTAAAAGGCTGGAACAAAAGAAAAGAAAATTATTTAACTCCCTCTTTGTGCATTAAGTAACTGTTCAAGTAGATCGTTGCGCCTGGTTTGTATATCATTCTGTTTTTCCAGAGTAGTTCGGAGCAGTCTGAGCTCATTGTTTCGCTCCTCTTCTACAGCAAGGGCCTCTTGGCTCACCACCAATGATTTTCTTACTCTTTTCACATGTACATTGTTTGATTGCCCTTTTTTCGCGTTCAGTCTTCTTTTTTTGACGGCCTCTCTCACATCACTAACTGACGCTACTTCCGGTAACATTTCAGTAGTTGGATAGCGTTGTGTAATTATGTCGAATCCTGATGGAGGTTCTGTTATGGTGGCCACATCATCCTTCACGCCTTCCGTTTGCTGGTGACTGAATCCCTGAAAACATTATAGGAGTAGTAAGAATCAGCTGTGCATATTAAGTAGTAGTTTACCATTGAGCTCATCAATGCAGGTGGATTAATACTATTATCACACGCCAAGATGGCGGCAACCAGTTCATAATACGGCCAGGATTTGCGACCACGTCCTGTTTTGTTATTGTGGTCCTTAATACTTACATAATACTGTTTCATATTACGGTATTTTCGTTCAATATCTTGTATGCTGTAAGTGTACTTATGCTTCCGCATTTGTTCAGCTATTTCCTCAAACAGTTTCTTTTTTCTAATCGAAGGATCACGAAACTTATCTTTTCGTTTCAACCACAGGGCAAGAAATAGCTTAGTGGCTTCCACTGAAAAACTTCCAACTACCCCTTCTTCGGATGTACTGCAGGAGGGTCTGTCATCATTAATAACATTTTCATCCTCATCATTATGATTACCATCAACAGGTTCTTGTTCGTTAACGTTCTCATTTTCTTTGTTTTCGACGCTGTTGGTTACACGAGCATGGAACAACAGAGAATACGCAAATGCTTTATCTAGAATTATACAAATATGTTACAGAACTACCTTCCAATACACACCTATCGCTTCTTACCTGTTAAGGCTCTGTCGTAATCGTCCTCGCTTACGAGCAGACTATAATTAATCCCCGTCTCACCCTCTTGTAAGAGTAACCGCTTCGTAGTCATTTTTGCAATTTGCAATTTCAGTAAGTACGCTTCCGCTGTGATAACGTCGGTAATAACTGCTATTTTACAAGAACACTGTGCGGATATACACTATAAACAAACCGCTCTCAACACATTACACATCGAACATAACCTATCTTTCTGTCTATCTTTCGACGCATGCTCCACAAACCGATTTACATCGCTTTGCATCGTACAATTTATACGATTGAAATTTTGTCCATCGATTTAAATCAATCGTACTCTGTTGAACACGTCAAACCCGACAATCGTAAAGCGATTGTTAATCGATTCACTCCGTTGAACGCCACCAATGCTTGTTTAATATTTGCTGTTTTTCTTTATCATAGCCATCTTGATTTTATTGATATGAATTGCTGTACAAAATAGTGGATAACTGCCGCAACTTTCATTTTGGCCAATAATGTATGAAAGCTTTCTTGTTTAAAATAATTCCGTCTTTCAATATATGCAAAAATATACTGGGTGTTCCATTTAAAAAAAAAGTAACTCATGTAAATAGGGCGAAAATTAGTAGTTCAACTGTCTTTTCGGTTCTGCCATCATTGTTCACGATAAAAATACACAATGCTTGTTTAATATTTGCTGTTTTTTTTAACATAGAGCTTGATTTTATTGATATGAATTTCTGTACAGAATAGTGGATAACTGCCTCAACTTTCATTTTTGGCCAATAATGTATGAAAGCTTTCTTTTTTAAAATAATTCCTTTTTTCGATTTATGCAAAAGTATACTGGGTGTTCCATTAAAAAAAAGTAACTTTTGTAAATAGCTCAAAATTAGAAGTTCAACTGTCTTTTCGGTTCTGCCGTCATTATTCACGATAAAATACCACTACTTTGATAATTTAACCGATGCTGTAACTTCATTAGTAACAAAGTTAGCAATAGTGTCGACTTAATTTATAACACCCTGTATATACATACAGGGTCAGTCATCTCCGCGGGTAAGGCCGAGTGTGCTTTTGCGAGTAAAGATATTTCGAAGCGGTTTTTTACCTTGTGGTAGCTACATTAGGAGCACATTTTAAAAATATGTTGTAATATACAGAGTGTTCCATAACTTGGTGGCTGACCGTAGTTATAGTTTTTTAAATGGAACACTTTATTATATTTTTGTATTTCCCGTATAATTTTTAGTCAAAAACTACTAAGATAGTGTTTTGTTGTTTCTTATGTGGGTTCGTTTTAATTAAACGTTAACACACTTTTCATTTTAAAACACTTTATTAACAAAGCTACAGTAACAGATATTAAATCTTATACATGTGTATGGCGCTACTAGAAGCCATCATCTCTGTATCTAGTTCGTTGACAAAACTCCTATTCTAGTCTAAAACTACCAATCGCTACCAATCTTAAATAATAAAAACCCTTACACAACACGCTTTTTCTTTTTTTTTTTTTTTTTTTTTTTAAGTTAATACATTAATATAAGACATAGTCACTTAAGGTTTGAGGCGGCCGAGAAGTTCTCATACTTCTTGTATTTACAGGTTTATTTTGATTTCTTATAAATAAGTCATTATCATTTACATTCATAATATCATTATCTATAGATACATCATTGTCACTACGATTAGGATTTACATCATTATCAATTACACTATTTATTATAGTATCATCAAGATTAATAATAGTTTCAACAGGCACTACAACATTATCAGGGTTAACATCGTTAATATCTGTTTCACTAACCAGAAGGTCTTCGTAAACATAATGCAAGTTAGGGCAAAAATTACTTTTATTGAAGCTTATTTTTGTTTTGTTAATTAGCTTCCGATTACGCCTAAATTTATTATTATTTAAATCTTTAACAATATAGGAACGATCATTATACTTTTCCACCACTTTACCTTTTTCCCATCTTTTATTTTTTTGAAATAAAATATTTTCGTTTATATTCAAAGGAGGTAAATCTTTTGCTGATTTGTCATAGTGTTTTTTTTGTTTTTTAGAATTACTCCTTAATTTATCTGTAACAGTAGGGCTTTCTATAATTTTAGGCATTAAATTTTCTATAGCTGTAGGAATTTTTGTTTTTACCAATTTATTTAAAAGTAGTTGAGAAGGAGAATAACCTATGTTTGGTAATGGGGTATTTCTATACTCTAATAAAAAGTTAGGCAAATCATCATAATTTTTCATTTTCTTTAACATTCTTTTTGCTATGTCCACGTATTTTTCGGCTAAACCATTTGATTGGTGGTGATGCGGACTAGAAAATTCAACTTCAAAGTTCCAGTTTCTCGCAAAATCCCGGAAACATATGCTATTGTACGGATTGTTATCTCCAAAGAATTTATCCGGTACACCAAATTTTGAAAATATTTCTTTACAAACTTTAACAACAGTTTCTGCCGTTTTGCTAGAAGTAGGAACCACTTCCATCCAATGTGAATAAGAATCTACGATTAATAAATAGTTTTGATTTTTATACTCAAAAAAATCAGAATACAAGTATTGCCAGGGTCGATTTGGAATTTCGTGTGTTATAAGATTCTCTCTTTTATTAGCTGGTTTATTTACTTGACATATTTCACATTCATTTATAAAATTTTCAATATCAGCTGACATTTTTGGCCAAAACATTACTAGTCTAGCGCGTAATTTAGATTTTTGTATTCCAAAGTGGGCCTCATGAATTAATTTTAACATTTCCTTTCTTAATTGTGAAGGTACAATAATTTTAGTATTATAAAACAATAGATTATCTGAGAGAAATATATCATCCCTTAAAGCAAAATAATATTTTAATTCTCCATCTAGAGCTCTATTGGACTTAGGCCAGCCTGTAGAACAAAAATGTTTAACTCTTGACAGAATTATGTCCTTATCAATAGCATTTTGAAAAGTTACTTTCTTTTCTGGAGTCATAGGGACATTTAAGGAAAGTGAATGCACCATATACTCCAATTCTTCATCTACTGGTGTATTTGTCTTAATGTAGGATCTACTTAAAGTATCAGCTACGTACATTTTCGATCCGGGGAGATATTCAACATTTAACTTATATTTTAATAACTTTAATAACATTCGTTGTAAACGAGCACTAACATTATCCAAACTCTTATTAAATATCGGGATTAATGGTTTATGGTCAGTCTGTATAGTTATCTCTCTGCCATAAATTAGAAATTTAAATTTTTCACAAGCAAATGTTATGCTGAGGAGTTCTTTTTCAATTTGAGCGTATTTGACTTCTGCGTGATTCAAAGATCGAGATGCAAATGATACGGGATATCCGTCTTGTAACAGAACACAACCCATGCCCTTACTAGAAGCATCAGTTTGAATAGTAATTTTTTTATTTTCATCAAATAACTTTAATATTGGTTTGTTTGTGATCAAAGTTTTTAAAGTATCTAATTCGGATTGATGAGCATCTGTCCAAATAAATTTGATATCATTTCTACTTAAATTTCTCATATGAAAAGTTAATTGCGTTAAGTTCGGTATAAACTTAGAAAAAAATTTAAATAGTCCTAAAATTCTAAGTAAATCTTTCTTATTTTCTGGTATTTCTTATAGAGCTAAGACAGCATTAATATTTTTATTTGAGGGTTGAACACCTTTTTTTGAGATATCTTGGCCCAAAAAATTTACTTCTTCTAGTTTATATTGTAATTTACTAAAGTTAAATTTAATTCCGTATTTTAAAGCTCTTTCTAGGACAGTTTTGAATGCTTTATCATGTTATATTTCATTAGAACCTGTAACGATTAAATCGTCAAAATATATACTTACACCAGGTATATCACCAAATATTTCCATATTTTTTCTTTGGAATATTTCAGGTATTGAATTTAAGCCAAAGGGTACTCGATTAAATTTATATCTACCAAAGGGGGAATTAAAAGTACATAAGTTAGAACTGCTTTCATTAAGTTGGATCTGCCAAAACCCATCTTTCATATCTATGACCGAAAACATGGTCTTACCTACCAAATTGTTTAAAATATCATCACATTTGGGTATTATAAAATGTTCTCTGCAAATAAATTTATTTAGTGGTTTGGGATCAAGACATAAGCGAAGGGAACCATTGGGTTTTTCTACTATCATTAAAGAATTTACCCATTCAGTAGGATAATTTACTTTTGAAATTATACTTTTTTCTTCTAATTCATCTAGAGTTTCTTTAAGTTTTTTATGTAGTGATAATGGTACTTTTCTCTGAGTCTGAATGACTGGAATTGCATTTTCTTTTAATTTTATATCTACGAATCCTGGTATACAGCCAAGACCATTAAATATTTCCATAAATTGTTCATAAAGGTCATTTTTGTTATTTGGTAATAACGTAAACTTATCAAGTAAATTATTCTCAATTGCATTTAAGCGACATATTAATTTGAATTTTATACAGTCTGTTAATCCTAATATCGGTTCAGAATCAAGATCTACAATTAGAAATTTCAAATTGCAAGATTTATCTTTATAGCTACATTTTAAAATTAATTCACCTAGTACATTAGTTTTGAAATTTCCATAAGAAAGAATAATACTTTTAGTTGGAATAATAGAGGATTTCTGAATATTTAATTTGCTGAGAATTTTTAGTGGTAATACACTTGATTCTGCACCTGAATCTAATTTAAATCTAATATTATGATTATTAATTAAAACATATTCATACCAACATGATACATTCAAAGAATTTTCTTTATGTTCATAAATTTCAACATAGTTGTCTTGATTTAGTTCGGTTTTTCTTTGTAGAATATTTGAATTGTCTTCATTCGATGTCTGGATTTCTTCTATTTTTTCTTCGTATCTTGGGTTTTCATTTTTCTCTTTTTTATCTTTTGCATCCTTTCTAGAATTTTTGAAATCTGATGTGGATAGTTGATTTTTATCTTTCGAGCGACACATTTTTGCAAAATGTCCTTTCTTCTGACATACAGCACAAGTTTTGTTGTATGCAGGGCATTTCCCTCTCGTGTGTTCAAAGCCACATCTTTTGCATTTAATTAGTGCTAGTGAAACTGCATTGACTCGCTCTTCTGGAGTTAATAATTTTATATGCTGCTCGGATAATTCTACAGATTTACAGTATTCTTGTATTTTTTCAAGGCTCATGTCAGGTTCTCTAATTAATCTTTGTTGTATTTGTTTGTCATTAATTCCTAGAATTACTCTGTCTTTTAACATTCTGTCAATATATGACTGTTTACAGTTGTCCTTTGAGCACATGAATTCGCAGTTAGCAGCTTGCTTTTTTAATTCAGTTATAAACGAATCAATGGTTTGATCTTCCTTTTGAATAATTTTATTGAATTTAAATGTTTCCATTGTTATATTTTTCTTGGGTAGAAAATACTGGTCAAAACAGTGTAGGACATTTTCTAGTGTTTTTATATTATCCTTAGGAAAGGTATTGTATATATCCAGACCTGTTTCTCCTATTGTATGTAACAGTAAGGCAATTTTTACATCTTCCTGTTCTTTACTTTTTCCTGATGCTAGCATAAAAATCTCGAACCTTTGTTTCCATTTCGGCCATTTACTAATTGAATCTTCCATGGAAAATTGTTCTGGTGGTTTGCACTCCATTTTGTTTTCGTTACCTATCTGTTGGCGGGAACTAGTATGTTATCAGGATTGTTATCACGTTTTAATTAATACTTCTGACACCATGTTTTGTTGTTTCTTATGTGGGTTCGTTTTAATTAAACGTTAACACACTTTTCATTTTAAAACACTTTATTAACAAAGCTACAGTAACAGATATTAAATCTTATACATGTGTATGGCGCTACTAGAAGCCATCATCTCTGTATCTAGTTCGTTGACAAAACTCCTATTCTAGTCTAAAACTACCAATCGCTACCAATCTTAAATAATAAAAACCCTTACACAACAGATAGTATATATAGGTCTACAATCTAAAGTTTTTGACTTATTCCCATTTTTCTGAAAATTTCAAAGTTTTTATAAAATTATATTTCTCGAAAGCGACGTATTAGTACAATTTTTTGTAGTATTATTCATAATAAAAGGTCTTAATAGAAGCATATTTTATTTTTCTTCAGTTACTAATTGCATCTGCAGCAAACTGGATTAAAATTACATGGCACATTTTTGTATGTCATTATTTTTTTCCAAATGGAACAACCTGTATATCAGTACATTTTTGAATTGCTTATTTAATTTCACATCAAAAACATGTAAGACGTTAATACTTTAAAAGTGACTACTACAGAGCTATTGTAGTTTTTTGATATAATTTTGCCACCTTCATGTTTTTTATTTGAATACGGAATAGTGAGTCATGATATTTATTGCAACCTTGATATTTGAATGGATGCCATTTAGTAAGTTGTTACTCAGTTGACAAGCATGATTTGAATGAAGTTTTCGAAAAATTAGCTTAGAGATATGATTTTTATACATATATTGGGCGAATTACAAAAAAAAATGTTTACCAGCTTAAGATTTTGAGTTGTTTATAAAACTGCATTCCAAACATATATAATAAATATAACATATAACTTTCTTTTTTCTTTTACTTTTATAATCTTGGTAAGTGTCTTATTTCTATATCTACATATTTATACAATAATTGGATATATTGTACTTACAATACATAACAATATATTTCATAAAATATATAGAATATGGTGCAATAAACAAATTTTAAATCAAAACAAATTAATACCTTCATTATAGTAAGTGCAGAAACAGGAATTAGGAGGTTATATCAACGCTAATTCGTGCAAAACAAACTACAAAATAACAATAAATATGTATACTAAAGTAAACAAAAATTATTTCAACAAGTATTCAAATGAGTTTCCATTCACTTCTAAACATTTTTCCCGGAAAATGTATAGATCGTGAAGGCCCTATTCACTGGGCCAGTGAATAGGGCCTTCACCCTTCAACCAGGCCGCTTGGTCTCCAGATATGACAAAAGTAGATTTTTTTATTGGGACACGTAAAAGAGCAACTGCACAGAATACCTGTAACAAATGAAGCAATGCGGGAACATATTTGAGAAATATTTAGAAATATAAGTCCTCAAGTTCTTTCTAATGTCGATATATCATTTCAGAAGCGTATTGAAAAATCTTTAGAAGTGAATGGAAACTTATCTGAATACTTGTTGAAATAATTTTTGCTTATTTTAGTAAGTATACATATTTACTATTTTTTTGCTTCAACGGATTTTAATGTTTCTGGGCTCATTAGATAGAGAATTTTGCATTATGTATTACGAAATTGCGTGGTTGTCAAAAAAATAACAGAGGGCGCTGTTCTCAATTTATGTATATTGTTTTTTTTTAATTTTAAATAGAACGATGAAAACCGGAAGTTGCTATCTTTTTTCTTGACAAAGTTATAGTCATACGAAAACAATCCAGAAAAATTAAATTTTTAAATATAAATTTATTTATTTATTGGGAGTAATAATTTTATTTTAATTTTAAGAGGGTTACTAGACAGTGTATAGTTTGCTTTCAATTAATTTTCTATCATACTCTTCCACTAATGTATTCATTTCCATCTTATTATTGATTTTTTAATTCATTGCATATATTACGTTAAATTCCCCTTTTAAATGTTTTCAATTCTCTAGCTATTATTTTTTAAATATCATTTCTCGGCTCTTCCAATATTGAAATAAAATAATAATAATACTGAACAGTCTACAGTTTGCTTTTTAAATTTTCATAATACAATATTGCATATTGCATGCACCGTAAAATGTCATATTCTAACGTTCAAGCTTATGACATGATTAGAATGTGTTTTCAATGCTTTGAAAATGAAGTTCTGGCTTCCCGGCAATATTCCCTCAATTATCCGGAAAGAAGGTTTTATTGAGTTTTTTTTCGTCTTGGGAGATATTCTTGATTTTGATTTATGGGGTAGAATAAAAGACATAGTTTATCCCAAAAAGCAGATTACAACAATTGCTGCCTCCGAAATTGAAGAAACTATGCTCTCTACTAATCGACAAGTAAACATGTATTGAAAATAATGGTGGGCACTTTGAGCATTTGAGTAAATGATTTGTTTATAACTAATGCATTATATTATATTGTCTTTTTGTCGTTATTGTATACTTAATCCATGAGTTATGGAAATTATTTTTGCTGTTTTCCTATACTTAGATGTATATCTGTTGGGTAATAAAGTTATATTATTATTATTATTATCATTTTATTTCAATGTCGGAAAAGACAAGACATGAAATTTTAAAATAGTTAGAGAATTTGAAAACATTTAATAGCAGAATCTAACGTAACATACGCAGTGAATTAAAAAATCGGTGAGAAGATTGTTAAAATTTTTATTTTACTGGATTGTTTTCGTGTGACTATATCTTCGTCAAGAAAAAGGTAGCAACTTCCGGCTTTTATCATCCTCTTCAGTTTTTTATGTGCTTCAATATTACGATATTAAAAATATGTCGTTCCTTTTAAAACTTCAAAGCAAAAACAAGTTATATACATAAATTGAGAAAAGATCTCCCAGTTATTTTTTTTAAGGACCACGTAATTTCGTACAACATATCCTTCAATTCTTTCTAAAAATCTCTATTTAATGACCCCAGAAACATAACATCTGTTATTCGAAGGTAGATGGATCGGCCGCGGTGGTCCCATTAGTTGGCCACCTAGATCGCCAGATTTGACCAAACTTGATTTTTTTCCATGGGGGTACATAAAAAATATTGTATATCCGGCACCTCCTACTACAGCAGACGATATGAGGCAACGTATAATACGTGCTTTTGAAACAGTTTCCATTGAGAAGCTGAAACACGTAAATAGGTCCTTTCTGTCAAGGCTGCAAATGTGTTCTATTCAAAATGGGGGTCACTTTGAAAATTTATTATAAATATTGCTTCTATCAAAATTACAATTGTCGTGACCATTTTTTTTATAATTTCCATTAATAACTCAACAATGCGTCATCCAAAATCAAAACCCCAGATATCGATGAAAACACAAATTAAAGTAGATAAGGAGAAACAAAAGATATACAGGGTGTTTCATTAAAAAAAAATTCGAATGTGTGTCATTTTAACGCATCACCCTGTATAATTCAAATTACTTTGAAAATGTATGTTTTGTGTTACTGTGCCACTTTTTATACAATAAATTTCTTCAGTACTATTTAATAACGCCTATATTGGACTTTGACGCACTAATGAGTAATCCTATATATATATATTGTGTTTTCTTTTTTTCTTGGTGTGCGGCTTTTATAGGTGGTGAGTAATAATTGATAAGTTAACGTTTCGACAAATTTTATTACTTATCGGCTAGTATTAATGCATTTCTAGGGCGCTGTTGAAATGCCTAAAGTAAGGACAAATTCCAGAAGATCATACAATTTTAAAGTATATTTAAAGAGTAATCTATATGGAAAATTATGTACCTAGGTATTATTAATACAAGATAATCGTTTTGTTGTTATCGGATAAGATCAGTTCATAATCGCCCAATGCACAAATGGATATTGAAACACAATTTTATCCTTTGAATTAATCTCTTTATTTCGGAAACAATATGTGTATAATATTTCCCTACTTTTTTAATTTGATTTCCTTTTCTAATTGATTTTTGATGTAGGTATTTGTTAAGTAAGTACCTACTGAATACAATACTAATACTCTGCTAATTATTCGTTCCTGTCACTTATAAGATTAGATCATTAGATAAAGTTTTTATTCTATTGTCATTCATTTCATAAACATTACTCGGAATTACATATTTTAAAGATTTTTTTAATATATTCTTCGAAGAACAAAGGGAGTTATGATTGACATGATATGATTATCATACAATTTTAAAGATTGTAGTAGGATTATAGAAACCGGAAATATACGAAGGAAAATTGCTGCTTATTGTTTGCCTATGTATCTGAACTGTTCAGAAAAATGATGATGATGAAGTCAAGTAAGTGTTGAACAAAAAAATCGGATGTCCTAACTTAAGAATCGAATCTGTCTCAGACATGACTTCAAATTTTCAAGGATTACTTTGACTTTGAAATTTTCTGAATACCCGTTATATGGTTGAATCGTAAAATCTGTATAAAATTAAATTGTATATAGATTCTTCAGAGATAAATTCACAGTTAAGGCAACACAATGGTAAATGTGACAACGTATGTAAAAGTGAATAAATATTTGGAATAAGGTATACAAATTCCCATGGACCGAAACAATTTCAGCACAATAAAATTAAACTAGTATTTTACTAGCTTCCGCTAGTAAAATACTGTTGCGTTTTCGGGTTCGCAATAAACAACTCGTGCAAATGTTTTGAAACAGTCTGTATATTTATACACTTAAAACTAATCACAATATAAAAATATAACATGAATGTATCGCACTTAAAACTACTACAAATAAATTAACACACGTATTTATATATTTGACTACTATTTATGTTTGCAATATTTATATAACACTGCACCACTTATATTTATTTTAATCTGTTCAGTAAATACCGCACGACGACTACTGAATGAATAATAATTATCCCGGCCCCAGCTGTTCTTATATCGGAATCGTAAAAGGCCTAGAAGTTGCCAGAAACTTCGTGCTTTTTTCTCGATAGGCCGGGAGCCTTCCAGAGAAATGTCGCTTATCCACTACACATGTGTAGATGATTTATGAGTGCGTTTTTATCGTCGTCGCGCCAATGTTTATTTTTCTTTCTTTTTTTGTGGAGCTTATTTCATTACAATACTATTACATAAAAGCTAGCTACAATTTGAATATTCTAAATAAAGTTATTAAATATTACTTTTCTATACCTATATTTTATTTAATAAATCTCCATTTTCAACTATATTCGTTGAGTAGCAGTAGAGCAAATTTTTCGGAAACAAACAAATAATTCAAAATTACCTTGTTTGACTAGTTTCATGGGTATTTTGAAGATATACGAATATGAATGAGAGCTATTAATTTAATAGCACCTATTGCAATAAATATAATAGGTACCTATAGTTATACCAAAATAAGTAAATAAATTTTGTTTTTATTCATTTTCCAGTCCTGGTTTTTCCAGGCAGAAGGTGGTTGGAGAAACCTGGAAGGCAAATAATATTCACCACTTTTTCACAAAAAGCAATTGAGAAAATACTTTAGCGTCCATTTTGGAACAAGATAACATAATTATTTAGATTATAAAAGGTCGAAGGGGAAATTGGACAAAGACTGATAAAGAATATGAAATAGATATACGTCAAAAAAATGAGGTGTGGGTACCACATGACTTTCTTATACGTATGTGCCTTGCAAATTATACACAAGTTGTTAAAAAAAAGTAAAAATAACACTTATATTTCAAATGAAGAATGTCTTTCTAACCAGTTTTTCGACAGTTGTTAAGACATTGGTTATTAATATAACCAATTTGTTCAAACCTATGACGTTTCTATAATATCATAAATAAAATATTTCATTATAATCCAAAACCCATAATATTGCGCAGTGTATTCATCGTTTATATTTAGGACTATTATTTTTGGGCTCTCTGCATGTTCACTTCAAGTGTATATTCCAACGGTGCCCAACAGCAAGCCCGCGGGCCATGAAATGGCACGCCAACACATTTGAATTGGCCCGCCGCTGGCTTAGCGACACGGCGCATGTGTAGCGCCTCACTCCCGCGTTTGAGTCACGTTACAGATTCATACAGATTTACAGAAACATGTTTCTGCTAGGGATGCCGATTTCTTTTAAAATGATCGATTCTCTGAATCGATTAATATCGAAACTGTAAAAATCGATTCAGAAAAAAATTGATGGTAAAATAATCGATGTTTTGATGTGTATAGATGTAAACAAAAGCCGAGAGAGATATGGACATAGAGATATTACTTTTCCCTCATTTTTTCTTTTTGAAGCTAGCACAAAATATGTAGGTATAAAAATTAAAACAATGTCATAGAACTTATATTACACAGAAGTCATAGAACTATAGAACATAGTATACCTAATCAAATTGTATATTTAATATACATAATGTTCTATTGCAAATGCCAATCCTCAGCTGGCAATGAATTTAAAAATACCAAATTAGACAGTCTTGTTGACGATAGACGTTTTCTATTGGGGTCTATTATATTTCCAACACGTGAAAACAAACGTTCTGACGAGACTGATGTTCCTACTACAGACAAGAATTGGGTTGCTACTTTTGAAAGTATTGGATATGTTGTTTTATGTTTCTCCCAAAATTCGATTGCATCTTCTTTGATGTTGGTCACAGATTGATTTAAGTAATGTTTTAGGTCATCGTTTCCATCAGAATTAGAATCTTGAGAAGCCGCTTCTGGATCTCGTACTAGTTTTTGGTGGAAGTTCCATATGTTCATGTTGTTATTGTCAGCAGTTTCATGATCATCTGCGTCTCAAAGTGGCGATTACTAATAAGTGTACTTCCTCGATTTTGCCAAATCTTTTGGCCATTTCACGTTCGAATGAACTTTTTAAAGACTGCACAGCTTGTGTTTCAAAATTTAAGCTTGAAACTTGTTGGGTCAGCATATTTATAATGGGAATGATCTTGCTGACAGTTACATAATGATCCCCACATATCTCACTTGATGCAGCTTCAATTGGTTTCAACAAATCAATTACTTCCTGGGCTTCTTGAATTTCAGGGGCGGTAACATCCTAGGTGATTTAGGAAAGCTATTTGAAATAGAAAGATACTTTATCAAAACCCTCTTGTATTTTGTAAATTATTACCTTAGCAGGATAGTTCCTATTTCATCTTTCAGTTTTAAAAACCTTTTCAACATTAGAAATGATGAGTTCCACCGAGTCACTACTGACTGAATTAATTTTTAACTGCCAAGTTTGCGTAATTCATCTGACGCAGTAACTGTGTGTTTAAAATAGGTTACAATTGCTTTGGTGGCAGTTAGTAAGGCAGTTATATTTTCTTCATCACAAATATTTTGAGCTACTAAATTCAATGTATGAGAAAAACATGGTAAATGCCTATTTTTGTCAAGAAGACTTGCGGCCGCTTTAATAATATTGGCTCCATTAAGAGTTACAATAGCACGGATTTTGGAAATAGGAATTCCCCATTCCTTGAATGTGTCCCCCAATATTTCCACTAGGAATTCATTTCTATGTGTTTGTGTTAGTTCTTTTAAACAAATCACAAGGTTACAAAGCTTGGTCTCTGCAATGAAATGCACAGTGGCTCCCAAAAAGCTACGAGTATTGATGTTATCAGTCCACATATCTGCTGTTACTGATAAATGCTCAATACATAACAATTTTTGTTGAATCATTCTCCGTAAAACATCATGCCTATAATCTATTAACTGTGTAATTTTTGTACTTCCGAGTGCTTTAAAATTAGGAAGTGCCTTTTTAATGAAATAATTAAAACCTTCCTTTTCTGTTGAATTTAGCGGTTAATTATCTTCCACAATCATATACATTAAAGCTTCTGTTAATATGATCCATTTACTGCCGCCATCTGAAATTCATACAAGATTTAACCCAGTTCTAAAATAAATGGTTTTGATATCATTACCTTTCAATGACTCAATTTCTGAAAATGACTCTTGGATCCTTTTTTGTGACAGAGTTACTCCCACTAGTCCCCTAGTTTTGATTTTAAGAATGTATGTAGGTGTCGTGACTGCCATGGAATTGATATCTCTGGAATCTATAAAAATTTGATAAATTCGCAAGTAAGTATCCACAATTTTTTTATTCACCTTCATCAGCAACAGATATTTTAATATTACTTGAAGTAGTTGCCATATCGTCATCAGCATCTACAAGAGTATCCAACAAGGTCTCTTCCTCTTGTTCCATTGCTGCATTTTCAATAAATTCAGTGTTGGCAGACTTTGTTCTGTTGTTACTGCACTTAAGACCTACGTTTTACATTTGGGTACGTTTAAAACCATGTTTTCTAATAACATGATTCATTAGATTAGTGGTGTTTCCACAAGATTTCAATTCTTTATGACATAATTTACACTTTCCTCCACCACTAGTTTTGATGAAAGATCTCACTTTTTCGAGACATTTTACTATACATATAACACCACCATCAGCACTGCATTAGGTACTTTGCAGTTATAGTTGGCAGCATTGAACAATAGCCATCAAATAATGTCGAATGACAAATATTCATGCAAAAGTTGAAAAATCTTCCTGTCGTGTCGCGTACTCCGTTTGTCTTGCACGATTATTAAAAAAATCGTTAACAAGAAAATCGATTCTTATAAATAATCGCGCATAAAAGAATCGGTTTTAAAAATCGATTTCAAAAAAATAAATAAATCGATTCTTTTGATAATCGATTAAAAATCGACATTCCCACTTTCTGCGTGTCGGGCCGTATTCTCATATTATCAAACAACTCTGTCGGTCAGTTTCGTTAGGAGTGCAGATTTAGTTGCATGTATTGTTTTTCTTAAAAGTTTATTACTTACTCGAAGTTTTGCACTCTGATTGATGCGAGTGTCGTGGTTTGTGCTGGATAAAATGGCTCAAAGCAAACCAAGTTTGTCGAATCACAGTACAACACATGATTTTGGGACTAAATTCTGAGAATTGCACGTGAAAGTAGCCCCGAAAATAAGAACTTCTGCATCATTCATTTTGTCAAGTTGGCTGCATTAATAATTTAATGACCATACGAAATTTTTTGCTGAAGGTGGATTTTTATCACTTTTTCTATATCTCACCCCGGTTATATCTCGGTATACCGTACGGAATATCTCTTTTGTGTCTGAAGCAAAGTTATAGATATTGAATAGGAGAAAAAAAATGAGGTGTGGCCACCACACGACTTTCTTATACGTATGAAAGTGTTACTTCCGGTACGAATTTTGAAATTTCATTTATATAAAAAATATTCCAAATCCAACTCTAAATACTTTTGTACTCTTCATAAATATATATAGAATGCATAATTTACGACATATTTGCAAAAAATCGCTATTCGATAAGGGTCCAGTCAGAATTTTGAAATTTTTTTTATACAAAAGATATTTAAAAGTACATTCTAAATACTTTTATACTCGTAATGTACCTGCCTAGAAAGCATGACTTGCGAGATATTCGCAAAAAACTGATTTTCGATAAGAGTAAAATACCTACTTCCGGTAGGAATTTCGAGAAACTTTATTAAAACAATTTTTCTCAAATTTAATTTTGAATACATTTGAATTCTTTATAAATTTGTTTAAACTTAGTAATTGACGAAATATTTGCAAAATTCGATTTTTTCACCGAAGTAAACTACTACTTCCGGTCTGCCGAATTTGCTCAAAATCTAATCAGTTCTCAAAAGGGAGATTGTATTCGTAAATACAAAATTTGGAATTGATATCTACAGCGGTTTGACCGCTATCGTGGTCACACACACACACACGGACAGACACACACACAGAGACACACACACACAGAGAGACACAGACATTTTTTAAAAACCACTTTTTTGGTATCAGGGGACCTCAAAACGTGGACATCTGCCAAAATCTCGAGGTCGAAAATTTTCATCATCACATCCTTCCTTATACTACGTATAAGAAAGTAAAAAGCGGAACAAACCTACCCGAAAAAAGTGCATCCAGTGCCTTAAAAATCGCGTAAATGCCCATTTCCCCCCATTTTTCATATTTTTTGCTCAATAACTGGATTGCAAATCCACAAATATGCTGATTTTTTTTCTTTATTAACTTTATTTTGCTTAAACATAAAAATTCCGATTCATAAAAACAGAGGTGCGCATCCCTTTAGCCAGCGCACGATCTTGTTCGGGTATATTTTTACTCTCTTCGTGAATATTATTACAAACATATGTGCTAGTGATAGTACCTGGGATACAGATGTAGCATGTTAGCTTTCAAACAGAACGGGGGTTAGCGGATGATTTCATTTTTTAAATATTTGTAATAAAACTAAAATTGGCTCTCTTTCTCTTCTTGCGCATCATCACTGTTTTAAAACCAGAAGAACATTGAATATATATTTCAATATGGAATATAACAAGTGCCCATGTGGTCATATCATCCCAAAAATAGACAAGCAGGATCGAAAAAACTTGTTCACTGAGGAATTCAAAACAGCGTATTGTCATTATTTTGATGAAACAGATTTAAGTGGTGCAAATTTTACGCCGAACACAGTATGCAAAAGTTGTTATAATACCCTTATAATGTGGATACATGGAAAAGGTGTACAGTTTTCTTTTATGAAGCCAGTAATTTGGGTGGAAGAAGCGGTAGTCAAAGATATTGAGGACGCCTATGACTGTTTGGAATCCATCTTTCCAAAACTCAGTGGAGCTAAAATTAGAAAAGGTACGTATCGTTGTCTGTATTTCAATATTGTCATATCTAAATTTGTTCACTTCGATATATTCGCATTACCAATAATTTTTTCGCAAATGCATTTTTTCTTTTTCAAACAGGTATTCTGAATGGACCGGATATACGAAAATTAATGAAAAGAGAATCTTTCACAAATATGCTTTCGAACCATTATAACCACCTATGTGCATGGGACGCACTGAAACAAGTCATTGAAGGCGTTTTAGGAAAGAACCGTGTACAGCGAGATGACATACAGACACGAGTGGACAAGTTGCTGTATTATTTTGAAAAAATCAATGCATCCATGACGTTAAAATTACATTTCATGCATTTCCACCTTGATACCTTTTTGGCACAATTACCTCAGGAATCGGACGAACAAGGAGAGAGGTTCCACCAGGTGACCATGACAATGGAAAAGCGATTCAAAGGCAAAAAATTAGATGCATTGCTTGCGGAGGTTTGTTGGTGGAGTTCTAAAATTATGCAATTTGAAGATGAAAGCACCGAAGATGAAGATGACACTGAAATTGGTGGACACACTGAAGAAAACATGCCCTTGAATATTATGTCTAACTCGTACGATGATGCAGACTCAGAACATGAATATGAAGAATCTGCGAAGAAAACAAGATCATCAGAACCACAAGCGTCTACTTCAACGAGGATGGATATTGAAAATAATTGAAAATGTTCTAAATTTTGTTTCCATGCATAGATAAAAAATAAAAATCTCATATTTTCTGTGTAAGAATAGCTGTAATATGAATCGGAATTTTTATTAGCATGCAACATAAAGCTTATAAAGAAAAAAAAGCAGCATATTTGTGGATTTGTAATCCAGTTATTGAGCAAAAAAATGTGAAAAATGGGGGAAAATGGGCATTTTTGCGATTTTTAAGGCACTGGATGCACTTTTTTCGGGTAGGTTTGTTCCGCTTTTTATTTCTCCTATTCAATATCTACAACTTTGCTTCAAACCCAAAAGAGATATTCCGTACGGTAACCGAGATATAACCGTGTTAAAATATAGAAAAAGTGATAAAAATCCACCTCGAGCAAAAAATTTCGTATGGCCATTAAATTATTAATGCAGCCAACTAGACAAATCGAATGATGCAGAAGTTCTTATTTTTGGGCTACTTTCACGTGCAATTCTCAGAATTGAGTCCCAAATCAATGAGCTGAAAAATGTTGTACTGTGAAGGGACAAAGTGCATCAAGCTCCCGTAACTTTCCTCAAGAATGGGAAACAAAATACCTTTTTACCGAGAGCAAGGCATCTAAACCAGTATGTCTCATTTGTTCTACCACGGTTGCCGTTGCCAAAAAATTGAATATAGAAAGAAATTATCGTCAGAATTATAGTAATTTTAGTACAGATTACCCGGAGGATAGTACTCTTAGAACCGATTATATTGCAAAGAAGAAGAAGTCTCTTCTTTCTCAGCAATATATCTTTCATGTACAACATGACGAAATGAAGAATATGGTAAAAGGTTCATATGAGATCTCTCTTCTCTTGGCGAGAGAGGAAACATCTTATTCTGACGGAGAAATTATAAAAGAAGCTTTGTCTATTTTTGCCGAAAATACTCATGAAAATAGTACTAAAAATATGGAAAGCAATATTTCTCTTTCTCAAAATACTGTAACCAGGAGGGTGGAAGAAATGGCTAGTGATGTTTTCAGTCAAATACGAAAGACTGTTGCTGAATGTAAATATTTTTCATTGGCCGTCGATGAAACGTACGACTTAACTGGAAAGGCTGAGTTAGCCGTTTTCGTTCGATGCGTTGTTGAAGATTTTAATGTGTTTCAAGATCTCCTTGAAGTGTGTGATTTATCCATGACAACTACAGTATTCGCCATTTTTCAAAAGGTCAAAAATTGTATTGAGAAGCACGACCACGATTGGAACAAATTTCTTTCAATTTGTACTGATGGAGCGCCTGCTATGATAGGGAAACGCAATGGTTGTGTTGCTTTACTTGAAAAACACATTGGTCATGAATTATTTTCTTATCACTGCATTATTCATCAAGAAGCTCTTTGAACAAAAAATATGAAATTCGGTTATATCTTTGAGCCTGTTGCGCGCTGTATAAATTATATCCGAGCAAATGCACTTCGCCGTCATGAATTCAGAGCTATCTTTGAAGAATAAATTAATGAACATTAAGAGAATTACTTCTTCATTGATGGCTCTCAAAAGGGGAAATGTTAAGTCGGTTTTTTAAATTAAAAGAGCAAGTTTTGTCATATTTACAAGAAAAAAATGCAATGCCTGAAGAAAGAAATTTATTTGAAGATTATGGATGTGATTTTGCTTTCTTGGTAGACATAACAACTCACCTCAATAACCTCACCTTAGAATTACAAGGCAAGGATTCCTCTTTACCAATAATGGTAAATAATGTTAATCGTTTTAGGGCTAAGTAGAAATTATTTATAAAAGACATAGCAAGAAAAGACATTTTCCAACACTGTTAGAAATTAAGAACACCTCAGAAAATATTTTACCTAACTGGAATAAATATGAGATAGCGGCCGACTGACTGCTGACATCTTTTAATACCCGCTTTAAAAAATTTTACGAAGAAAAGGAAACAATATCCATTTTTATGAATCCATTCGCAATTAATTGTGAAGAGTTGGTGCAATATTCGCCAAATTTACAACTTGAATTACGGATCTGCAACATCACTTGCTACTCAAAAATAAATTTGCGGAGCTGATCAGATCACAAACGATAGAAGAGTAGGTATGTGAAATTTTGGAAATTTGTTCCTTATCAGGATTATCCAAATATCAAACTTCCAGCTATGCATTGTGTGTGTCGATTTGGCTCAACATACGTGTGCGAAAAATTCTTTTCGTCATTAAATTTTATAAAAGATAAGTATCGAACAACACTGACACGAGGTCAGCTCTCAGGTTTATTATTATTATCAACTTCTGCAGTTACACCAAACTTTGAAGAACTACTTAATAATAAGAATATAATATACAGAAGGCTCATTAAAACTCCACTATTTGTCGTTTTAGTTTTCATTTTTAATTTAAGATTGAATATTTACAGATAATAAATATGTCTAATATTTTCTTATGTTTTATTGTTATCTTACTCAACTGTATCTGAACATAATAAATGTTTAATAATTAATTAAGTTTTAATTTATAATCAAGTGTATGTATATTGGCCCGCAAACAGATTAGCTTTAAAAATACGGCCCACTTTACTTTGCCCACCCCTGGTATATTCTTTGGTAAAGAATATTTTCAAAGCTCATATTATTACTCTTAATACCACCCCAAAATTTTTATTTGATCTAAGTACATTTAAACCCGTTTATTGCATTGATTGATTTGCATACTATATAGGTAATATTTCATATTTCAAAATAATTTTATTTATGTGAATTAAAATTACAAAACAAAATAGAATTTCTGTTATTTATATACATCTATGCTTTTTCAAAATTAATTCTGGTCAGATATGCTTGAAAATATAATAGTTAAACATCATATAACATATCAGAATGTTAACTTACAACTGAAGCTATAAATTTTACGTCAACAAAAAGAAGTTTCAAATATTGTTTATTTAATTATTACTCAATGTTGCACTTAAGTAGTAAATGTACTAATGTAGTTCATACACTTGACATTAGTTCGATTATTTTATGCTAACTAAGGTAAATATTTATCAATTTTTTTGATCATTAATCAAACGCGCAAGATGTAAGGAATTTATGGATTAATATAATAGGACACACCCAGAAGTAAAATATTTTTCAAATATACTATTTAAATGTAAAAAACTATTTATTTAATTATAAAAAGACAACGGGAAGTGCTAATACTTGTATGTATGCTTTGAGCGAAATGTGCATATCAAAATGATAATTTTTTAACTGGTGGCGGCGCAATATCGAGTTAGTAGATATGAACTGTATAAGTGGCGGACCAGGCGAACGGCAAATCCCGAATCAACGAACAAACATGAGTGGTTCAGTGAGAGGAGTTGTATATAAGACTTGTCAAATTGTATTTACTCAGTCTGTAGTGATATTTTGTAGTGTTTTCTCTGTTTTTAAAGTGTAATACATACGCGTTTTCAATATGTGTGGTAAGTCGATTTGTTTTTACTATTTCAATTGAACATAACCTATATGTTAGTGGAATTGCTTGTTTTTTAAATCCTAGGCGTTGTGATTTATAAGGAGCTTCAGTCGTATAAGAATTTGTTATAGAACGAATGATTAACAAATTGATTTTACAATGGACTAGATATTTTTTCACTTAATATTATTATTTGGCAACTTATTGTTTGACACTTTAATGTTAAAAATATAATTTAGATGTACATAATAATAATACCATAATTAATAATTGAAATTTATATAAAATTATATAATGCCCAGTCTTTTTTCTTATTTTGCCGATAAGTAATAGGTAAGATATATTATTGACATTTATTAAAGTGAAAGTGGATATGTACCTATACTTTGTCTGAATTTTGCAATAGATCATGATTTTAAATCTATTGACTAACATTTAACCTATTGCGGTGGCATTTTCAAATAACAATAAAAATTGAAGAAATAGCAGATTCCCTTTTATGTATTTTATATTCCGTTGTCATGTTACAGTTATATTGTTTGTTATTCTGAATAAATCTCCCAATGTCATTATTAACTAAAATGATACAGACCGTTTTAAATTTCTTAAAGTTAAAAACTTTTTGTAGGATTGCCATAAATAATTGGTTGTAATTTAGATTACTGTGGTTCATTTATTTATTAGCTAGATACCTCAAATTATTATTAATATATTTTGGATATCACATCAGTATGTCAAAAATCTATCATTCAAGTTTACGAAATAAAGACAAAACAAATGCTTATCTTACGATAAGATTATATATTATTGTTATCAATTCGTTGGTGATTTACTACCATACTACTCATTTGCCTAAGTACCTAGGTGCTTTTCAAAATAAAGATGCTGATGCCTGATGCCTATTACTGTTTAGCTTAATCTATTTCATATTTATAATACCCATAGGTACCTAATACCTACTTCCAATATAAGCAAATTCATAGTTTTGCAATACTACTGCATACCTCTTCTATATTTATTGATATAACTATACATTATATTTTTTTAATAGCTCTGGTTAGAATATTGACATCCTCATATTTCTATTTATCTGCAGTAATGTTTTATTGCAATAGAATATAAAATTTCAACGAATCTATGGGACATTTATATATCTTGTTAATGTAGATATAGGTATGCATGGATTAATATGACTTAATTCACAAATAAGAATAGGTAGGTATTACAATGTATTTATTTCCAACAATCTCAATATTGTTAGACTATTAGGTAGTTCGAAGTAATAAATGCTGATAATCCTGAAGGGGTTTGTTAAAATTGCTTATCCGTGGGTATGTAACATTTAAAGTTGGCGATTCTTGTGATACCTTTAGTATACGAGCTAACTCTAGCTTACACAGATTTTCTTTTTCTATTAACATTATCTCAAATGCTCGCAGCAATTTTTGTTATTGTTGATGATAGGCTGAAATTGTATAGCAGTATTGAAAACAAAATTAGCTAGTAGAAGAAATGTTGATAGAGTGATTTTAACAGGAAGTGCCCACTACCTTAATCAGTTTTTTCCAAATCCTGACTTTACCTTTTAAAATATTTAAACAATTATTTTTTAAATCATTAAAATACGTAAACGAAATATGTCCATATGTCCGTATGGTCCATTTTTTGAAGATATACATGTATGTAGAGAAAAAATAAAAAATTAAAGTAAACGTCCTTGAAAGAGTCTAAAAAATATGTTCACAATAAAACTTATGATTTGGAAAGTAAAATAAATACTGCAAGAGTAATTGATGGAGAAATTTTAAAGTGAAAGATGATACAATTTCGGCTAGCAGGCGGAGTTTTGCCTTACGAGATTTATCGGTTCTGAGAACTTCAACAGAGACAGATATATAAAAGTTTTAAGATTGACCGTCCATGTTGATTTCAATGACACATGATTAGTGTCGTTCAACAAATTAAATACACGGTGCAGGCATAAATCAGAGTGCCAACACCATCTGCGCTTAGTATGACCGTCCAAAACGTATGTCGGCGCACAAAAATCGGTGAAATACCCGACGCGTCCACTCAAAATCAGAATTCTTACAATCTGGGAACACAACATTAACTCGCCGGCTCAACAGAGCAGATCAAAATAACTTAAAATTTGCCGAAGATTATTCGAACGAGCATTTCAAAAATTCTTTCAAGTGTTTCATTGTTCAATACAATCTTAATGTTGAATGATAATGATACACAATAATGATAATTGATTGACGCGTTTATTGTCAATAGAATAGGGCAATTCCGTGTTACATATTAAGAAAATTGCGTTATGGAAAGATGGCTTTAGACAAACTTCAAAATCAGTATTCTTTCAATCTGGGAATACAACCTTAACTCGTAGGCTCAACAGAGCAGATCAAAATAATTTAAAATTTTCCGAAGATTATTCGAACGAGCATTTCAAAAGTTCTTTCAAGTGTTTCATTGTTCAATACAATCTTAATGTTGAATGATAATGATACACAATAATGATAATTGATTGACGCGTTTATTGTCAATAGAATAGGGCAATTCCGTGTTACATATTAAGAAAATTGCGTTATGGAAAGATGGCTTTAGACAAACTTCAAAATCAGTATTCTTTCAATCTGGGAATACAACCTTAACTCGTAGGCTCAACAGAGCAGATCAAATTAATTTAAAATTTTCCGAAGATTATTCGAACGAGCATTTCAAAAGTTCTTTCAAGTGTTTCATTGTTCAATACAATCTTAATGTTGAATGATAATGATACACAATAATGATAATTGATTGACGCGTTTATTGTCAATAGAATTGGGCAATTCCGTGTTACATATTAAGAAAATTGCGTTATCGAAAGATGGCCTTAAGGCAAACCTCAAATTCTCTATCTCTCGAGAGGGCTGAAGTAGTACGCAATTTCATCAAAAAATCTGTGCGAATGGGGCATACAAAGGTGAAGTTGAAACGATTCTTGTATATTGTGAGTTTACGAATTGCATTGTTACTAACATTAAAGTAAAAAATATCTTTTAGTTCATTGATAACCAGTACAGTAAATTTTACATTAAGTTGTCCTTAATTGCTTAAGTTTTGGAAACAATGATTTTCTGGTGATAAAATACGATATACAGCGTATATAATTCTAAGATTAAAGTCTGGAACTAGTAAAAAGGCAGATGTTCGAATGATAGCACGGTACGCTCACATACACAACTCAATGTTTCTCTCACACCCTAAGCTATATTATGATACATTTTTTTCCTGCATACCATATTTATTGAAGTTCTTTTTACTACCGAAATATATTATTTCTATGTACAAATACATTAGGTAACTTTTGAAATATAGTAATACATAAGCCTAAGAGACCAATATAATGTTATTTTACACTTTACATTTAATTTCTATTTTAACCATCCTTGGTTAGAAAAACCACCATGTTTAATACTATGCAACAACAACGTCGGAAAGAGCATCAAATATCGTAATATTTGATAATGTTGGTCGCCAAATATTATTAAATTCCATTGTTTTAATTGCTTATTTACTTACTGCTGTTATTAGTATTGTTATGGCGATAATGTCAAGTCGGAAAGTAATAATAATAAATTTTGAAAATGCCACGGCTCGAGAACTTATTGTTCAGAATATAAACTGCAAAAACTGTTACAGCCGTAAAACTAATCCCCGGGTGGATGTGAAAATAATTAAATCAAGTGTCGCCCTTAAAACATATGCCAGTATTTTTTACAGCGATATCAAGAATTGTATTTCCGCGTATGTGGAACGTATGAAGCAGAATTTCTGCTTGATTCTATATCTCAGTTGGATGATTTGGAGAATCAGATTGCTGGCTCATATCTTGTAGTCATCAAAGAAGTTTTTACTTAGAAACAAACATTTCTTTACAATATTGTGGTTGTTATGTAGACAAGATTAAATTAATCAAAGTATACATAAATACATAGCGAAATATGGATTTGTGAATCAAGTTTGATGACTGCTTGCACGCTAGAAGTGTATGCCATAATACATAAGTATTTAGAATAATGAAAGCAACAGGGCAAACTAACAACAGGAAATGTAAAAACTTATGTAAAATACCTGTAACGGATATAATAAAGGAGTCCTATAAACATTCAAAGGAATAAACAAAAACTGGACCACTACCACTTTCGTAAAAAATTTAAGAAGATGATGAGGATATAAACTAAAGTTAAAAGAAACCAGAGATGCCCAGCAAAAGACACTATTGTAGCCCTCGATGCTCTTGCCATAACCTGAAAATATTCAGAATTTTCCAATGAGGTTTGAGAGATGAAACTGGAAATTTTAGAAGTAGCAAATTATTTATTTATAATAATGTGGAGTAAAAGCTTTATCTTCTATACTTTCTTAGACTTTTCGAATACGGGGTATTAAAATTTATGTTATTACACATATCAGTGGTACAATTAGCCTTTAAAAATATGTGTTTATGTTTGTTTTTCCAGATATTTATTGATAATACGTTCTTAGAATATACTATGTATAAATATGGAAAAAAGTAGCATAGCTACTTGGAATGACAATCTCACAGGTGTATATGCTCCATATGTGGTTCAATTTATTAATTTTATATATTTACGCATTGACTTATTCATAACGTAATATATATTATTTACGCCAAGAATTTATTTATAGATAGTCCAAATCAAAATTTTCGAATTTTATTATTTTAGTATCTGTAAACTTCTAACTTAGTCGAATATTTGGTGTTAATAAGAGAAATGTTTACTTAAATTTTCATTTCAATATTACACCAATAGTTGGTATATTTGTTTTTCTAATAAAAGTAGACACCTGATAAGTGAAATTTTTTTTTAAAGACAATCTCTATCTGTTGACATAAACATTCGGCTTGGATTAAGTATTCCTTTATTTAACAATTGAAATAAGAACTACACATGGAACATAATGTAAAACGAAACATTTTCGGACATTTAGTAGTTCATAAGTTGATGGAGTGATCTTATTCAAATAAAAATAAGGAAGAAAACATTACACAATCATTAAATAATTATTTGAACGGAGAATATGCATACTATAGAGTCAGTTACGGTCGGGCAGTCTTATCTTCCTGTGGTGGTTCATGTTACGAGTTTAAAAGAATATGTAATCCAGACTCTTTGTAAAGTGTTGTATTGCCGTCAGAAGGTAAACGGTGTAAATTCTGTAATTTAATAAGTTTTCCTTTTAATTGTTTCAAATGTTTCCTCGAACTACTCTTATCATTGATTTGTTGTAAATTGGTTAACTTACGCATAAACAATAAATTTTACTATTTTTCTGATAATTTATATTTTCACTTACGTTTATGTCAAAAAATATTATACCCTGTCATTGTTTATTGACGTGTGTCTGCGATTTTCTTTTAAAAAACTCTAGAGACGTTAGATTTACCTATAAAAATGGATATTTCAATATTTTTTGCTAGAAATAAAATTGTTTTATTGCCACCAGATTTATTAGAGAATACAATTGGAATTTTGTAATTACTAATTATTGCGAATCTTTTATCTTTCAGATAAGAAATTGCATTTATTATATATGTATTAAGTTTTGCAATTCTTATCTTATAATCTATATACAAAACATTTCAATTAAAATGATTGCCGTATGTATTTTGCATCTTATCATCATATTTTAATGTGAATAATCCTAGCAATTGTGTACTTTTATTATTTTCGGTATTGTCATGTTTGCCTTCATTTGGACCATCAACGTGGTGTCATAATACTAATAAACTAAATTATATTTAATTGAAGTGACTGTTCAGTAAAATAGCATAAACACATATAAAAAAGTAGTCTTCCTCTGGATTTCATAATTTTGATTCTGACGTAATTTGCGTGTGACCACCGGGGTCTTCTTTCAAATAAGAAATAATCGTTACCATTTGGTCTACGCATTCTGAGGTAATGAGGTTTCTTGTGATTTATTTTTATAATAAACCATTAAGAATATTCTTCCAAACCTCTATCTCTCCTTGTAGTTGCCCTTTGCTTCTTGCTCGTATAAATACACCGTTATTACAATATTAATGTTCAGTACTTCATCCATCGTAATTATGAGCAAAAGAGGCTAAATGAAGCCTTCCGTGTGTTATCCTAGCTCAGTTGTTATTGGTTTTTCTATGAAGATATTTTATACCACTTCAAAGGTTCTCCTTTACTTTTCCATTTTCTAAAATATTACATATCTATATTTACATGGTATGTATGAAATGCCATTTTAGGATTTATTGCACATAAATATAGAAACTAATGTTTGTTGAAGTTGAAAAATATAATTCTGATCAGATCTTCCCTCTTTAATTCCTGCTTGGTTGTCCAGTCAAGTATTTGTTATGGTATAATCTTCTCTCCAAGATTCTTTAATATACTTTTTCAGTAGTTGACGATAACGAAGGCTAATCATTGCCAGTTTAGTAAGATAATGATTAGTTTCCAGTGGCTGGAGATGTGCAACCATTTTTTACTCCTACAGTTTTCTGATTCCTTGCTGCCTTCCCAACTTAAGCCTTTAGATCGCTTCTACTACTTTTATGGCTTGTTGCATACTGCATCCTCTGCTGTAGCCTTAATTATTTTGTTCTTCTTCTTAGTTATTAGTAGGGAGCGCACACGAAAGTTTGACTCATCGCCCATGGGCGCACTATGGAAATGTTGTATTTTTAAAGAGGTTTTAATTTTATTTATATAATTGGATAACAAGTGGCTAGTGATCTATAAAATACAAACTACCTTATTATTTGTTCATTTTGTAGTTCAAGTCGAGTAAAGGAGTATTAATATTTACTAAGATTTGTTCTCTTTGAATGAAGTACATCCTTGTAGATAAAAAACGTCCTTTCTACATCGCAACTGATTATAGGTGCGTACTGGACATTGTCCCCATACACAATTGCCGCAATGTTATTAAATCTGGATTTCTATTAAAAACTGTGTCTAACTTTGCCGAAGGCCACGTCCGAAGTAACTTGGAATACTTTTGACGTTATTAATAGCCACATCTAATGTGGTTTATCCATCTTTTAATTTGAGATTTCGATTTTCAGAATATTTGATTAGTGTAGGCAAATTTCCAAAGTGTTCCTGAAGGAATAACAACTGATTTTTTAAATTTGGGATTTGTGTTAGTTCCTTGCACTCAGAAATACTTCGAGCATCGTCATTTAAACATGTAACGAAATTTTGTAAACTATCGAAATTTTCTCCATAAAAACTAGTAGCTTTCAACCATGTTTCCCCATCTAGTTATTACTGGCGAGGGAGGCAGTGACAAAGATGGAAGTTTTTCCCTGTAAAGAGCTACTCTCGATGGTGCTTTTCTGAAAACTTTTTTAAAAGCGGATACAAGTCTATCAATTTCCGGATATCTGTCTCTGATATACATTCACAGATTCTGTGGAGAGCATGTGCTACACAAGTAATATGCAGCATATAAGGATATGTTTCCTTTAATAGTCTGCCTGTTTTTAAGAAATAAAACTATTTTTTCCCTGTACCTGTCGTCCGAATGAAGCATTTTGTGCAAATTCTCGTCAAGGGTTTTAGCAACTGTTTCCGTATCAACTGTATTTATAACTTTAGATGCTATTACATATGCGTTATATGGAATTGAGTTAAAATTGTCAGCTTTCAGCGGGTTCAATTTCTGTGTATGTTTTAGCATCGCTAAAGTGACGTTGTACGTGGCTTCTTTGGGCATTCTGTAACGATATTTTATAGACTATGCAATAAATTTCGGAATCACTGACAATGGAGGACATACAATCATGACCCTTAATCCAACTTGCCATTGGTTTACGATGCCATTCTCGACGTTTTTCCATATCATAGTAACACAAACAATGTTATAGATCTAAATAAATGATAATTAAAAATATATGCGTATGTTATTGAAACTTAACAAAATCCAATGCGCACTTACGTCGAGATAATTGGGAGAAATAGATTCAATGAAACGGTATTAAACAGGAACTATTACAAAAATTACGAAGTACGTAATTAACAGTCAAAACAATGAAAAAACTAAACTAACGTAAGTATGAATAGGTATATACATACATAACTTTATTTATCATGGGAAATATAAGGTAAATATAGTGAATTTTAAAAACCCCTCACGCTACTACCTACGCCGATGAAGAAACGAATTTTATGAGGAAAGCCATTTTTTTTGCTGCCGTTTTCGGCCAGTAATAGATGTTGCAGTTTACCATATAAATAGTGCTTTCAATAACTGCGTGTTGTTTAAATTATTTCTTTCCTCCGTCGTAATTTAAACCTGGCACGTCGGCTGTCTAGTTATTAGAATCGAATTATTATGTGTAGTGTTGTAAACAACTGCTTTGTTTATCTTTGTATATGTAGTGCAAATCTCAGTTTCAGTTTAGTTTGATCTCCTCTTTGAACTTCTGTTTAATAGTTTGTGTCCTAGATACTTTATATTTATTTTTTATAGTTTTCGAAATTATCTGTTTTTTTTTTGGGAAAATAAATTATAAAGTCTGTTGGCTATAGCTTTATGAGACCAAAATTGAATTAAGACAGACAACTCGATACATTCATAAGGCATATTACTAGATGAAACTTTTTGTTAATTTGAGCATATATTATTTTAAATTATATTCAATGCAATAACAATATAAAATGCCCATATTAATCACAGGAAATGTGACATACGTGCTTAGTGAATAAATAAGTTGGTAAATGTGAATACAGTTATTTTCTCAATTTTTCCGAGAGCTAGTGATTTATGTTTGATAAAAGGATAAAAAGCATAGCAGGAACTTCATAAATTATCGTGTCTGAATGTATTACTTCTTGCCTACGATAGATGCTTTATTAATATTCTAGTAGGTAATTATACAGTTTTATTGATTTCAGTATACAAAATTTCAAAATTTGTCATCCTTAATTAATTTATTATAAATTTAGAAAATAACCACATCATTAAACCCGTGTTCTCTTCAAACCTAGTCATGGATTGGAGGAAAACGCAATTTCCCTCTGTTTTATATAAGAAACTTTTTTATTCATAGAATTATTACGAAATCATTAATTACCTAATATGTCAACTTAAATCTTGGCCAAGTTGACTCTAAACAAAAGTATTTTGTATGTATTCTTTCCGAATTACGGCCGCGAAACACGTAAAACCTGGACTTTTAAAAGGGTGCCAATGTTTTTCTTATTTGTCTTTTTCGACATAAAGATAATTATTATGTTCTGATAAAGCTGTTATGTTAATGTATGTTTGAGTTTTATAAATTGTGTATGTATGCTAGTGACGAGCTAAAATAACTAAACGTGTCAAGTAACTTCTAACGTCAACTTAAGTCATATGCTTCTACTGTTGTACGGTATATTATTTCTTAGATTATTGAAATTTACATCGTTGTTATATTTATTCCTCCATATTTAATGATAGCAGCACAAGAATCACTACTCCTGGGTTAAAAAGTCGTATTTAGAAGGACAAATATAATTACAGCTATAGAAATTTCAATAAACTATAAAAATTAATTTAACTATAATTTTGTGCTCTAAAATGTTTGTTTTAGTAAACTTTTAGTGGCAAGGATTTCACGTCATGTGTGAGGAAAGTTGGCCAGTATAATGACAGAATTATTAATGCCACCAATTTTTTTATTGCATTTAGTGTTTTTTGTGATATAGTACATATCTTTAGTTATTCTCAAAATGCGCGTCTAACTTCTAAAAGATACGAATGTTGCTTCAAAATCATCGTGAATATTATTGTTTACAGCCTAAAAGTAATGACATAAATGCTTGGGCAAAAATTGTCACAAGAAATTGCCTCATCCCGATATAGGTACATACATATTATCTTATTAATATTTGAAATGCATAAAAAAACTACTGTAAACAAACTAATTTGTTCACCATCTATAAAAACTTAATATGATTTTTTTCTAAGTTTTATTTTGGTTATACGTGACATAGATTTAGAAATTAGAAAGTAAACTAGCTAATACGGCAGGCCTTGAAGGCCCGCTATCGCCTCTTATTCCGCTTACAGTTGAGGTACCGCTCCCCCTTATTCCTCTAAATTTATTGCGGATTTTGTCTTTATTGCGTTTCAGTTTTTGAAACACCATATAATTCCGATATATAGCGAATAACTAAATATAATTGTGTTTTAGATGTTCAATATTGCTTAGTTGTTTTTATACACCCCTGTATATAGTTTACAACTATGCAATATTTTATTCAGAATGCTTATCGGATGAAATGATTAATAATAGATTTAGTGATAATAGCAGTTTTTAAATTGAAAATGTTTAACGGCTGTCCATGAAATAAGATGTATTTTATCGTTTAAAGTTATATTGACATTTTTCACATACTTTTCCTGTGCCTCACAGACGGTAGTTTTCACTCTATTTATAATTTTTCTACTATTATTGGTTTTGTGCCTTGACTTGCCGATGATTTATTTCACGTTTGCCTAATTTATCTGTAGTTTGAATTTTGTTTGTGGGTATAAAATTAGAATAATCTCGAAATCTGTTTTTTTGCATCAGTTGGAAAATGTGGTTTGATAGTTTTTGTTAATAGTGTTTCAGTCTATATACATATGTCGATTCCATTGGTCTTTTTGGTTTAAATGAAAATTCATTAGAATTTTAAAAAAACATTTTATTTTATACAAACTTGTAGATAGCTTTATTAGAATTATGTTTTGTTGACGCGAATGTATACTTTTAAATAATTCATTTAATCATTGTTCTATAACAAATAATATTTACTTCATTGGCATTTTTTATACTGATTTCCATTCCTATACTCTTATAATTTGCAGTGTTTCTTTGTATTACAACTGTCAGTTATGTATGATGCTTAATAATGTTGGTAAAGCCTTGTTCACACTGTACATAATTATTTTCTTTTGCATTGTACACCTACAATTTAAGGAATATATAGATATAATATATGTATGTATTATGGTAATATTGATTACTTATTGTTATATTCGAAAATACTGTAAAACATCCTTTTAGAATTGCTATTTTGAATTATTCTAATTGACGATGTCGCGGGAAGTTCATTTTCATCAATGATAATTAAGCAATCTTTTTTGAATACGTATGATATTACTTCTCAATTTGCCTGGCACAGTAACAACATGATTAAGTGCTTGTTTAATCTGGTAGGAATATATTTTAGTTTCTTTTTTCTATTTACAATATCTTATAATATTTTGAAGTATTTTTACAACTGAATTCATGGACGAAATGACTCCAGTCATGTAACGATAATTGCTAAAAATAAGTAGAAAGTATTTATAAACAAATAAGGAATCGAATTTATAAATTTCTTACCTATACACTATTATCATAGGGCCTATTATTATATATTGCAATATTTATTGTGTTGAATGTTTGTGAGCTATGGCTTCAATCTTTTCGAGCTTGAATTCGCCTTTTGCGCGTCCGCTTACAGCTTTTTACAGTTTCCTGTAAAACGCGATCACTCTCGTGGTGGTTTTTAGCATATAGGATTTTATAGACTTGTGGCACACTCTGTATATACATATATTTTGTAAAGCCAATTGTATATTTCATTTAGAATTCCCCTAGAATTTTTTTTTACACAAACTGTTACACAATGAAGAGCGAGAAAGATAATTTAATGTTAAACATAAGAATGATGTTAAAGTATCCGAAGAACCAATATGCTCAATAAGTGCATCATTTTCATTGAGACAATCGGGATAATACGCTATTGAAATAACAGTGGAAAAATTTAGTATATTAACAAAAAGTATGTCAAATGCTCAGAAACAATTTAAGATAGGCATGCACAATATTAATAAAAAAGAACGTAATAAGCAGTCTGACACTGAGATATTTTCACTCAAATTATTTGAAGTGGAACAGCGCTTTCATTATGAAATTTTGGTCAGCATAATTGAAATATCCGTCTGTCACATACTCAAAATTAGTTCGCACGTCATTTAAAAATGAAGGACTTGTATTGAAGAACATTTTAAAATTTCAATGAATTACATATATACTACTCGCCCGCTATCGCGGGCTCGTCATTTTAATTGACATGCTCAAATATACGTAGTATCTCCATAGTGTTTAACATGTTTACAACAAATTTTGTTTGGTAAATGGGCGTCGCTTTCAAACATTCTTATAGAATGCTAATGAATGCTGATGAACTTCAAATATATAGTTCGCAAACATATGTATGTGAATGGGTAAAGTAAATTTAATTTATAAAGTATATTACTTTCTTACTACCTTTTCGAAGTCCACTATCGTTATTAAAAGAGCAGAGTATATTTTATTTAAAATTATTCTCGATCTGTTTTTGACACAAATCGGTACACACTCAAGAGCGAGAAAGGTAATTTAAAGTTAATCATAAGCAATGTTAAAGTATCCAAAGACAGAATGAGCTCAAAAAGCGCAACATTTTTATTAAAACAGTTTACAATACTACTTTGATGTAAAGTGAGACCCCTTTGAAATCCACTATCATTAATAAAGGAGCACAAAATAATAATAAAAGTAAAAAACCCAAGTTTTAAATTTAAGCCCTTTTCAAGCGCCTTTCCTGTAAACAGCGCTTTCTAGAATGTCCATTTTTATAAATATTTGAAGCACCCCTGTATATACATTTATTATGTTAAGCCAATAGGATATCTTATTTAAAATTCTTCTCGAACTGTTTTTAACACAAACCGGTACACACTCAAGAGCGAGAAAGGTAATTTAATGTTAAACATAAGTCGTGTTAAAGTATCCAAAGACACATTGAGATCAAAAAGCGCAACATTTTTATTAAGACAGTGTACAATACTATTTTGATGTAAAGTGTGACCTTTTTGAAATCCACTATCGTTAATAAAGGAGCACAAAATAAAAGTAAAAGTAAAAAGCGCAAGTTTTAAATTGAAGTGCCTTTTATTTTATTTAAATTTTTTCTCGAATTGTTTCTTACACAAACCGGTACACACTCAAGAGCGAGAAAGGTAATTTAATGTTAAACATAAGTCATGTTAAAATATCCAAAGGAACAATGAGCTCTCAAAAAGCGTAACATTTTCATTAAGACAGTTTACAATACTATTTTGATGTGAATGTATAAGAGCCTGTCAATCTTTTCGAAGTCTACTCTCGTTAAGAAAAAAGCACAAAATAATAATAAAAGTAAAAAGCCCAAGTTTTAAATTTAAGCCCTATTAAAGCGCTTTTCCTGTAAAAAAACGCTTTTTAGAATGTCCAGTTTTATAAACTTTTAAAGCATCCCGGTATATACATATATTTTGTGAAGCCAATAGTTTATTGTATTTAAAATGTTTCTCGAATTGTTTTTTACACAAACCGGTACACACTCAAGAGCGAGAAAGGTAATTTAATGTTAAACATAAGTCGTGTTAAAGTATGTAAAGGCACAATGAGATCAAGAAGCGCAACATTTTTATTAAGACAGTGTACAATACTATTTTGATGCGAAAGTGTGAAAGCCTGTCAACCCTTTCAAAATCTACTATCGTTAATAAAGGAGCACGAAATAATAATAAAAGTAAAAAGCCCAAGTTTTAAATTGAAGCCCCATTGAAGCGCCTTTCCTGTAAAAAGCGTTCACTGGCATGACGTTTTTAGAATGTCCACTTTTATAAACTTTTAAAGCACCCCTACATACATTTTGTTAAGCCGATAGTATATTTTATTTGAAATTCTACTCGAACTGTTTTTTTACACAAACCGGTTCACACGCAAGAGCGAGAAACGTAATTTAATGTTAAACAAAAGTCATGTTAAAGTATCGAAAGAAACAATGAGCTCAGTGAGCGCAACATTTTCATTGGGACAGTGTACAATACGATTCTGATGTTTTCGAATCTACTATTGATAAGAAAAAATTAAGTATTAAATTTAAACCCTGTTCAATCACGTTTCGAAGAATCACCGAATTGAAAGTGTAATAAGCCGTATCTAAAATTTCACATTCATACGTCAATTTTCAAAGAACTCTTCCGCCATTTTGTTTTTTTTGACATTTTGGCTTTGGAATCGTGATCGGCGACCTAAGACACCCCCGTATCTAAAATTTCGCATTCATACGTCAATTTTCAAAAACATCTTTCGCCATTTTGTTTTTTTTTTGACATTTTGACTTTGGAATCGTGATCGGCGACCCTCAAAACCCCCGTATCTAAAATTTCACACTCATACGTCAATTTTCAAAAACATCTTCCGCCATTTTTTTTTGACATTTTGACTTTGGAATCGTGATCGGCGACCCCCAAAACCCCCGTATTTAAAATTTCATATTCATACGTCAACTTTCAAGAAAATCTCCCGCCATTTTGTTTTTTTTTGACATTTTGACTTTGGAATCGTGATCGGCGACCCCCAAAACCCCCGTATCTAAAATTTCACATTCATACGTCAACTTTCAAAAAATCTTCCGCCGTTTTGTTTTTTTTGACATTTTGACTTTGGAATCGTGATCGGCGACCCCCAAAACCCCCGTATCTAAAATTTTACATTCATAACTCAATTTTCAAAAAATCTTCCGCCATTTTTTTTTTTGACATTTTGAGTTTGGAATCGTGATCGGCGACCCCCAAAACCCCCCGTATCTAAAATTTCACACTCATACGTCAATTTTCAAAAAAATCTTTCGCCATTTTGCTTTTTTTGACATTTTGACTTTGGGATTGTGATCGGCGACCCACAAAACCCCCGTATCTGAAATTTCACATTCATACGTCAATTTTCAAAAAAATCTTCCGTCATTTTGTTTTTTTTGACATTTCGACTTTGGAATCGTGATCGGCGACCCGCAAAACCACCTTAACTAAAATTTTACATTCATATGTCAATTTTCAAAAAATTCTTCCACGATTTTGTTTTTTTATGACATTTTGATTTTGGATTTGTGATCGGCGACCTAACACACCCCTGTATCTAAAATTTCACTCATACGTCAATTTCCAAAAAAATCTTTCGCCATTTTGTTTTTTTTTTGACATTTTGACTTTGGAATCGTGATCGGCGACCCTCAAAACCCCCGTATCTAAAATTTCACACTCATACGTAAATTTTCAAAAACATCTTCCGCCATTTTGTTTTTTTTTGACATTTTGACTTTGGAATCGTGATCGGCGACCCCCAAAACCGCCGTGTCTAAAATTTCACTTTCATACGTCAACTTTCAAAAAAATCTTCCGCCGTTTTTTTTTTTTGACATTTTGACTTTGGGATTGTGATCGGCGACCCCCAAAAAAAATGAAATGAAATTTCACATTCATACGTCAATTTTCAAAAAAATCTTCCGTCATTTTGTTTTTTTTTGACATTTTGACTTTGGAATCGTGATCGGCGACCCCCAAAACCCCCGTACTTAAAATTTTACATTCATGACTCAATTTTCAAAAAATCTTACGCCATTTTGTTTTTTTTTGACATTTTGGCTTTGGAATCGTGATCGGCGACCCCCAAAACCCCCGTATCTGAAATTTCACATTCATACGTCAATTTTCAAAAAAATCTTCCGTCATTTTGTTTTTTTTGACATTTTGACTTTGGAATCGTGATCGGCGACCCCCCAAAACCTCGTATCTAAAATTTTACATTCATATGTCAATTTTCAAAAAATTCTTCCACGATTTTGTTTTTTTATGACATTTTGATTTTGGATTTGTGATCGGCGACCTAACACACCCCCGTATCTAAAATTTCACACTCATACGTCAATTTTCAAAAAAATCTTTCGCCGTTTTGCTATTTTTTGACATTTTGACTTTGGAATCGTGATCGACGACCCCCAAAACCCCCGTATCTAAAATTTTACGTCAATTTTCAAAAAATCTTTCGCCATTTTGTTTTTTTTGACATTTTGCTTTGAAATCGTGATCGGCGACCCCCAAAACCCCCGTATCTAAAATTTTACATTCATACATCAATTTTCAAAAAAATCTTTCGCCGTTTTGCTTTTTCTGACATTTTGACTTTGGAATCGTGATCGGCGACCCCCAAAACCCCCGTATCTAAAATTTTACATTAATACGTCAATTTTCTAAAGAAATCTTTCGCCATTTTGTTTTTTTTGACATGCTGACTTTGGAATCGTGATCGGCGACCCCCAAAACCCCCGTACCTAAAATTTTACATTCATACGTCAATTTTCAAAAAATCTTCCGCCATTTTGCTTTTTTTGACATTTTGACTTTGGAATCGTGATCGGCGACCCCCAAAACCCCCGTATCTGAAATTTCACATTCATACGTCAATTTTCAAAAAAATCTTCCGTCATTTTGTTTTTTTTGACATTTTGACTTTGGAATCGTGATCGGCGACCCCCAGAAGCCCCGTATCTAAAATTTTACATTCATATGTCAATTTTCAAAAAATTCTTCCACGATTTTGTTTTTTTATGACACTTTGATTTTGGATTTGTGATCGGCGACCTAACACCCCTGTATCTAAAATTTCACACTCACGTCAATTTTCAAAAAAATCTTTCGCCATTTTGTTTTTTTTGACATTTTGACTTTGGAATCGTGATCGGCGACCCCCAAAACCCCCGTATTTGAAATTTCACATTCATGACTCAATTTTCAAAAAAATCTTCCGCCCTTTTCTTGTTTTTTTTCAGTTTGGCTTTGGAATCGTGATCGGCGACCCCCAAAACCCCCATATTTGAAATTTCACATTCATTCGTCAATTTTCAAAAAAATCTTCCGCCCATTTGTTTTTTTTTTCAGTTTGACTTTGGAATCGTGATCGGCGACCCCCAAAACCCTCGTATCTAAAATTTCACATTCATACGTCAATTTTCAAAAAACTCTTTCGCCGTTTTGCTTTTTTTGACATTTTGACTTTGGAATCGTGATCGGCGACCCCCAAAACCCCCGTATCTAAAATTTTACATTAATACGTCAATTTTCTAAAAAATCTTTCGCCATTTTGTTTTGTTTTGACATTTTGACTTTGGAATCGTGATCGGCGACCCCCAAACCCCCGTATCTAAAATTTTACATTCATATGTCAATTTTCAAAAAAATCTTCCACCATTTTGCTTTTTTTGACATTTTGACTTTGGAATCGTGATCGGCGACCCCCGAAACCCCCGTATCTAAAATTTTACATTAATACGTCAATTTTCTAAAAAATCTTTCGCCATTTTGTTTTTTTTTGACAGTTTGGCTTTGGAATCGTGATCGGCGACCCCCAAAACCCCCGTATCTAAAATTTCACATTCATACGTGAATTTTCAAAAAAATCTTTCGCCATTTTGTTTTTTTTTGACAGTTTGACTTTGGAATCGTGATCGGCGACCCCCAAAACTCGCGTATCTAAAATTTCACATTCATACGTCAATTTTCAAAAAAATCTTTCGCCATTTTGTTTTTTTTTGACAGTTTGACTTTGGAATCGTGATCGGCGACCCCCAAAACTCGCGTATCTAAAATTTCACATTCATACGTCAATTTTCAAAAAAATCTTCCGCCCTTTTGTTTTTTTTTGACATTTTGACTTTGAAATCGTGATCGGCGACCCCCAAAACCCCCTTATCTAAAATTTTACATTCATATCTCAATTTTCAAAAAATTCTTCCACGATTTTGTTTTTTTATGACATTTTGATTTTGGATTTGTGATCGGCGACCTAACACCCCTGTATCTAAAATTTCACACTCACGTCAATTTTCAAAAAAATCTTTCGCCATTTTGCTTATTTTGACATTTTGACTTTGGAATCGTTATCGGCGACCCCCAAAACCCCCGTATCTAAAATTTTACATTCATACGTCAATTTTCAAAAAATCTTCCGTCATTTTGTTTTTTTGACATTTTTACTTTGGAATCGTGATCGGCGACCTCCAAAACCCCCGTATCTAAAATTTTACATTCATGACTCAATTTTCAAAAAATCTTCCGCCATTTTGTTTTTTTTTGACATTTTGGCTTTGGAATCGTGATCGGCGACCCCCAAAACCCCCGTATTTGAAATTTCACATTCATACGTCAATTTTCAAAAAAATCTTCCGCCATTTTGCTTTTTTTGACATTTTGACTTTGGAATCGTGATCGGCGACCCCCAAAACCCCCGTATCTAAAATTTTACATTCATATGTCAATTTTCAAAAAATTCTTCCACGATTTTGTTTTTTTATGACATTTTGATTTTGGATTTGTGATCGGCGACCTAACACACCCCCGTATCTAAAATTTCACACTCATACGTCAATTTTCAAAAAAATCTTTCGCCATTTTGCTTTTTTTGACATTTTGACTTTGGAATCGTGATCGGCGACCCCCAAAACCCCCGTATCTAAAATTTTACATTAATACGTCAATTTTCTAAAAAATCTTTCGCCATTTTGTTTTTTTTGACATTTTGACTTTGGAATCGTGATCGGCGACCCCCAAAACCCCCGTATCTAAAATTTTACATTAATAAGTCAATTTTCAAAAAAATCTTCCGCCATTTTTTTTTTTGACATTTTGACTTTGGAATCGTGATCGGCGACCCCCAAAACCCCCGTACTAAAATTTTACATTCATACGTCAATTTTCAAAAAATCTTCCGTCATTTTGTTTTTTTGACATCTTGACTTTGGAATCGTAATCGGCGACCCCCAAAACCCCCGTATCTAAAAATTTACATTCATGACTCAATTTTCAAAGAATAATCCGCCATTTTGTTTTTTTTTGACATTTTGGCTTTGGAATCGTGATCGGCGACCCCCAAAACCCCCGTATCTAAAATTTCACATTCATACGTGAATTTTCAAAAAAATCTTTCGCCATTTTGTTTTTTTTTGACAGCTTGACTTTGGAATCGTGATCGGCGACCCCCAAAACTCGCGTATCTAAAATTTCACATTCATACGTCAATTTTCAAAAAAATCTTCCGCCCTTTTGTTTTTTTTTGACATTTTGAATTTGGAATCGTGATCGGCGACCCCCAAAACCCCCTTATCTAAAATTTTACATTCATATCTCAATTTTCAAAAAATTCTTCCACGATTTTGTTTTTTTATGACATTTTGATTTTGGATTTGTGATCGGCGACCCCCAAAACCCCCGTATCTAAAATTTTACATTCATACGTCAATTTTCAAAAAATTCTTCCGCCATTTTGTTTTTTTATGACATTTTGACTTTGGAATCGTGATCGGCGACCCCCAAAACCCCCGTATCTAAAATTTCACATTGACACGTTAATTTTCAAAAAATCTTCCGCCGTTTTGTTTTTTTTTGACATTTTGACTTTGGAATCGTGATCGGCGCCCCCAAAACCCCCATATCTAAAATTTTACATTCATACGTCAATTTTAAAAAAATATTCCGACATTTTGTTTTTTTTTTGACATTTTCACTTTGGAATCGTGATCGGCGACCCCCAAAACCCCCGTATCTAAAATTTTATATTCATACGTCAATTTTCAAAAAAATCATCCGCCATTTTGTTTTTTTATGACATTCTGATTTTGGATTTGTGATCGGCGACTTAAGACACCCTCGTATCTAAAATTTCACATTTATACGTCAATTTTCAAAAAATCCTTCGGCCATTTTTTTTTTTTTGACATTTCGACTTTGGATACGTGATCAATGATACCACAAAGACTCCCAAGTGCCGAATTTTACTTTAATCAGAAGAGAGAAATTAATTTCAGATAGCTCCGCCCACTCTGCATGTATGCGTAATCGTTGTCATAAGGGCACATAAATGTTAAAAGCTATCTTTTTCCCCATTAAGGCGTACGCGTTCTGGAATTAAAGTATTTTAATAATGCAAATATATAATCATTAAAAGAACAATAATCAACCTGTATATCTATAAAAATGTTAAGTCAAGCGGATGTATTATGTCGAGATTGAGATGCCGATAATTGATAATTTAGTTTTACATATATTTTGTTTAATTTGTGTACAACAACCTAATAATTTGTCAAATTTGTGTGCATTTTGGCTTCAAATAAATTGTTTGTCAAACATTTTGTACAATTGGTGTGCGCGCAGCCGAAATTATCATCCCGGTTCGTTTGAGTCGACGACGGCGCGCGGCGCCGAGTATTATATGTGTACTACACGTTCATGAACGGTAAGCTATTACGGATCCACACGGTTCAAATGAGCCGGTTCCGTGACCCGGCTCACAATGAGGAGCTGAACCGAGTCAAAGAAATGAGCCGTTTTGCCCACCTCTATGTCAGTTATCTTCATAACCTATAAAATAATTATATTTTGACGTTTGTTATAATTATCATCAATTTTATTCAATTAAAAAATTGTCAAAATTTAATAACATAACTCTAACGTACCGGAAATTACACTTTTTTAAAGCATTTATATAATAGAAAAATTTAGTACAATATTTAAAAATTGTGACTTTCGATGTCAGTTTGTATGTTGATAATTTTTTTCAAAATTCAAATTCTGTTATGATTTCTCGTCGCAAAGGAAGCAATTATAGAAAGGAATCATTATATTGAATTAAGTATGGGCAAGTATAGGTACGATGTATTTATACTACTCATTATTATTTTTGATGATGTTTTTATAGTCATTACGTTGAATATAGTTTGTAAATTTATGAATGTTTTTGTGTTAATTTTTATGATAAAGAACGTTTAAATTTCAATAAAGAGAAGTTAGAATTATGTGAACAATTTCGCAACTCTCGTGTTTGCAGAAAGCAACCATTGTTAGATATTGATATTAGATATCGAGGTTGATTCGCCTCTTCGCTTGTACTTATATCTTTTTAATATTATATCTAAGGCTGTAAGGGCATCTCATTGGTAATGCGATTAATGCTGGTCGCATGCTGTTTTAATGAATGTTAAATGTTAATAATCCTTTCCCCTATAAAAATGTTAGTTAAACTTCATAAGGCAGATTTCACTAAAAAAACAACTAAATACGGTATAACTATTTTCGGTACGCTATTTCTGAAAATAAGGGAGCTAATTAGAATTTAGATCCGTATAATATTTGTCCCTGTGAACAGTTGATTTCACTGCTACAGCTCACTGGTTTGACGTAATATCAGATTATGTGTATGTGTTAAAAAATCGTATGGCATATCGGCAACAACTCTAACCATAATACATAAAATTGTCGGAGTACCTATGTCATTCATAATGTTAATTTAATTTTTATGATACCGCATACGCTTCTTCTTTTTAGTTGGTTAGGTTGTACCTATTCACTATTACCTATACTATTTACGGTATTTTAATTTCTATATGAATGAATGACAGTGGAGGATAATTATGTAGTTAACTTTGCTATTGTAATGAATGAAGATTAAATTTAAAGAAATATCTCTAGAAATGGATTATACATTATGGTGGCAAATGAATTTATTTATTAAGTCTTTGCCCACAAAGCGAACAATATTCCTATATAATTTAATGAACGCTGATATTTAAAATTTTTTTATTGACATTCAGGTTTTGTATCAGTTGTGTACATCTAGTCCATGGTGAACGTCGACAGATCAAAAAAAAAAATTAATTGAATGTTGTTTCACGTTATTAGTTCTATAAAATTGGTACTACGCTTTGTGTCAAGTTTACGATTGAAATAGTGTATAATTCAAATTTTCTGACAGACTGTCATCGTAACGATATTTCGATGACACATACCTATGACAATGAAAAGTCAGACAGCTGACATGAAGATGTTTAACCAAAATTGTCGTTCCACCTGTCATCGTGACAATAGTTCGTTGAACTGTATTTGTTCACACATAAACTTGTGAGAACGAAATGTCAGGCTAACTTAATAAAACATGTTTTAAACTTACAGGTCATTGAGAGAATTAATTAATTTTCATATTACGCTTTAGTAATATACTTTCTAAAACGCAATTGAAAATCTTGCTAGCTCCTATACGGTTGATGCTAGACACTGTCGTACCATTTAACCAAAAATGTACACTTTAAATACTTGATTTTATAACTGAATTGGTAAACGAAATGACATACATGCTTATGGGAATCTTATTTGATGTATTTATTTTATTTCGAAGTGCTTCGGACACATCTGCCAAATAAAGAAAAGTCGCCCTATTATTTGTACGTAGAGCGATCGATGAGAAATGTTATTTTAATGATCCCATTCGTAAAATGACTTAAATTTATATAATAATTATAACTTGAACACTGATACATTTCCAACATTCTGTTGACATTTAGGTTTTGTATAATTCGTGTGCATCTAACGTAATTTGACAGGCCCAAATGGCAAAACTCAGATGGTTCTTCATTATTTAAGCTTGCTTCAAGTTCTTCGTTGTATGAAATTTACATTTCGATGACATATATAATGAATAGAGTGTCATTGTATTTATTAACATATCTTAATAAAATATAGAAAAATCGTTATATTTATTACTGTACTTACGTGCGATAATACACTTTAAGTTTATTTTATCATATCCGTCGGCATTTTGTTCATATATTCATATAGAAAAGAAATAGTAACGATTCATAATAATAACACTAATACGTATCTGAAAGGTACCACGTTTCAATTAAAAATACACTTCTTCTTCGTAATATTTGTCGGCCTTCTGACATTTAAACTTGACAACCGATGGATGAACGTGAATATATATATAGTCAAATTAATGACACGCAAACTCGTCATTGCGAGATTTTTTTACCCTGCAGAAAAGCTTTAAATGAATCGCACCTTCCACAGCGACAGATTTGGCACGTGGACAGTGCACTCAATCGTCGCGGAAAAGTCCACTCTTTTGGTTTCCAACCCTCTTTCCGCACTCTAAACCTCGACGGCCTGAAATTTCTTCGTCAATGTGAAACTTTTACAATTCTTTCGCGCGTGCCTGTCATACCTGACATTTTTACAATTTTGATCGGTTGTCACGTGCATCGTCATGATGACGTAAGCCATTTTGCTGTTAAAACACCGTATGCACGCTCCTCTTTAAAAGCCCATATCTCTGCACACGCTCCACTTAGAAGGAAAAACTCTCCGTCGAGGAACAATTTAAGGACGTCGGTAACTTCACGCCAAAGGGCAGCTTTCAATGTCGCGTATCCAGAGACGAGTTCTGCGCCCCGCGTACCCAATTTTCGTCGATTTTGACCGGGTTTGGTTGCCATTGACTACTCCGCTTTTAGTATATATAACTAGCTCTAACGTCCGCTTACAGCGGGTCCTCCGCTTACAACGGGTCCTCCGCTTACACGCGGGTCCTCCGCTTACAGCGGGTCCGTCAATCTCTTTTAGTTGGAATCGCTTTTTTCGCGTCCGCTTACAGCTTTTTCATAGTTTCCTGTAAAAAGCAATCACTGTCATGACGCCTTTTAGAATGTACGATTTTATTAACTTTTGACGCACCCCTGTATATACATATATTTCGTGAAGCCAATAGTACATTTTCTTTAAAATTCTTCTCGAACGGTTTTTTACACAAATCGGTACACACTCAAGAGCGAGAAAGGTAAATTTATGTTAAACATAAGTCATGTTAATGTATCCAAAGAAACAATGAACTCAAAGAGCACAACATTTTCATCGAGACAGTTTACAGTACTATTTTGATGTGATAGTGGAAAAGCATGTCAACCTTTTCGAAGTCTACTGTCGTTAAGAAAAAACACAAAATAATAATAAAAGTAAGAATCCCAAGTTTTAAATTTAAGCCCTATTGAAGCGCCTTTCCTGTAAAAACCGCTTTTTAGAATGTCCACTTTTATAAACTTTTGAAGCACCCCTGTATATACATATATTTTGTTAAGCCAATAGGATATTTTATTTAAAATTCTTCTCGAACTGTTTTTGACACAAATCGGTACACACTCAAGAGGGAGAAAGGTAATTTAATGTTAAGTTAAAGTATCCAATGACACAATAAGATCAAAAAGGTCAACATTTTTATCAAGACTGTTTACAATACTATTTTGATGCGAAAGTGTAAAAGCCTTTCAATCTTTTCGAAGTCCACTATCGTTAAGAAAAAAGCACAAAATAATAATAAAAGTAAAAAGCCGAAGTTTTAATTTGAAGCCCTATTGAAGCGACTTTCCTGTAAAAAACGCTTTTTAAAATGTCCACTTTTATAAACTTTTGAAGCACCCCTGTATATACATATATTTTGTTAAGCCAATAGGATATTTTATTTAAAATTCTTCTTGAACTGTTTTTGGCACAAGCCGGTACACACTCAAAAGCGAGAAAGGTAATTTAATGTTAAAGTATCCAAAGACTCAATAAGATCAAAAAGGTCAACATGTTCATTAAGACAGTTTACAATAATAATAATAAAAGTAAAAAGCCCAAGTATTAAATTGAAGCGCCTGTCCTGTAAAAAGCCATCACTGGCATGACGCTTGTTAGAATGTCCACTTTTATACACCTTTGAAGTACCCCTGTATATTCATATATTTTGTTAAGCCAATAGGACGTTTTATTTAAAATTCTTCTCGAACTGTTTTTAACACAAACCGGTACACACTCAAGAGCGAGAAAAGTAATTTAATGTTAAACATAAGCCATGTTAGGGTATCCAAAGACACAATGAGATCAAAAAGCCTAACATGTTCATTAAGACAGTTTACAATACTATTTTGATGTCAAAATATAAATGCCTGTCAACCTTTTCGAAATCCACTATCGTTAATAAAAGAGCACAAAACAATAATAAAAGTAGAAAGCCCAAGGTTTCAATTTGAAGCCTTATTGAAGCGCCTTTCCTGTAAAAAGCGATCACTGGCATGATGATTTTTAGAATGTCCACTTTTGTAAACTTTTGAAGCACCCCTGAACATACATTAGTTTTGTGAAGCCAATTGTATATTTTATTTAAAATTCTTCTCGAACTGCTTTTGACACAAACCGGTACACACTCAAGAGCGAGAAAGGTAATTTAATGTTAAAGTATCCAATGACACAATAAGATCAAAAAGGTCAACATTTTTATCAAGACTGTTTACAATACTATTTTGATGCGAAAGTGTAAAAGCCTTTCAATCTTTTCGAAGTCCACTATCGTTAAGAAAAAAGCACAAAATAATAATAAAAGTAAAAAGCCGAAGTTTTAATTTGAAGCCCTATTGAAGCGACTTTCCTGTAAAAAACGCTTTTTAAAATGTCCACTTTTATAAACTTTTGAAGCACCCCTGTATATACATATATTTTGTTAAGCCAATAGGATATTTTATTTAAAATTCTTCTTGAACTGTTTTTGGCACAAACCGGTACACACTCAAAAGCGAGAAAGGTAATTTAATGTTAAAGTATCCAAAGACTCAATAAGATCAAAAAGGTCAACATGTTCATTAAGACAGTTTACAATTCTGTTTTGATGTGAAAATGTAAGAATCTGTCAACCTTTTCAAAATCCACTATCGTTAATAAAGGAGCACAAAATAATAATAAAAGTAAAAAGCTCAAGTTTTAAATTGAAGCCCTGGAGCCCTATTGAAGCTCCTTTTCTCTAAAAAGCGATCAATCTCATGATGCTTTTTTGAATGTCCAAGCTTATAAACTTTTGAAGTACCCCTGTACATACATAAATTTTGTTAAGCCAATAGAATATTTTATTTAAAATTCTTCTCGAACTGTTCTTGACACAAATCGTTACACATTCAAGAGAGAGAAAGGTAATCTAATGTTAAAGTATCCAAAGACACAATAAGATCAAAAAGGTCAACATGTTCATTAAGACAGTTTACAATACTATTTTGATGTGAAAGTGTAAAAGCCTATCTATAAACTTTTGAAGCACCCGTGTACATACATAAATTACGTGAAGCCAATTGTATATTTTATTTAAAATTTTTCTCGAATTGCCTTGTACACAATGCGGCACACACTCAAGAGCGAGAAAGATAATTTAATATTAAATATAAGAATAAGTATCCGAAAAAACAATATGCTTAATAAACACATCATTTTCATTGAGACAATCGGGATAATACGCTCTTGAAATAACAGTGGAAACATTTAGTATATTAGCAAAAAGTATGTCAATTGCTCAGAAACAATTTAAAATAGGCACGCACAATATTAATAAAAAATAACCTAAAAATCAGTTTGAGATATTTTTCACCCCAATTATTTGAAGTGGAACAGCGCTTTCATTATGAAATTTTGGTCAGCAAATTTGAAATATTCGTCTGTCACATACTCAAAATTAGTTCGCAAGTCAATTAAAAATGAAGGACTTGTATTGCAGAACATTTTAAATTTTCACCGAATTACTTTATTACTCATTTTAATGGACATGCTCAAATATATATAGTATCTGTGTAGTGTTTAAAATGTTTATAACAAATTTTGTTTGGTAAATGGGCGTCGCTTTCAAACATTCTTATAGAATGCTAATGAATGCTGATGAACTTCAAACATAGTTCGCAAACATATAAATGATTAGTTTTAATAAGATGCTGTTAAAAGCAATTACAAAGAAGAAAAGACCAAGCGCAGGCATAAATTTTCACAAATATTTAGGATTTTTAGCAACTGAGATAAAGTCCCAGAAATGTAACAGAATTAAAAAGCTTCCAAAACACAAATATTTCAATAGCAAGCTAAAAGTTACACATATTCAATATTATGTTTTATTTTTAATTATACTGTAAATTTCATGTATAGAAGAAGCAATACAATTACTAAAACACTAATAAAAATAATTATTAATTACAAATGGATAAGAAAACATAATCGCAGTCAATACTAATAAAAATCCAAATCTCCTAGGTTATGCGCATGTGTAAGTAATCGTAATTACTGTTTAATATTTTATCAGGTTTGGTAAAACAGCGGTTAAAATATTTTCATTTAATAACGTTCTTAATCAATGATTAGCGCTAACCGGTGTTGGAAAAACATACCAACCGGTATTTTAATCAATGATTAGCGCCAACCGGTTTTTGCAAAAACGTACTATCCCGTATTTTATCTAATGAATACACTGATCGGCATTTTAATCGGAATTGGGAAAACCGGCCCTTTATTGAACTTAATCAACTAATACAATGCAATAATGTAAATGACTAAAAATACGTTTAAATTTGCCATTGTAGGTGTTAGGGCGTTTTAATGTTGAAGGTTACATTCAAATATTATGTCAACATTAATGAAACATGCGCCAATAATTTAAGGACATTAAATTTGAGATATTGCAAAATTTTACCTATCAAGTATTCTACCTACACAAGCTGTTTCAAGAGAGAGAGTGAGAGAGAGAGAGAGAGAGAGAATGTCGATTTTATGAACTTTTGACGCATCCCTGTACACATATAAATTTTCTTATGCCAATCGTATACCGGGTGTTCCGTAAAAAACGCCAACAATAATAACTCCGTTATTTATTGTCCGATTTTATTGAAACAAAAAGTCAGTTAATTAGCATCAAAAATACTACAAGAAAGTAGTGTTTTAGTTGTTTTCACTTGTTTTCATTAATGTCAAACGATAGTCAACTTTTTTATTTTAAATGGAAACAGATATGTTTTTGGCAATATTCGGATTGGATTTTATTTTCTGAATTCATCGATGTATAACGTCTATTTTTTTATAAACGATTATTGAAAGAAAACCATTTATTAAAATTGACCATGTTTTTAATAAATTATGTATAACATTTCGAATGTGCTATGAAACATTGAAAACGTAAGTATTATAAGTATTATTCTAAACAACAAAACAAAACACTTCACAATAATTGTTCAAATTGCCCGCCACCTTGTTCAATACATAACGCACATCTCCTAATTACTCCACGAGTCGCATTTAAAACACAAACGGCAGGTATTTCTTGACAAGTGTTAATAATTCTTTGTCTTAAAATGTCAACATTTTCTGGAGGTGTCAAATAAAGTCGATCTTGTAGGTAAGCCCACAACCAAAAATCTAGGGGCGAAAGATCGGGTGAACACGCAGGCCACTCGATAGGACGGGATGTTCCTATCTACCTATTTCCAAAGTGGGTGTTCAACCAATCAGTATTTACTCTGGCGTTGTGAGCGTGGGCCCCATCTTGTTGATAAAATATTCTATTTAAATTTGCCAAAGGTAATTCATCTAAAAAGTTTTGGAGATTTTCGTTTAATAAAGTGTGATACTTTTCTTGATTTAAGCAACCATCTATGAAAAACGGCCCAATTAATTGATCGCCTAAAATACCACACCAAACATTTACGCTAAAACGTCTTTGAAAATTATTTTCAATGACAAATCTCGGATTGTCTTGGCTCCATTGTCGATGTATGTTTCTATTAAAAATACCCCATTGTTGCCAAAAGTGCATTCATCAGACCAAATTATCATTCTGTAAAAACTCCGGTCTTGTTCTAATGCATTTTAAAAAAGCCGACAAAACTGTATTCTTCGGCGTTGATCATTTTGTTCTAATGCATTAACTTTTCGAGCTATGTACGGTTTAAATTTGTGTTTTCTTAAAATACTATGGACTGTAGTTTTTGATACCCCAATATTATGTGCAATTTCGCGAGTCGAAGTTCGTGAATTTTCTTGTAGTGCAAGAAGAACATCATATTCCGTATCTTCGGCGAATCTACGTCGCTGTGTTTTAGGTTTTTGAAATGATCCATAATTCCTCAAATTCGTTTCAATTCTCTGAAATATTTTCGAATCTGGAACTTCTCTGTCCGGAAAACGAAAGCTGTAACGCCGAACTGCTTGAAGACGATTTTTATTACATTCAAAAAACACTTGCAACATGTCTGTTAACTCATTGTTATTCATTTTTACGAATATACTTTTTTTTTGTGGCAAAACGTTCAAGCAGAACAATAAATAAGGCTTAATAGACACTCACACTGACGTTTATTGACGTTTATCGCATTTTTGTTTTTTCATGGCACATTCCAAAATTTATAAATAATGGAATACAAAGATGAAATTTATTAAGTGTTTTATATTTTTTTTCAATAATTGTTTATCAAAAATAGACATTTTATACATTGTTGAATTCCGAAAAAAAATCCAATCCGAATATAGCCAAAATATATCTGTTTCCATTGAAAATAAAAAAGTTGACTATCGTTTGACATTAATAAAAACAACTGAAAACAAACAAAACACTGCTTTTTTGTAGCATTTTTTACGGGACACCCGGTATATTATTTAGAACTTTTCTTTCCCTTTTACACAAACCGTTACACTGAACACTGAAGAGCGAGAAGGATAATTAAATGTTAAACATAAATCATGTTAAAGTTTACGAAGGAAGTATGTACTCAGATCCAAGCACATTTCGAAGAACCTTTCTGCCACATTGTTTTTTAAAACTTTTATTTCGAACTCGTGATCAGCGACCTCAAAAACCGACATTTGTAGATGTCACCAAGATTAAAGATATTTTGAAGAAACTTTCCGCCATATTAGATCCGCCATTTTGTTTTTTTGACATGTTGACTATAGATTCGTGATCGGTGACCTAAGAGACCCCCGTATCTAAAATTTCACATTCATACGTCAATTTTCAATAAATTCTTCCGCCATTTTGTTTTTTTTGACATTTTGACTTTGGATTTGTGATCGGCGTTCGCACACACCCCCGTATCTAAAATTTCACATTCATACGTCAATTTTCAAAAAAACTTCCGCCATTTTGTTTTTTTTGACATTTTGACTTTGGATTCGTGATCGGCGACCTGAGACACCCCCGTATCTAAAATCTCACATTCATACGCCAATTTTCAAAAAAAATCCGCCATTTTGTTTTTTTTGACATTTTGACTTTGGATTCTTGATCGGCTACCTAAGACACCCCCGTATCTAAAATTTCACATTCGTACTTCAATGTTCAAAAAATCTTCCGCCATTTTGTTTTTTTTTTGACATTTTGACTTTGGATTTGTGATCGGCGTCCGCACACACCCCCGTATCTAAAATTTCGCATTCGTACGTCAATTTTCAAAAAATCTTCCGCCATTTTGTTTTTTTTGACATTTTGACTTTGGATTTGTGATCGGCGTCCGCACACACCCCCGTATCTAAAATTTTGCATTCATACGTCAATTTTCAAAAAACTCTTCGGCCATTTAATTTCTTTTGTCATTTTGACTTTGGATTTGTGATCGGCGTCCGTATACACACACCCCCGTATCTAAAATTTCGCATTTATACGTCAATTTTCAAAAAACTGGTCCGCCATTTTGTTTTTTTTTACATTTTGAGTTTGGATTTGTAATCGGCGTCCGCACACACCCCCGTATCTAAAATTTCACATTCATATGTCAATTTTCAAAAAATTCCTCCGCCATTTTTTTTTTGACATTTTGACTTTGGATTTGTGATCGGCGTCCGCACACACCTCCGTATCTAAAATTTCACATTTATACGTCAATTTTCAAAAAATTCTGCCGCCATTTTATTTTTTTTGACATTTTGACTACGGATTGGTGATCGGCGTCCGCAGACACCCCCGTATCTAAAATTTCGCATTTATATTGTCAAAAAACCCGTCCGTCATTTTGTTTTTTTTTTTGACATTTTGACTTTGGATTTGTATTCGGCGTCCGCACACACCCCCGTATCTAAAATTTCACATTCATACGTCAATTTTCAAAAAATTCTGCCGCCATTTTGGTTTTTTTGACATTTTGACTACGGATTGGTGATCGGCGTCCGCAGACACCCCCGTATCTAAAATTTCGCATTTATACGTCAATTTTCAAAAAACTTTTCCGTCATTTTGTTTTTTTTTTGACATTTGGATTAGTGATGGGCGACTTTGCAGAGCTCCGAAAGCTAAATTTTACAAACGTACGTCAATTTTCGAGCAACCTTTAACATTTATAATACTTAAAAGAAAAACCAGTCTGTATATAAGAATTTAATTCGAGCGACCGGGACCATTACATTGAGAAATCCACGTTTTGTCGTATCAAATGCCGATAAATATATATGAAATCAATCGTATTCAGAAAAAAAAAAAGTACTTGTTCCTGCCTAAATTTGAACCCGAGCAATTAGAGTTGCTGTATTGGGAAGCGGTGACTTTACCGTTAGACCACCGAGGTATTTACAAATAAATTGTTGTTTTGGGTATTTATATATATGCTTTCGGGCTACACTGGGAGATTAGGAATTTTTTAATATTCGCGTGAAAATATATGTACGTGTAATCGTAAAAAGAATATAAATAAATGTATTAATTGCGCCCCGATAATTCATTTAGTGCCTTATGTTTGTCGTAAAACTAAATATATCATGTGTATATATTTGCCACATGAATTTAATCTGACAAGCATTTTTCTAACATATCCGTCTGCAACCGCACTTTTAATCGCCCGTACCTTTGTATCTGTACCACTTTAAACTGGGAATATGCAACTAAAGGGTCCTGAAGTGTCAGTACTTTACGATTTTGAATCTTGTTGTGCTCTCGAAACCTTCAAAATTTGCAATTTCAAGCGTAAAAGTAAAAGTTTGGATACATTTCGAATCTCCTGTCACTTTGACGTTTGTCGGGATTTTCAGTATAAAAGGCTCCAGAGCAATTTTTGTTTCCCACGTCCTCCTTATGGGCGAAAAAATTGATGCAGCGCTTTTCTCTACAAGTGCTAAAATTTTAAAAAAATTCTTTTCGCCGCCTTACCACCGTTTCGAAGCGATAAAAATACGCCTATACAAAGTAGAATTGTACACCCGACAACATAAAACTCTAAAATCTCCGCTAAAATGCCTCAATTCCTCAAACACTCAAAGGTCGTTTTCGCATTTTCACCCCCATCTTCCCTCCTCTACTAAATCCGTGAGAGCGGTAAAGGGTCCTGTGCGCTTTTAGTATGTATAATTCGGATACTGAATGTTGTAACATTTAATTTATTTAGCAGACTTAAAGGTCTAAAAATAAATGACCTCTTTGTAATATGTTTGTTTACATAACAATAATTAGCTGTTTAGTAATTATAGGAAAGAAGTATGATCATCATAATAACTTTGTTCGTATTATCATTTTTTTTTAATTAGAGACTTACCTCTTAAATATATAAGTACTTACTAGAATAAAATAATGTATCTAAATGAAAACATACCAGTATTGTAATCCAGAGTAATATCATAATTTATAAGAATTAGTAACAACTCTGTTTATATTATGTAGGTTTCGGATGCTTCTAGTTATAAGAAACGGTATTTTTACTACATAATATTAATTAACTTTAAAAGGATTTAATCAATATTTTTTCGTCTTAGTTGGGGAGTCCAGTCAGTGAAAGCAGTATTATATGGCTGCTCTGTATTAAGTTGTATAATTTAAGCAAAAGAGTATAATATATTTTTATTTTACAAACCTAAAATGCTTCAAAATCGTATTTAAATAGAAGGAAATACTCCAATAACTTGTTAATAAAGCATAAAATCCCCAGTAACCTTAAAAAATCATTCTTGTACAGTATCAAACTACTATGTACAATGTATTATCTTATTTAAATTACTGTTTTAGTTCTTTTTGTTGAAAGCAAGTCCGTATATTTCACATTACTTTTACTTTCTTATACGTAGTATAAGGAAGTATTGTGATGATGAAAATTTTCGACCTCGAGATTTTTGCAGATGTCCACGTTTTGAGGTCCCCTGCTCTCTCTCTCTCTCTCTCTCTCTCTCTCCCTCTCTCTCCCTCTCTCTCTCTCTCTCTCTCTCTCTCTCTCCCCCCCTCTCTCTCCTCTCCCTCTCTCTCTCTCTCTCTCTCTCTCTCTCTCTCTCTCTCTCTCTCTCTCTCTCTCCTCTCTCTCTCTCTCTCTCTCTCTCTCTCTCATACGTATAAGAAAGTCGTGTGGTGGCCACACCTCATTTTTTTTTAAATTTTATTCATACATCAGAGTTTCCGTTCTAAGAACAAACGCATGAGAATCATGCTCTTCAATAGATTTATCACTTTCGTTTGAACAGTTCGGTGCCTTCAATGAAGACTGTTATCTTGCTTACAGGAAGATAACAACGTTTATAGAGGATGCTGGGCTGCTCGAACGATAGTGAATTACTAGTCTTCTCGAAATGCTTTTGCCAGAGCCCTTTCCAGAGTACTTGCAGGCACACTCATGTCCAACGATTCGGAATCATGTTAATGTTGTACAGATTTTTCCTCAATAGAAGCAGTGTCCTCTTCCCAACGGTAATAATCAAAATTTATTTTTTCTATGTCTCATTAGGTTAGCTGAGAACTTAGCATCATCTAGTATGGCGGCTGGTGAGTTCGTTTAGGTGGGACAATTACATAGACAAGAGTTGACAAGACTGATTCGTTTATTATCGGTGATATACTCCCAGATAATTTTTATAATTTCCTCTTGAGTAAATACTAATGATTTTTTGGACTTTTAATTTTCATTTTTTCTTTTTAAAAAGGCAACTAATTTAAAATATTTTGATATGTTAATATCCTCTTGTAGGCCATGTGTAGCTTTCAACATTGAATAATGCGCCCATAAAGTCGAGCCTTTTTTATTGTTTGAATATCCAAGCCAGAAGTACGTTTTCAGAAATTACTACTGTATTTTTGGAATTACACCATTTTTTAAATTCTGTATATGTTTTCATGTATAAGTGTATAATTTCAAGTTAGCATATTTTAATGAATTTATATTTGAGTGACAATTTTGCTAAAAATATTTGTTCTGGTTTATCACTAAAGGACTTTTGTGTTAAATTTAGATAGATTGGACTCTTATTGCTTTAATGGTGGAAATAGATATTGTAAACATCGTAGTGTCAGGAGATTCATGTTTCCTTGCAATTAAATGAGGCGGTCGATCAGTTTTAGCTATATATGTATTATTTTTTCTCATTAATTTCCAGTTTAGTTCTTAGGGTGGCTATACATATGCAACAGAACATCGCACCGTTACTGCACCGCGAAATTACGATGTGATGAAGTTCTGAGGCGCAACAGAACATTGTCGCATAATATCAACGCGAACATAATGCCGCCCCATTCTCCTATGATCAGTTCATGAATATTTTCCAAGCAAGATGAACATTGCGGCTGCAGCGTATATAGTATGGTGGCCGTGATCTACTGTTAGATCTAAAATTTCACGCGGTTAGTGGTTTGTTTATACAAAGAAAATTACAGTTATGTCGCCAACAGGTTTTGAGTTTTTGATAAATTTAATTGGTCCAAAAATAATACGAAAAGATACGATGTGGAGAAATTTTTTTCTTGCACGTCTCGGCTGTGGTGTGTAATTCCGCGATAATTTCTTCACTAGCATTTCTTTTAGAAGAAAAGGTAAAAGGTACCCACGAGGAGTAATTAAATAGTAGCTTACCCATTTTAAACGTTAACCGAACCCCATTTAAATAATGATGCGAGACGTATCTATCAATTTCTTCCAACTTTTCCTCGATAAATGTCGATCAAACTAAGAATAACATCCTCCGCCCACTCCATACTGAACCGATATCTGATTCAGCCTGGCTAAACTCAATCGGATCTAAATACCAAAATGAACTTTTTAAAGTTATAACTACAGAGCGGACAAAACGAAAGGTTGATGACTCATCGCCCACGGGCGCACGATTGAAATTTTGTATTTTAAAAAAATGTTTAATTGTATTTATATAATTGGATAACAAATGGACGGTGATCTATAAAATACAAAATACGTTATTATTTGTTTATTTTGTAGTTCAAATCGAGTATTATTTCCGTACTTTATTTATCTTACGAAATATAATAAACTTTAAAAACCCCTCCCGAAATTTACGAGTTAAATGGACTTTTTTTGCTCTCATTCTCGGGCCTAAACAGATGTTGCAGTTCACCATATGAAAGCTGTTTACATTATTTGCTCCGTCGTAGTTTAAACAATTTTATTACTTGAAAAGGTAGGAAATTGGGTTTTCTTCGACAAAATATGACGCCACAAAAACTCTTTTCCATAGTAAATTTAAATAAAATTAAATACAATCTCTGGCAATAATTTTTTTTTTTGCAACGGGGGGGGGGGGGGGGGGCGTAACATTTTTTTGATGTGACGGCGAAAAACCAACAACTGATGTGATGCCGTTATGTTACGCTGTTACGAGGGTGCATCCACACTACGCGACGGTGTTACGTTGCGATGTTCTGTTACATGTGTGTAGCCACCTTTATATTAATATAAAAACTTTACTTCACGATTATTCCGGTATATCTCAGAGTGTTACGGAGAATTTGGCCTTGCATTGGCGATACACCTTTGCATATCATTGCTGAACCTCTTCCTCGTGCGAGAGTGAAAGTACATATACATATAATGCTGTTATTTGAGTACGTGAACTTTTATATTTACCTGCTCGGCGGGACAATCACTTTTGTTTGACGGTATGAATAATTCCTACTATTATAAAATGCATTTTTTGTTCATAATAAGAAGAGGTTCATTATGTGTGACTGCCCACCTATTAGGATGTTTTTTCTTCTATTCTCCATATATTTGTTTTTGGTAGAACAATGATTATGTTATGATGATTTAACTGGATTACTTAGTTAAAATATATAAATGGAACTAAACAGTAATTCATTTATTTATTTATTTTTACTTAAAAGCACAAATGCTATAATGTTACAAAATAAATTAGGTGTGGCCACCACACGACTTTCTTTTCTCTTAATTAATCGCTATAGAATGCATACGTTGCAAGATATTCCCAAAAAAGTGCTACTCGCTAAGGGTAAAAGTGCTATTTCCGGTCCGAATTTGGAATTTTTTTTTATACAAAAGATATTTAAAATTTTAATCTCAATTCCTTTATACTGGTAATGTACCTGCCTAGAAAGCATGACTTGCGAGATATTCGCAAAAAACTGATTTTCAATAAGAGTAAAAGACCTACTTCCAGTTGGAATTTCGGAAAATTTTTTTATGACAATTTGTCTCAAACTTAATTTTAAGTACATATGAATTCTTAATTAATTTGTTTAAACTTAGTAGTTGACGAAATATTGGCAAAATTCGATTTTTTCACCGAAGCAAACTGCTACTTCCGGTTTACCGATTTTACTGAAAAACTAATCAGATCTCAAGAGGGAGATTATACACGTAAATACAAAATTTGGAATTGATATATACAGCGGTTTGACCGCTGTCGTGGTCACAGACACACAGTCACACTGACATTTTTTAAAAACCACTTTTTCGGTATCAGGGGACTTCAAACGGACATCTGCAAAAATCTCGAGGTCGAAAATTTTCATCATCACAATACTTCCTTATACTACGTATAAGAAAGTAAAATGAGGTGTAGCCACGACTTTCTTATACGTATGTTCTTTTCAAATTATACAAAAGTTGTTCTAAATTAATTTTTAAAACTTTTATCTTAAAAAAATAAAGTTATAAGTGTATTATGTCAAATCGAAATTTTGAGAATTTTTTTATACAAAAATTAATCCAAATCTAACTCTAAATATTTTCGCATTTATAATGAATGTGTATAGAAAGCAAAAAACGAGATATTTACAAAAAATCTGTATTCGATAAGAGTAAAAGGCTTACTTCCGGTCTAAATTTTGATTTTTTTATGCAACAACTATTGAAAATCAAGCTTTAAATACTTTTATACTATAACGTATCTGCCTAGAAAGCGTGACTTGCGAGATATTAGAAATATATGTACCTACCTACTTCCGGTAGGAATTTCGAAAAACTTTTTTATCAAAAATTTTCTCAAATTCACTTTTGAGTACATTTAAATTCTTTATAAATTTGTTTAAACTTAGTAGTTGACGAGATATGGTAAATTCATTTATTTTCTGAATCTGCTACTACTTCCGGTCTGCTGATTTTACTGAAAATCCAATGTGGGAGATTATACTCCTAAATATATAATTTTAAATTGATAGCTTTAGCCGTTTGGCCGCTGTTGTGGCCATACACACACACACACACACAGGGAGACATTTTTTAAAACCACCTTTTCGGTATCAGGGGACTTCTAAATGTGCACGTCTGCAAAAATCTCGAGGTCGAACATTTTCGTCATCACAATACTTATACTACGTACAATAAAGTAATACAATGAAAACAATAATTACAATTTTTCTAACTGGTATCATAAATCAGTTATCAGCATGTATACAAATACGATAAATACATTATTTATAGCGTTGTTCTGCATATAGGCGTCGTAAAAATGACAGTGCCTAGAATCTATAATATAGAAATGTATAAAGTCGTACGAAATATTCTCTAGAGGGTACGCTCAGCACAGTATTTTCTGAGATAACATTAATTTTGAAAAGTTTTTCTTCAATAATAACAGTAAACACATAAAACAAATATTACACAACCCAAGATAAGTTAAGTAAGTAGACATTCAAAATTTAATAAAATGTCTTTAACCCAATCAATAACAAAATACAATGTACAACAGAATTTTTAAAGAACCTTTTTGTACATTGCCAAAACTAAAAGAAAACAACCAATTAGTTTACAGTATTTATAATAAGTCTAGGATAATATATGTATGACAAATAAAAATAATCATTGAAAATTCAAATATTCCCATTTCATAGATTTATGTAGCTTATTAAACATACCACTATATACAATGTATAATGGAATATTATAGAATGAAATTAGGATAATTAAAACAATAGCACAGAATAATACCTAAATAAATATGTTTACCCCATCACCACTCAGTAAATTATATACCAGAAGTTAATAACCAAATTACCAAAATTTTAAATGAAACAAACTTAAAAATTGTCTACATAAGAAAAATAATGTAGATACCTTGTTAACAAACAACAAAGCTCAAATTGAAATGTTTAAAATTTGGAACATACAATTTAAATTGCAAAGATTGTGGAGCTGTTTATATTGGACAGAGTGGTAGAAACATAAAAATACGATTAAACAATTTTGAAGTTTTAAATAACGAGAAATTCTCAGTTTTCTAATATTGGAACCACTTTCCTGACATAGATATCTTTATTCTCAATTACCTCCAAATACACAAATAGGAAACATAAGTACCCCATTAATAGACATAGTTATAAGGAATCAACTAAGTAAAATGATTATGTTAATCAGTTGTACCTGTAGTATATAAATAGTTAAATGAAAACGTTACTTTTATCTGAAATCGGCAGTAAAGAACTTCCGTAATCGGTAAAGTAAGTTATTATTGTACGATTTTGGTGTATGTTAACTTACATAATTTAAAAATAAATTAAAAATTTGTTTTGCCTTATTACCAACGATATCAGATAAAATTAAAGTACAACTAGGCAGTATAATTGTTTTTCATTCATTCATTTCTCGATATCACTAGTATCCACATTCGCGATGAAAACTGACTCCATAGTTTGATAATTTTTCTTTTTACTCTTTATTTTATTGGAAAAAGTCAAAATGTGCGTCTAAAAAGTTAATATTCAGAACTGCGCCCTAAGCTGCGAAGCAAATAATGAATAATTTTCTCATAATTTAGTGATTTATTTTTACTAGAAAATTAGGTGTTACATCTGTAAAAGCAAGGCAATTCAAGTAATTGTAAAAAATAAATGAAAGACATTGATTAATTGTCATTAATGAAAACAGTGAAACCAACTCATGGTATGCACAATGAGTTGGCTTTGTTGGAAAATGAAAGTATTTTGAAAATATTGTGTTTTAGGCAAACTGAAATTTTCTGCAGTAACCGTCCTTATTCATTCAGTCGCGTTACATAATCTCTTACCAACTATGCAATACACAACAATTGTGTATTTGTAAATAAAGTAAAACAAATTAAAAAACCTAAGTATTCATTGCTATTAAATTATGACGATGACAAGTAAAAACGGGCATTCTTTTGAACAAATTTTTGAAGCATTTTAAAAACAAGAACAAAATTAATGAACTACTTTAAATGTTCCTTCTGAGCATTCATTTCCTATTTAGAGTTTTATCAGAGCCAGCACTAATGAAACTTTAAATAAGAAATGAATGCTCAGAAGAATCGTTTAAAGGAGTTCGTTAATTTTGTCTTTGTTCTTAAATTCTTCTTCTTCTTCTTCTTCTTTTAATAGGCGTATCGCCTGCTTAGTTCCGGTTTCTTTGCAATGGTGATTCTTGCGATTTTGATTGCCAGCTGTCACGCCATCGCTTTGGTGGTCGTCCTATAGGTCTTCTTCCATGAGGTGTGTTATTTCGAACTATCCTGACCATTCAGTCGGGGATCATTCGGCTAACATGGTGGTTCCATTCTCTTCTTCTCTTCCTCGACCATCTGACCACGTCGTCCGTTAGGCACTTCTCTCTTATGTCTGTGTTTCTCTGCCTATCCTTCAATGTATGTCCCGTTATAGTTCTTAAGGTCTTCATTTCAGTTGCCCTTAGTAATCTCTTTGTTATCGTTGTTTCCGCTCTCGTCTCAGCACCATATGTCATCACTGGTCGTACGCATGCTTTGTATATTCTTGATTTGCATTCTGTACTTAGGTGTTTGTTTCTCCATATTGGATATCTAAGATGTCCCGATATTGCTGCTGCTTTGTTAACTTGTTTCCTCACCTCGTCCCCCAGGAAGCCGGCGCTTGTAATTTTGCATCCAACGTATTCGATTGACATGGTTTGGTCAATGACATTATCTTCTATTGCCAATTTGCAGCGCAGAGGTTCCTTTGCTATGGTCATGCATTTGGTTTTGGTTGTGGAGATTTTCATATTAAGTTTTCCTGCCTGCTTGTTGAACGCTTGTAACAATCTTTGGAGGTCATCTTCCGATTCCGCAATAAGTACTGCATCATCAGCGTAGCATAATATATTTATTTTATGCATGCCCATTCGATATCCTAGTCCGGTGTTCTTTACAGCTTCTCATCTCGTCCATGATTGTATTGAATAACAAAGGACTGAGACTATCGCCTTGGCGGATACCTGTTGTAGTTCGTAGATGTTGCGTTAGGGTGTGATTTGTGCGTATTTGCGTTGTTGTGTTTGTGTTTAAGTCCTTAATGAGTTCTATGTATTCTTTCTTCGTATTACCGTTTTCCAGGATCGTAATGACGTCTTTTAGTTGTATTATACTCTGTCAAAGGCCTTCGTTAGGTCCACAAAGCAGAGATAGGCAGGGGTGTTGTACTCTAGTGATTTTTCTATCAGTTGTCTAAGTATGAATAGTGCATCAGTTGTAGATCTGTTTTTTCGAAATCCCTGTTGTTCTTCGCTTATTGGCACGGTTGTGGATATTTCGTCCGCAATGATCTTAGTTAGGAGTTTTAGCGAGGTGCTCAACAATGTTATTCCACGGTAATTTGCTGGATCGGTTTTATCCCCTTTTTTGAAGACGGGTATTGTTACGCTATTTTTCCATTCTTCAGGTATTCTTCTATGTCGTAGTATGATATTAAATAGTTTTGTGTATTCTGTTATGATGGCAGTTCCTCCATTTTTTTATTAGTTCATTTGGTTCTTAAATTACTTCAATAAATTTACAATAAATAATGGCCGTTTTTAGTTTCCATTATTATAACAAACGATATCGAATTTAATAAGGCAAGAAGTAAATCACTTAAACATAGTAGTTGAAGATAGTAACATTTAGTGTGATTTCTGTGTCTATTAATAATTTGAGCAATTCTAGTCGTTCCTGAATCTGCTATTCTTTTATTTTATATTTATTCCATGTTTAACTATTTATGCATGTCAAATTCTCAAAAATAAATTTGTTATTTGTTAATTTACTGGAAAGCTATTCTGAGTATTATTTATACAAGAATGATATAAACACATATAATGTAAAATTTAAAAACCTTCCAGAATTTTGCTGTAAATGCACGAAAATACTTACACGAACCAGCTACTTATTTCGTTTTTTACAAGGTATGAGATAAGTTTGTAATGAATAGTCTGTTTTGCAAAATTTTCATATCATATTTTCCAATCAACGCTATTCATACAAAATATTTCGTCAGATACGTTAATCGCGTTGAAAAAAAGAACTTCCGTTGAACTGATAACGATCTTTCAATGGATTGGAGGCTATTCAGACATATTCACTTGTAAAATTAATCTTGCAAATTCACTTATGTGACATAATAATTCGAATCGAGTAATTAAAACGTGGCTATTGTATAGTAGAAAAATGTGGTGTAATATTACTATATCATACAAGTACATACCATACGTTCATGCATACTTGGAAATATTTGTTTAACCGCCTATCTCTTGCTACTTTATATTGTTAATCTTATCGCTGTTTTATTTTTTCTTTCTTTAAAATGTTAAACATTCTATTTAAATTATTCCTGCCATTATCAGAATTAATTAATTCAAGTAATATTTACTTGTAATAATATCACATGAATGTTTTCCAGAATTGGGTAAGGTAAGGTGGATTTTGAAGGACAATTTCTCTTTTAATAATTAACTTATATAAAGTTGGAGCCTGGACGGTTATGTACAAGCAGTATTAATCCCATTGTATTAACTGTAAGGATTATATTGCTACGATCTCACTTGCCCCGTAAATTGGGGTAAATGGGAACATGTTTATGTACAAATTCCTTCAATCGGGATGCTAAATGTTTGTTGGATACTTGCCATATAACATACAAGCGACAACTGGAGTTCTATACAGCGCCCATTGACAAGTTCATGTGGTTTTAATATGGATGGACATTATTGGGAAAGAAATGTTGATTAAGCCGTTTTGTTATCGCGTATTTGTTTGCATTCTCTTAATTTTAGAAGCATTTGCTCCAATTTATCATTTTTACTCAAGCTATGTCACAACTACATAGACTCTCTAATTTTACTCAAAATGCTAAATTGCCACCTTCCACATTTCGGTGCTCGTTCCAGGACCTTCTACTTACCATATTCTCATTTTAATACAATTCCAATCGCATTGTGATATGGTCCAGTTATCTATCAATGCAGTTAGAAATGCTACTTACGCACATAAACATTAATTTCGCATAATATTGAATATTTCTTTTGGGTATGTACTCATTAGATTATATTAATAGCCCAGTAATTGGAATAGGAATATAGCAATAAAAAGTATTATTATAAACATCGCTAGAAATTATAAAGAATTTAAAATTTGTGTTATTCCACATGACAACTGAAAAAATTACTTCTCTAAAACAGCACTATTTGGTTGTTATATTTGCAAAAACATTAAACTAAGATAATGTATTCTATAATATTGCTGCATATTATATACCCAAAACGTCATAAAACATTCATTCATCTTGTCTCATCTACTGTGAATTTAGTAGAATCGATGTGATTGATATAGAACATTCATTTTTGATATACGGCCAATTTTCCATGACCAATGAAGTAATAGTAGTTTCATTTAAAAGTACAATCTGAACATTATTTTATTGTTAGCTGAGAACACCAACCGCTGCAATGCAGTACAAAGCACACTGAGACACAGAGATTCGTCGTCAAGTGAGAAAAAAATCACCTACCAACTGTTAAGCTCTCAATATACAAAACTAAAACACTCTCACATTCAGTTGTGGCAGACAACCTCATTCGTGTGAGGCTTCAGGTTATCATTTTTATTTAGCACATTAGATGAAAAAGTTGATGACATTCGATTACATAAAACAAATCAAAAAATTGTTTCTGGTTTATCGGCGTAGACACGCGACTTTACATATACCCAGAGAAATAGTCTTATGGCGTCAAATAATCAATCAATCACTGAACAAAATTTTCAAATCAAATTATGGGTCAATAGCAATGTTTCCTTCGGCCCATTCACCAAATTACGTCGCGAACGATGATCGTGTGGCTTCACTTTCTGTACAAGTTGAATCGTGGAAGCACGTAGACCAATATCATTACCCAAAATTTTCCATAAAATTGTTGAAACAAGTTTAATTGTTGAGCATAATAACGAATTGACGCATCTGTATCATCATCAACACTACGCTGCACAGCATCAATCTGCTGTTGTGTGCGCACTGTACAACGTCTTACATGATGCGTATTATAGTGTAAAGTGAACGTATTGCGAAAAAAATCCATAGTTTCTCGAATTAATCGCTCTGATTGACAATTATGAGCACCATAAAATGCACGTAATGCCCGATAAGTTTCTCGAATTGATCAATGTTTTTCAAAACAAGATAATGGGTGTGCTTCATCAAGGCGAGGATAATAACACGAAATCCAACTTTTTTTTTTCGTTCTATATTACATTAGGGTCATCCTGCATCGACGAATTCAGTTGCTGAGATTAAGTGTGCTTCTTTTGACGATATTTCTTCACGCGCTCATTAGACAATTCCCTTTTTCGTTTTAATTTGTCATCGATTTGATTTTCTTCATCCATCCTGTGTAACAGAAAAGAATTAAATGCTTATAAATTCGTATATAATGAGTAATGAGCAATTTAAGCAATGCTCTATTCTCAACGTTTCTGTTTTGCATTGGTATACAAATTATAGTAAATGCGCGTGGACGTTATTTAACACCCGTATATTTAAATGTGAACATTTTAAATTAATTGATGACAATTACTTGCATTATTTTAATTGTTAATGATTTTTAAGGAAAAGAAACACATTACTCCGAGGACTATTAAATTAATTTAAAATGCCGCTAATTCAAGAAATTTCTCACGTAGATATGTTCACATTTAAATATATACGGCAAAGAAACAGATTATATGTGTTTAATATATACATTAACCACATGTAAATATTAGTTGTAATTATCCAGAATGAAAATTGGATTTCTGTGTTCCAACACAGAGTGCACAGAATGTGCTGTAATATTGTAGAAGGTAAAACATAATAATTAATATGGTTCCTTTTATTAAAATGAGAATGATAAGAAATTATCTCTCATGCTTGCAAAGATCGGCTCCGTAACTATATATACAAATTTCGGAGAAAGGAAAAATGAATACATTACACAGGCCGAGCTGAAGAGTATTCACGTTGTAGTGGTTAAACGAAACTGATGCATATGTGTTAGTCCTCGCAGTAATGTGTTTCTTTTCCTTAAAAATCATTAACAATTAATATAATGCAAGTAATTGTCATCAATTCATTTAAAATGCCGCTAATTCAAGAAATTTCTCACGTAGATATGTTCACATTTAAATATATACGGCAAAGAAACAGATTATATGTGTTTAATATATACATTAACCACATATAAATATTAATTATATATAATTATATATATATATATACAAATAGACAATATGAATACTCGCTTACGAGTCCCGCGATGGCCTGATGCTAACGTGCCGGCTTCTCACCCGTGCGGCTCTGGGACGTGAATTTATTTATTCATTTAAATTTCAATTAAATTGAAATTAAATATCTCTATATGATATATTTCTCTCGTTCCCTTAGTCGACTCGAGCCGACTTTACCCGAACGAGCGTTACATAGCCGAGCGTGACGGCTCAGTCTTGTTCAGTGCCCACAATCAACGCAACTCGCCCAAAGAAGTTTACACTTCAAAAATTTGAACAATTTGCAAACGTTTCTCCGCCGTGAGTCTATTCACGATGAATTGCCAAACCAAACTAACCCCAAAAAAAAAGACCTGGAACTGTCAAATCGACTGTCACCGAAAACGGTATTGCCAATTTAAAGTTCCCCGCCTCCAAAAAAAAAAAACACCATTAAAATTTACATATTACACATCAAATTTTTAACGTCTTATTTTTCTTCACTAGTTGAACATAGTTTCTTTTTGTTTTTCAGTTATATACATTTCAATTGCAATAAATGAAATTATTTTGATCAAGTTTTAAAATTAAGTGAACTTGAAAATGAATAATAAATTTGAAGCATAATAGATTAATTTACTACAAATTGCACGTTTTGATCTTTGCTCCGCTTTTGTGTTTGGCTGAACGACTCTAAATTCTAATCTGAGAGGGTTATTGGATTCTATCGAATGTGTGCAGTTGATTTACGCATTAGGATTTAGAAGTTTTCATGTTATTAAATCGGCAACTTGGATGCTTTCTTTAATTTACAAAAGGAACATGATTTTATAATCATAGTTGACTAGTTTATGGTGATAAATTAAGCAGGGTGAAAAATTTGATACGTAAAATTCACTAAAATACAAATTGTCGATGGGCAAGTTAATTAAAAACAATTAACCATTAGACTAAAACCAGTAAGTATAAACTCTGGTCATCTGCTTTAGATTGCTTAAAGTGGCATCCCTGTAGTTGCTAAATAGCCTACGCACTGACGATTATTCCCAATATCTTGTTTTGTAATCTCTGCTTATTTCGAGATTGAAATTCCTAGCTATTCACTACAATTGTATCCCACAGGTTCAACAGGGTTTCTGATTGGCTTGGAGAGAACAAGCAAGTTATTCCCGAGAGTTTTCTCTAAGTTTCTCCCGATGAGCCAGTCAGTACTTTTCTCTGAGATTGCTTCATGTACGTAAAACAACTATGCTTTTGTCTCGTTAATCTTGTATCTATACACATCTAGATAGTGTACTTCATTTGCCTCCTTTAGCTGGATGTTAATGTTACTGAAGGGCAATTAAAAAGTATCTTGTGCAGATTCAGCTACGTTGTCTTTAAACTTCAAGTGGTCATACCTAATTGTTATTTGTTTAATTTCTCCTACAGATTTCTTTATGCAGTTTGTGGATATGCATGTTTCGCTAGGGCAAAATATATGTGCAGGTACTGTCATATGTCATTCCTGAATTTACTGGAGACAGCACTGAATTTTTATTTTCACATCCAACAAAGAATTATCAGTAAGTAGTATCACGTATATCATTTTTATATAGTAATCCCTGCCTTACTTTTTCTTATTTGGTAAACAATTATGTATATGGGGGCGTGGCTTGTTTGAAGAGCATCTTCAGCATGTTGAGTGCTTATTGCACTACTGATGTGTTTCACGAAGTTGTTACTTTGATGATAGAACTCATTGTCCAAATAGTTAATAACCTAGTGTACCAATTTTACACTTAAGCGCCTATAAGCTTACTCACTACGGCATGTACTTATTTTTCTGGTATTATTCTTGTTTTATGTGTTGCCCCGTGTAAATGCACACAGACCAATATGTTTTAGTCGTATATAACATGACCTAATTTGTTAATATATTATAGTAACAACCACTTAATGTTGTAGATATACAAAAGAAAATAAAACTAGTTTCGTAAACACCTTGGCGCAGCATATAATAAATATGTATTACTGACTTAATGCTTAACACTTCATTGCACGCGATCGTGATTTTTATTAGGAGAAATGACTCGCTGTCAGTTTAAAGACATTTATACTTTCCGTAAGGCATATTTTTTCAAAATGTATGTCTTAAAGTATAGCAAATTAGCATTCTGATAAACATAAATTGTTTTTGCATCATACTGCTTAACAAAAGCATGTCGCTTTGCACCGAATGCGTATTTCTTTCAAAAGTTTTTATAATTAACATATGAAGACTGCATCAGTTAATAATTGTACTTAATTAGAAGATATGATAATTTTAAATATCTACATATTCAAAATAAATATGTGGGGAACCTAAAATCTACCAAATGCTTGGTCATTATTATAAGCAGTTATACATATTTCGCTAAATTTTAAGTCAGTTTGTTAAGACCACTTGCGGGGGTTATTCGTGAACATTTCCGTTGGTGAGACACTTCTTCGGCGTTCAAGGCCGTTCTGCTGCAAGGTGCTAAACATTTCCACGCCCACATTTAAACTTAGCAATACAATTCTACACAGTAAATTCTTCCAGTATACTTAAAAATCTCTGCATTCTTCGAAATTTTAATACAGGTGACACGGAAGTTTATAGGTTATTTTTAAAAATAACATACAACGGGTTGAAAAATGTATTGCCAGTGCACAGCAAGACAAAAACGTGTTTGAACTTTTTGATTCCCCTCGGCTTGTCGTACGCTTTGCAATGTTAATGTCGTATGGTTATTGTAAATATTTCAAGTACTGGTATACAACGGTTTATTTTCAAATTGGTTTCTGCCGAAAATTAGTACAATATTCCGTTAATGTTTGACTAACGACTCTAATGTATGTTTCATGATATGGATATTTAAACATGTTGTTGAAACAACGCTTGAATTTAGTTGCTCACGACTTTGAGCTTATTGCCGACAAAGCTGCGCCAGGAACGTGAAGGTAGACGAAAGCTGAAGAAGGCGCCTTGAAATTATATGACCACCAAGCATCAGCTTCTAGTTAAAACATATTATATGAGCTGAGTCTTCATTTTACTAAAATTAAGTACATCTCTGGTATATTTTGTAATGCTGAACATATACAATTTTGCATATCGGTATATCGTTGACTATTTTACGATCCCATAGTGCCTTACAGGCAAGCTATACATTTTCTTCTATATGGCGGATGACTTACTATGTTCCTCCGAATATTTTACAGTTTCGCTTATTTACAATGTCATTGCATTGTTGTTTTTCTCTATAAGGTTGTTGAATCTTGGGGATGTAAGTGCTGCATAAGCTGGATTTTGTATGGAAACAAACGGATATGCTTTAAAATATAAGAACATTTCAACTCTGATCGTTATCAGGCATGTCAGCTGCGTAAGCTCTCCGTTGGTTGGCATCATCATCTTTTATTGTTGAAAGAAGCATAACCACATGTGTGTCGTCAAGTTTAACTAGGGCCAAATAATAGTAATTTTCGAAATCATCCAGAAATATTTGACCGAGGCTGTTTTTCAAAATTCACTAATCCTACCGAATTTTTTCATTATCATAAATCGCGTATTGTAGGAAGAGCTGTTAGTAAAAGAGTATTTGACATATTACATTTATATTTTCAGTCAACTGATACATGGAACTTTTCTAGTCTAAACGCCAGTGTCATCAACTAATTCCTATATTCATATTACTCCTATTTCGTTCTTTTTGTATATATGTATATGTAGATCACTTCTCTTTCATACTGTACAAAATGACTAACGTAGCTTTACAATAAACTTATTCCAATAATAAATAATGCAGTATTAACAGCGTTAATAGTATAATAGACGTGGTTAGCCGAGTTATTTACGAACGTGATTTCCTTAAATTAAAAACTAATTAGAATTAACACAGTTCCGTCCTTTCTTTTTTTTTTATCGGAACACGATATTCCACGTTAAGTCTTGTGTGTCTACGAGATCTCCCATCAACGATTTCCTAGAAAAAGTCAGTACTGTTTAATTTTCCAAGGGCAACTTTTTACTTTATATAACCGCTTTGCATTTTTTATTTACGACATTCACTTTCCTTTCTATGCATTGCATAGTTAAAGGTAGAGGTCCAACGCCTTTATACGGAGACTTGTCTTGGTAACCTTGGCATTCTGTAATTTTACCGGTAGTGTTGGTTGTAGTTGTTACGCAGGGATGCCTTGCAAAAAGAGACAAAGCGATTTTATTACAGGAGACACATTAATTTTCATCGCAAATATTGTATGTACATACATGTTTCTTAGTAATTCCAACTTCCTTCAGCAAATTAAAGAAAGAAGTATTATTTTAAATGACTGGCATATTATTTTTTTTAAGATAACCTTAGATTATTAAGCTTTCTGTAAGAGGAAGTAAGTTTTAGATTTTTTGATTAGAACAAAATAGGCGGCGGTTCTATGACCTACATATTTTGGCAATCAAAGAGCCAGTAGAGTTGGCGGTTTTATCTATTATGCAGGTGCGGCTCTTTATTCGATACCAAACTAAGTATTTCTAATATTATAATAAATATATTAATTTACATTTTTTGTTTCATTTTTTTAAGCCGCAACTTTCTTCACTCAACATTGTTCTGAAAGGCTATGTATTAAAAGAACATTCTTCCTGCACGCACATTTGATGATCATGTGGCACCTCCACAAGAGTGAATGCTTGTCGTGATCTACCACTTTAACTGTTGTTTTTATTAAATCCCTATTATATCATATTCAGAAGCAAAGCACTTCTCAGACAAAAAATTTGCGGAAATAAATAAAAAAAAAAAATTAACTACTACCAAGTCCCAGATTTGATAGTGTAAAAAGTATTGTCATTCTGTTTATAATTAGTAACAAGACTGTTATACGAAATCACACAATTTAATAAAAAAAAGATTTTAATTATATTTAAAACAATTCAATTGGCTGACTTCCCTTAACTGTCTTAGTAGACATTTGAAACCTTGGGCTGCAGCTCATACTTTTAAATGGTCGATAACTAGCGTCATATTTTTTGACTATTATATAACTTAGAACAACACCTTCCCTCTCTTTGGGGATGGTCTGTTGGGGGGTTGCCCAAATGATATTGTAATTATTGACCAGCTTTTTGTATCTAAATACTTCTTTTTCAGTTAGAATATTCTTCTATGCTCTTTGTTGAAGTCTCTCAATTCTCTGTCATACAATTTGATGCTTGACCCCAAACTGTCAAATCATACAAAATGTGACCTTGAAGTACTCCAACATAATTATATATAAAGTAGCGGTTGTCTATAATTAATTAATGTAAATGTTCATGTTATTAAATCGGAAACTTGGTAACGTTTTCATTTGTGCTACCATCAGAGTCGTGCGTAAATATTTAATTTACAAAATCTAACATTATTTTCTGATCATATTATCATTCTTATATCCAACTATAGCATTCCCAATATGATGAAATAGTATTGATAATTATAGAAAAGAATTCTAATTTTTGGTACAAGTTTCGAAATGGTGGATGAATAAGAAATGTTGGTGTTACTTTGTTATAAATATCTACTCACTGAAATTTGATTAAGAATTTATGTACTCAAAAAAGGTGGCTAATCGATGGCGGCAGTTAACTCATTAAAAATTCACTTATAATATGTATTGATTATGTAATATTTTACTGTATTCACTCGATAGACGATATTGTCATATATAGGTAGTTATAATATAGTATTCTGATCCGGAATACTTAATTCTAAAATTTTTTCCAGATCTCTACGTTTTATAGTCTTCAGAGTCCTTTGATAAAATAGAGGTGGTTCTATCTTGATATATCAATGTATGCACGACTGCGCCCAATGGATTAACATAATCAACACTGTATTCTGAATTCAAGGTTGTAGTCTTAGATTGAAGAATTGAGTTTTTGAGTTAAATTGAAAGTAGCACATTACCTGTACGAGAAAGTCATAGTTTGACAGTAACTAGTCCAATTTTAGTTTTATGAAAATGCACAACAACATAAAAGTATCTTCTTTCCGAAAATCTTTCAAACCAGGCACTTTATGCAAATTCCTAAATCTACTTTCAAAATTCGGACAGAAAGTATCTGTTTTACTTCTGTTAATAAGAACTACCTTATATTTAAATGTTCTTGACTATACGAACGAGATAATTAATCCATCAATCACTGATCAATATTGTAAGACATAATAGAGAATATTATACCTAAATATTGTAATGTATATCTTTTACGGAAAAACAAAATGAACTTTGAAATTTATAAATTATTTCATTGTAATTTTACGTGAGACTAATAAGCTAAAGCGGGCCAGATCTCTTTTGCTACTTCATTTATAATTTTATTTTAACTAACACCGTTATTATTTAGTTGTAACATATTTGATACACATTCTTCATTAACTGGAACTGTCTTAAGTATATATAAGTTACTACCTCTACTGGAACATTATTAATAACCAAGTTATACATATACTGTACAACGCAAGGTCAAAATACTAGAGTTGGCTCGATACGCAATGGAGTGGAAGAGATAATTTCAATTTTTTTGGAAAATCTTCTATGATGTAAACTTATTAGCAAGACAAGAATGTGTAAACAATTTATAAATACACACAGGTCTACTAATAAGTATAGACATACGATTTCTTCGTGTTCTATTTTTACTAACTCTGTTATCCTATATAATAAATTAATTTGTATGTGTTTTCAATATGTGGTTAGCGCACCCATTAGAATACCATTGCTTGTGAAATTGAATCACATTCAAGGACAAACTGTCAAGAACCTTATACAATAGTTCGTATAAAAGAGAAAATAATTAAATATACTCTGAAAATTCACATATAATGTTGGTACATAATTCACAAAATTATACTTTTTCTATTACAGATTTTGCTGTGGAAACAGCAAGATTAAAATAATGTGGTAGTTTAGAAATGATTTAAGACAAATCGTAATCCAAAGCTACATATTCTGATACCTTCAGCAAATTTTACAAGTCCCATTGGTTTACATAAAATGTAGTATGAAATAGCATTTCAGGAGGTGTTCTTCACTCATATTTTAATTCAAAAGTAACAATAAAATATATACCAGAAATATTACGTACAATAGAATTTATCATCATATAATATGCAATAACTTAAAATCTCAAAAGTTTTTACCATTAGAGGAACTAAAACAAGACGGATGAATTAGCATGTTTAGCATGTTTATTATATATAAAAAATAGTTGAGAAAACATCAAATAAGATGTTCATGGGATATATGAATTTCGAACAAGTGCAATTCTCAAAATGTGCATTTGTAGATGATTTGATAATTATAGCTAGATCTTAAAGCTAATTACTAGGGATCAATAGTCAGGAGCACATTGCTTTGCATTATTGCTTCTAAAGAATATGTGTTTACTATTACATTGTAAGTATAGAGATACAAGTACATACCAAGTAGCATTAAATACATGTTCTCTAAAACCAATATTGCGGGGCAATGTACCCATGACTACTGATCCCTAATAATTACAAAACAAGATAAGCATACGGAAGAAAATTTCAACAAAATATGGGATCAACATAAACATGGAAAAACAAAGGTAATGGCCGTAACAGTCACAATAGTCAGAACAGATCACACACATCCAACTAGACAATAGTAGAATGGAAATTGATGACATACCTTCCATTACTTAAATTGGTGTGTTTAAGATGACAGTGAAAATCAAGAATTTGAAAGAAAAAAATCTAAAATGCAATAATGTTTTTTTTTTTTTGATGTACTGGATGTAGTATACCTCTACATTCCCAATGCACAAATATACAGTTGATGAAAGGTTTCTTGAATTTCTATTAGCTGGGTCATTACGAAAACAACTTTGACCAATCTGCAACAGATATTATCTATATGCTAATTCCATATTAAATTCTTAGCCCTAACAGTTGAATCGGTGTAAATTCGCCCCCTGGATTGGACTTTCCTCCATAGGCACTGATTTAGGTGATAGTTACATCCTTTTATTTGAATATTTGGAAATTGTACAATTACTGCAGCAATTGCAGATTTCTCGAAATCCATATGGGCAGTATTCGGTGAAAATTTCGGCAACTTCTGTTTAATTATTTCAAAAAAACGTTCGTATGTTAATTTTCTTTTATCAGGTAACAATCCATACAGGACTGGAATAACATTTGTCTCAGTAGAATTACTACCTATATCTATATGAACTGTATATATTTGGGCAAACTGTTTGCTGCATGTCTTAAATGTGCCATCAATAAAAATGGCATGTGCAGTTTCTAAAGCATTTCTTAATATTGGGCAGGAAAAAATTAATATTCGACTTCCATCAGTATTATCAGCAAGAAGAAAAGATCCCTCTTGCATTTTCACTACATCGTCAGGAATAAGAATATCCTCGGCGTTTACTGGTTCACGTTGAGCACCATGCACCCTTCTTTTTATGTTATTCACATTTCGCTTCACTTTTGAATAAGAGGGAACTTCCGATATTAATTCGTAGCCTCTGTCACAATACGGGACGATCACTTCATTATAAATATCTTTCGCTGTTATGGAGTTCTCTTCCCGAGCTCTTTTTCTAATGTGGCTTTCAGCTTTCTTAATTTCGGTACGGATATGATCAGGTTTACAGCTATGCTCACCAGTATTACAAATGGTGTAATCCGTAGTCGTTACGAGAGATCCTTTGCACTTCAACTTGTCCTTATTATCACAAACCCAGCGTATATTCTGGTTTTTAGCAATTTTTTGCAAATGATAGCTAAAACCATCACAAACTATTTTTGGCTTTCCTCTTTCGGATGTAATTATTTCAACTGTAGCAGATGTATCCATCGTTACTTGAACACTACAATGACACCACCTAATGACACAAGTATCAATGCAAAGAAATTCAGGAGACATCTATTTATATCGAAAATTATTTACAAAATAGGAACGATTTCAAAGAAATATCTTTAATTTGCGAGTGGGAATATTCGTAATTAGGTGATTACCGTTGGATACCGTAAGAAATATCCTTAATCTGCCCTGTGTAATTAGGTAATTACCGTTAGGGGGTGAATTTACCTGCATAGCTTGCTCCAAGGGGCGAATTTGTACAGGGGGTGAATTTGTCAGGGGGCGAATTGACCCGATACCTAACAGTTAGTCCCAAGAACGGATACCTGTGGAACATCTTGCGTGACCGATAATCTTTCAGATATAGAACCGTTCACTAGTTCCGATTGAGTTCTAGTGGTAAGAGGCGACCTGAACGAGTTTCATGCATAACTAACTCTCTCTAAATATTATTTTCTGAGAAACGAATTGGACGTCGAAATTGGGCATTAATAAATTCTCTTCAATAATTTATAAAACGAAAATTGTACATCTTTTATGGACTCTAATTCATTTTTTAGTTTATTAATGAAGACTGATAATTCGAACATTTCTATCAAAATTTCAAGAAAACATTATTTAGTCAGGGGGCGACACTTTCTTACTGCACGACCTTAAGGTAATACTTCGCCTAATTGATAATAGGCTGAACTGAAAGAGGGTGGGTTGTAATTTCTTCTATTCCGTTTTACTTGCATATCTTTCTATTTACAGATTAATGTAATGTCAAACGCACGTACATATATTATGTTATAAATAATTTGGAATTAATTATCTTAAGTATTAATGTATTTAGCTGTTATTTAATGCCTATTTAAATACCAATCAAGTGTTACTAAACACAAATATTTCAAGGTACTGGACAATTTTTTTTTAAATAAATGCTTACTTAATATGCACATAACATTAGTCTATTATATTATATATACATATATACTTTTTCAGTATTTTATTATCTTTTTATTTTGCAACTTAATGAATGAATATTGTTATGAGATAACTAAAACACAATAAAGATGATCACATTGTATTTAATCAGTACAGTATATGTATTAATGTTTATAACGCTACTGAAGTAGTAGTAATTATTCTTATTGTTCTACGATTATAATTTTAAAATAGTGATTTTTAATTAGTAGACCTTTTTAGACACAATTTACATTTGATTACAAATTTTCCGATGATTATAATTATTTATTGATGTACTCATTGTTGGTAATAAATAATGATAATGATAATAAAAATTATAATAATACTTTATTTCATAAAATATATGTAACATAAGATATCGTGTTTCAGAATAAAAAAAATTAATATTTTGTTCTTTCTTCATTGTTTCGTAGTCGTAAGTGTCGTGTTTAAAAGAAACGCGTTCTATTGCAAATTTTGAAATTAAGTGAATTTAAAGATTACATATATATATTTATCACAGACAAATAATGCACATTATACAGGTTTAGTTAAAAGTATGGAGACGGCGATTTATTGTCGTTAATATTCATTTTAGAGAATTATGTTCAATATAAAAGTTTGTTAGGATATTTTGATCTACATTTGAGAATATTTGAATTTTTTTTTTCTTCAATTATTTTTTAGTTACGCCTGTCCGCGCAGTTTTTTTAAATGGGAACTAGTGAATTTTACTCTACCATTCGATAGAGAATTTTTTTCTCTTTACAATAATATTTTTGTTTTTTTTAAATTCATTTTAATAACTTTTACAAGAAAAATTAAACAAATTAATAACAAAGTAAATTAAAGTAAAAAAAAAAAAAAAAGTAGCTTCGTCAGAGAAAAGAATATTGTTGACAAAATTTTCATTATTATTGCAAATATTTAACATTTCTTCAGAAAATTGTAATCTCCTATCAAAATCATCTTCCGTTAACTCGTGTACATGTACCTTATAAGGTTTATACTTTTCACTTTTTAAAAATGACACGATCGATGACTGCGAAATATTGAAATTGGCCGCTAATTGATTGGTTGATAAATGAGGATCTTCAGATACAGCCAATAAAATATCCAATTTGTTATCATCGCTTTTTGCTGTTCTAGGTCTACCACTCCTTGGCAAATCTTTAACGCTACCAGTTTGTTCAAAGCGTCTTAAAGTTTTACCAACAACGGATTTAGAAATTGGATTTCTATTTGAATGCGTATCATTAAATAAATTACAAACGTCTTGTAAACTTCTGCGTCTATCTCCATAACCCAACATCATAAGTATTTCAATTCGTTCATGTTCACTTAAACTCGCCATTGTTAATATTAACAGCAACAAATTGCACAAATGAATTATTTCTGTCAAAGATTTGACGTACACAATAACCACTGATAAAATTATGTCGCTCAAGTTTGTTTATCGCATCGCTTCTGTCTATCTGCGATGTACCGAACATCTGTGAAACACTTGAACCGGCCTTTTCTTATAAAAAAGTTATTAAAATGAATTTTAAAAAAAACAAAAATATTATTGTAAAGAGAAAAAAATTCTCTATCGAATGATAGAGTAAAATTTACTAGTTCCCATTTAAAAAAACTGCGCGAACAGGCGTAACTAAAAAACAATTGAAGAAAAAAAAATCAAATATTCTCAAATGTAGATCAAAATATCCTCACAAACTTTTATATTGAACATAATTCTCTAAAATGAATATTAACGACAATAAATCGCCGTCTCCATACTTTTAACTAACCCTGTATATTAATATGTGACACATACTAAACGAAAGCCAAGAGGAATGAGTATTATTTGGACAATAAACATAGAAAAAACAGAAATCAAGAAAGTCAGTGATCCAAAAAAAGCAGATCCAATTAAAATATAAAGCTATAGGCAAACTTAGATAAGTTGTATGCGCCCCTGTGCTCCAGACAAGAATGTTTGCAACAAAAAGTCTTTAGGTACGCATTGATTTCATGAACCTTATACCATTTTCTCAGGAACTGGTAAAAAGTAACAGCTGCAATTTATAGAGTTAATAATAGACATTATAAGTATTATATGCAATATATGAACTCACAAAATAGTACTAAAATACCACATTCTGTAAAGGGTATTATAATTGTTTTCATCCAGAATACTATCTTTTATATAGCTTGATTAATTAAATAATTATTTGCTAAAAATACATATAATGAAATTCAAAGTTTTTATGACGGTATGCAAAGAAATGTAACATATAAATCTAACAGAGTACAATTCTTCTTGTTAGGCAAGAAGAACTAGACAAAGTTCGGAGGTTGCAAAATTATATTAAATACAACTAATTTCCAATAATAGCTGCGATGTTTTACGAATTAGGATGATTGATATATAAAAAAAGAATTAGTTATTATACTTTAACTCCAGCAAACAAGAAACAAGGAAAGAAGTTAGTATTAGAATTACAGTCACTTGGCAGGTCAAGAAGAGGTAGATCAAGAACAATATAACAGAACCGAGGTAGAAGACTATTTAAAAAGTCTAGATATAATTAAATGGAATGAAAGTGAATTGTAAAGTCTTCAAGAAGGAATGGACCCATATGGTATATATAATCTCTTATATCCTGCATTGTAAGGGCTCTAGCATTTGGCTAGGCTTATTCAACCACTTAAACATACCAGGGCTGGGATGTAAGAAACATGTCAAAACTGTTTTACATCTGTTCAAATAAATTAATTTGCACCAGATCTCTTTCTGAATATAATATAAATTTGATAATGTACAAAATACGAGTCAAATATTCTTTAAGAAATGTATGCGTGAGGCACAGATTATTACTGAAAATTCTGACGCTTTGGAATAATTTTGAAAATATTTTCAGAAGTGTTATAAAAAGTACATACGACTACACGTAATAGGTTGTAAGACCAGAGAAAATATGGGTATTGAAGACCAATGGAATGTAACTGCAAGTTATATTTCAGTATATATTACATAATAATATTAGAAGAATTGCGGAATTGACAATAATAGTTACTTTAAATTTAAATAAAATTTATTTTGAGTCGCTGCTAGTGTAAGCCGATCAGTGTAAATGTTTGGTTTAGCCTTAATGGAATTTACTAATTACAAACTATTAATCACTCAAGGGCAGACGTGATGATTTTTAAAAACTAATGGCACAGAATTTTCAACATACTTGCTCGGTCCAACAAGTGTTTCCGAAATAAATACATAATTTATTATAGCAATCTTTAGCATTAGTCATCGTTTTCTTACATTACTTCCGCTACTTGATCTCTTTTTATGAAATATGAACAAAAAAAATTGTTTCGCGTAGAATAGCATTGGCCGTTACATTAGAGAGGTTGCAGACCATGAAATTTAGGAATATTTTATGCATCGGGAGCGTACAATATGACATATATGCTTTCATCTTGCGGTACGCCAGCAGTCGTTTGTTTATGACTGTGCTCCCTGAAGCACATCGTGTGATATTTAATACAAATCGACGCATTTAAAAATAAACGACCTTGCAACTTCTTATGTACCATAAACAGAAAAGAAAAAGAAAAAAGCGTTTGATATTACATAAAGTTGCTCATCTTCTGAAAGTAGCTTTGGCACTAGGATTACACGGTTTAATTTATTAACGGATTATCACCAAGAGTCCTTGAAATATCTTTTTAACGGTATCTTGCTTCTGAAAAGAGTAGATGTATAAATAGATTATTAAATACCGTACATTTTTAATAATTTCCTGAGATTTCAGATATGGACGTATCTTAATCTTTGCATATACATTACATTATCTTTGGTTCTGATTACTATTATTTTCAATTAAGTTTAAATTTAGATACACATATTAATTATTTTATCTTAAAAAAAATATCAAACCTTATAAAGGCATACACAATTATCAATCCTTAGTAGTCAGTAGTATTTCCAAATATTATATGGATAACATAAAACTTCTATTTTGGAATGTTTATAGAGGAGACTTTAACTAAATGGTGTCAGTACTGGGGGTAAGATAATATGATAATAGGAGCACATTTATCATGTTTGTTCGGAAATTTTTTGGCCATATTATGCCACCTACAGAAATCTGTAAATATTCGGTAATATTTCTGTGTAATAAAGTGATTGTCCTTTGGCATCTTGAAAATGATGAGCCATTAAAATTAGTTGGATTCAAATGTCTGTTTTGAATTATTCTCATTTTCTTCTATTTATTCAACCGGTAGAAGCAGGCTTCTCTGACACTAGAACCAGTAAAATAGTACGTTTTGCACTCTGCAAATATAAACATTATTCTAAAGTTTCGGTATCTTCATTCAAACTATAGAAACACTATCACTGCCTAATGCAGAACTTTTACCATTATCTTGATCATTGTAATAACTCTGTATTCGTCTCCTCAGCGATCCTCATAGATTACCATCGATAATTAAATACTGCTTTTATATCTGCAATACCTCCTGCTTACATGTAGTCTGTTTCCGCTGCCATTCTTTGTAATGGATTATTTGGAACATGCTTCAATTTTAATAATACCAATTCCTAATAATTGATGTTACTGTTACTCGGGTGTTGTCAACAGAAACTGGCTCGCTTATATTTTTTACAGTTGGTTGGGGTCTTATTCCTTTTAAGAATTTTATTGTGTTAAATAGACTAATTACTTCTCACAATGTGCTTTTTGCAATTCTTTTAAGATATTTAAACGTAAAGCAAAATACCCACTAAATTTCAATAAACACGATATGTGAAGTTGGATTTTTACCTCACCCCTTTTGATAGCCCATTGATTTTTATTTATTACTACAAGCTAACTGCTTTTGCTATATCAAATTTAGCGGGAAAACTACATGAATAGGTACATCGTACTGGCAAAACCCTCTTGTGGCCACTGTCACGAACTAACCTTAGGTTTTATATCTGCTTATAGAGAATTCTTCAAGGCTTTTGGCAAATAAGGTCGTGGCATCGACGTGATTTTGAAGTGGCACAGTGTCTGTATGCAATGTCGTCTTTACCCTAAGAGCATGTGGGGTACGAGCCCAGGACTCCGAAATGCCGAAACCAATACGCATATTTATATATTTTTAATGTAAATTGATCAATTTTACAAAAACCTATTTGGATTCTTAGGTCACCTAAAATTATCAACTCAAATGCGAAATCATGCCATCTGGCGGGCACCTATGTTAGCTGTAGTACGGTACGCTATCAATTTAGTCACCATCAGTTTGTTTATACATTATTCGTACACATACTTTCTTTTCTCGAATAATCGATGAAATATATTAACAGAATGGTTATTTGCAAATAAAGATCCGATATTCCTATCCGAAACCAGATGATCTGCATGTGCTAATGCTGTTAATGCTTTGTGTAATTGTTGCAATAATTTAATTGAATCCTTAAGATCAATTGACATAAACAGAACCTGAGACCATTATCATAAAGGTATCAATTATTGACAGTGGAACAGAACCAATTAAGAACAGAATGTTTTCATTTAAGGCAACTTGATATTCTAATAAAGGCAGACAAATAAACTTTCCCAAATTTGAAGATTGCTAGAAGAATATTCCTCTGCCTAATGGTCAATTACAGTGCAGAACGTTCATTTTCACAACTAAGAAAGAATAAAAAGTAACTACTAACGACAATGTTAATTTGTCAACCAAGTGCATAGAAAGTGATATCCTTTAAAAATTGGAGTTTCATGATGTAATTCAACATTTTGCTCTTTAGAAACCTCGAAAGAAACTTATGTAAGCTAACCATAAACAATGGAATCTTTAATAATAATAATAAATCCATTTGAAATTCTGTTTCACGTTTTTTGCTTTTCTAAAAGGCGCTGGGGTGCCCTTCATAGCTTGAAACGGCCCTCTCTGCATAATTAATTTGTCAAATGCATGAAACCATTATTTTTCAGTCAATTCTGCATTGTCGTTTACCTCCGATTTCCTAATTCAAAATATGTCATACTTAAGTAAGTGATATTCATTCGTGACTTTTTGGAATTGGTTGTAAATTCACGCAGTACCAAGTAAATAAAAACATATGTTTCAATATTAATATACAGCAACTATCACTGAATTTAGAATGAATGAAAATATAATAAAAAAGTCTTGAATAAAGAAAAAACTATCAATACGAGTTTTCTTCCTTGTTAATGATTTAAACGAATTCCAAGTACCTATCTATAAAGTTATCGCTCCTACCTATTCCATATATTTTGGTAGAATGTTAAGTTCTAAAAATATATTCATAACGGGTGTCTGTAATTGACTTACCCATTGAGATTACGAAAGGTCAATATTTAAATCTTGGTTTTCTTGTATTGGATGTAGATCTACATTTTAAAACCATTGAGAATTATTTTACTTTCTTATACGTAGTATAAGGCAGTATTGTGATGATGAAAATTTTCGACCTCGAGATTTTTGCAGATGGCCACGTTTTGAAGTCCCCTGATACCGAAAAAGTGGTTTTTAAAAAATGTCTGTGTGTCTGTATCTGTGTGTGTGTCCACGATAGCGGTCAAACCGCTGTAGATATCAATTCCAAATTTTGTATTTACGTGTATAATCTCCCTCTTGAGATCTGATTAGTTTTTCAGTAAAATCGGTAGACCGGAAGTAGCAGTTTACTTCAGCGAAAAAATCGAATTTTGCCAATATTTCGTCAACTACTAAGTTTTAACAAATTTATAAAGAATTCATATATATTTAAAATTAAAATTGAGAATAATTTTATTTAAAAAGTTTTTCGAAATTCCTACCGGAAGTAGGTCTTTTACTCTTATCGAAAATCAGTTTTTTGCGAATATTTCGCAAGTCATGCTTTTTAGACAAGTACGTTACGAGTATAAAAGTATTTAAAACATAATTTTCAATATCTTTTGTATAAAAAAAATTTCAAAATTCAGACCGGAAGTACCACTTTTACTCTTATCGAATAGCGATATTTTGCAAATATGTCGTAAGTTATGCATTCTATACATATTTATCAAGATTACAAAAGTATTTAAAACTGGATTTGCAATAGTTTTTGTATATATGAAATTTCAAAATTCGGACCGGAAGTAGCACTTTTACTCTAGGCGAGGAGCACTTTTTTGATAATATCTTGCAAAGTATGCATTCTATAGCGATTTATTAACAGGAAAGTACTTAGAATAGAATTTTAAATAAGTTTTGTATAAAAAAATTCTTAAAATTGTATAGTTTGAAACGCTCATACGTATAAGAAAGTCGTGTGGTGGCCACACCTCATTTTTTAACTTAAAATTGGTGTTGCTACTTTTCCAACGATTTGGAAATGAGTTAGAATAATTCCTGTCATTCCCTCTAACTGGTTATAAACACCTATATTTCTTTGGATATAAGTAGGATTTCGTTATAAGTGATTTTATACTGTCCCCGTGAAATATGGAATTAAGTATGTATAGTCTGTTTCAAGATATAGTGCGACGTCATAAATAAAACCATTAAGGCTGTACGCCCGGCCTCGAAATCGTTTTTCCCATTTCCTAATCGTATTTTTCATGAAAACCTTACCGAATTTACACGCTAATTTAAGAAAACAATGCCTTTCAATGGATAAATCGTAATTTCTTCGAAATTGTCCAAAGGGCCCTAAATAAAAATAAAAATGTAAGAAATTTAAAAAAACAAGCCTTTATTTAAAATTATGTAACACTCAACAGCAATACATAAATTTTATTTTTTCTTAATTTTTAAAAATAAGGTCACGAAACGGAAAACAAAATTTTGAAATTTGGGCGAAATTCACTGAAATCAAATAGAGTATGTGGTACGCTCGCACATTGTGTCGAGAGGTAGCTCCGCCTACCATTTCGGGCAGTTTCTACGCAGTTTGTAAAATACTTCTGAGATCGGTGTATGTTAAGAAAGTAATCGTTACTCGGACATTATTTTATCGAAACCGTTGATATTTTCTTTACAATATAGTGTACATATACAATGTCAGCGTCACAATACTTCCTTATACTACGTATCAGAAAGTAAAAGCAATATCTCTTCCCGTCCCTAACGCTATACCTGCTAGAAGCGCATGTTAGGGCTCACACGGCTTGCGGGCTGGGAGTATAATTATTATATTTGACTCGCAATAATTTGCTTCTGAAACGATCTAGAAATTTATTTCTTGCACAAAAAATAATTTTGGAATGTTGGCTTTATATTGTTTCACATATATATGGGTAAATTCTGAAAAATAAGATTAGTTACTCGATAGCTGAAAAATACGTTACACAAATTGGTCGTCTACTAAAACTTTTTTTTTTTTTATAAAATTTACACACCATAAAGAAAAATCGAAAACACTAGTATCATCCAAATACTTTAGGGTATAACCTTAAAAAAAACAGATCCCTAGCTCTCTGCATTGCTAAGATATCACGAGATAAGTATTAAAAATTGAAGAAAATGAAAATTTTAAAATTTACACAAAAAAACGATTTTTCGACCTTTTTGCGATTTCGATTTTATTTTCCAACTCAAAATTTGAATCCGGCAGGTGATTTTACATATTCAGCTTCACTTTTTTTGTGTGTTTGAGAAAATATAGATTGTCTAATTTAGAGGGGGTTGCTTCCCGACTGCCAAACGTGTCGGCCAACCGGCGATTATCTGAGACCATAACGCAGCCATAAATTACAGGCAGATTAGATTAGGTGACAAGTTCTTTTCTCTATCTTTTTCCTCAGCATAAGACAGAGCACGCGGACCCTTAAACATTTGTCTTTTATTACATTTGCACGAAGAAAACAGTGGTACGCCTATTTCAAATCGAACTCAGCTTGAAGCGGGCGTCCAGCCTTAAGGATCTGTTGTGCTAATCCCTCCATAATCCGGCCATGGCAAACACAAATTTTAAGTACCTGGAAACTATCTGTGCCGTATTTAAGGGTATTAAGAAAAGAAAGGAATTAATTTATAATTTTTACATTCAATTCGGTGATAACATCTCTTACAATTAACAGAATAAATTAGGGAGCAAATTATATATACTTGTATTTCATATAGCGTAGTTGACATTTCGTAAAAATATGAATTCATATATACAGGACACTTTTATTATTTCTAATCAAATATTGACAATACGGCCTATAGCGTTTTTCTCACATCGATTAATTTTATTGTATACCACCTGTCGTGTTCAAGCAACCTGTGGTAGCTTGCATTCGCACTATATCTTGAAACAGACTATACATAACAAAGCTATCTATAAACAAACTCATTGACAAAGAATATTCATACTGGAGAAAATAAACAAACTTGTAAAATGTCTATAAAATATTAATTATAAATAAGAGAGTCAAAGATAAACAGCACATTTTTATATTCTTTACTTTCACATTCTTGACTATTTCTTTTGGTATGACTGAACTGTTTATATCTCTTTCATTTCACGAGTAATGCAATTAATTTTCGGTGTCAGACTTGAGCAGATAACAAAATAAAAATGTTTTTGTGGGATGCGAATGTGTATATACGAGTATGTATGATTGTATTGAACTACTTATATCTTGGAATTATTAATTTGGCAAATTACCCATTATCAATCGTGTAAAACATATTAAACTCAATCAAATAATTTAATTCCCTTAATAAAAAAAATCTGATAACGGTAACATGTTTTCTCCGCTTTTACTGAAATAGCAAGAGATAATGTATACAAAAGATAGTCATCTCTATGTATATTTAGTATTCGTATGCGATAGCTTACCGAAAAATTCCATTCTCCGATTTTATTTGGCAACACATTGCATGCAATTTAAGAAAAATAATCCATTGTTATTTTTTCTGTTTTATTATGAAATTTATCCATGGGCGGACACGCGTTCTCAGATATCAAGATTTTATTTAAATATGGTTTTCTCATATCTTTTATGTACTCAACACTCTCGTAAGGTATAAAAAACCACAATAATAATAATTGCATAATGTTTAGAATATCACCTCAATTACAATTGAACAATTAAAATTAGCATTAATTTATTCAGGATTTAAGCGGAAAGATCCTAGGACTATCAATTATTCATAACTCTAAATCAGTGTTTGTTTTAATCGGTTTCTATAGTAGATTATCATTGTGTCTTAATAAACGACATTTTAGGATGAATATTCAACTGAAACTTCTGGTATAAATGTCGTGCAAGTATATTATAAAATATAAGCTTTTCGGTAGTCCAATTAATTAAAGTACGGCATTCGTTCAAATTAATTCAAAATATCGTTTATTGTCGAGAGTTGTAATAACGACATAGGACATTGTCATTTTTAAATTAATATATAAATATATACGTACACAATACAATATAATAAGGTATACATAACACACTTCATCGTTTATATTTATATTCCTGTATGGTTCCTAAGGAATAAAGCATTGCCAAATCTACAAAGTTTTACTACAAGTATTATCACAAACAGCTCAAATACATAACAAGTAACACCCACTATACCAAAAACTATGAAACACAATTCGGCCAGGACCTGTCTCCACAAAACTTGAAATACTTGTAATAGTCAACCACATAAAAAGCTTGTTCAACAAAAACTTTTTTATGGCATTTTTAAAATTATCAGAATCTAAATCTCTAAAATTTTGAGGAAGAGCTTTGTATAATTTTACACCTCTCTGACAATAAGCCTTTTGTGTACTACTCAAACGAATATATTCAGCACTAAGATTATTATAGTTTCTAGTGTTGTATTAATGAAAAGTGGCACAAGTATTAAAAGAATAAATATTATCTTTCACGTATAATAAACAATTTAGAATATACAGACTAGGAAGTGTTAAAATGTTGAAATTCACAAATGCCTGGCAACAGTCAGCTCGATATGGCAACTAAGGATGCGCAACATTTCCAAAATATCGATATTAGAATCAAATAATGTATCAAAAAATCAAAATCGATTTTAAACAAATATCGAATTAAGAATATCGATATTCTTTGATATCGATATTTTTTTCATGTTTATAATAAAGTTCTTTGTGGCTTTTCAAGTCATTTATTAGTAACAAATAATAAAATCTTTAACTTAAAGTATATATATTTATTCCAAAATTAAAAAAATTCCAATGGAAATATAAGTGGTATAAAACATACAGAAACACAAATTAAAAATAATAATCTTTAAAAAATTTAAACATATCTGCTTTACAATTTTGAAGAAACAGTAATTGTGATAATCGATGCCCTTTCAGTCTGTTCCTTTGCTGAGTTAAAATTTGTCCAGCGTTTGAAAATAGCCTTTCTGATGGCACTGAAGTGGCTACAATACATCAATATTTCGGCGCAATTTTTGCTAAATTAGGGTAAGCTTCTTTTAAGTTTTCCCACGGCATAAGTTTAACTTTATATTAACCCAGTAAACATTTTTCAAATTTCCCACAATATTATTTAGTAACATCAACATTAAAACTGAAAATGACCACTCATATATAAATAGGGAAGTTAACATGTAAATGTAGTAATTACTAAAAAATACTGTGGGAAATTTGAAAAGCTCTCAATGGGAAGATAACGCCCCATAAAGGCGAACTATACAAAATGTAAATCTATGAAATGAAACATTCCGCTGCCGCTTCCAGATTATAATTTCTAAGAAATAGCAAACATCCCTATAAGCATTTTTCAAATTATTAACTTTTTTCATAAAAAAGATAATAAATTCTGTATAATGTGAACAGGTTCTTTTGTCTATTAATGTGAAATATATGCCTGAAATTTGAAAAAATGGCATTTTTGATTAAACGATATTATCGAATAAAAAATCGATGTCAGTCGATATTATTGAATAAAAAAATATGAAGATAGATTTCTTAAAAGAAACACCACTTTCACCAGTTTATTTGCTATATGCTCGCAGTGTGGTCCTCATTTAAGTTTAGGATCCAATACAAAATCCAAATACCTGACTTCATGCACATCAATTCCGATGCCACTTCTCAGGGAAAACATAATCGTGACTGTCTTACTACTTACTACTATTAAACGATGTGGCTCTACCCTCCACCTTAAGTATCATACATCTGTTACTGTTACTTACAGATATAACCTGAAATACCGCTTAAGTTAATTTAATATAAACTATATAGTTGAAGATCATTTAGTAAATTACTGTGATCCACACAATCGAACGATTTACTAACATCGCAATGCTGCACAGTGTTCTCCATTCTCAAAACATGATAAAGTAAAATCCACAAGATGGTTCGTGCAAAACAATAATATTTTTTTTTAAAAAAGGTATTTTATTCCTGATTATTTTCTCAAATATTATTGACATTACCGGGAGAATCGAAATTGGTCTATAATTCGAAACCTCATTGATATCTCCTCCTTATGCAGCGGAATAACAAATGCAAGCTTTAACACGTCCGGAAAATTACCTGACCGAAAGCTCAAATTAATCAAATTGGTAATAGGCACAATAATCTCGTTTTACTTTCTTATACGTAGTATAAGGAAGTATTGTGATGATGAAAATTTTCGACCTCGAGATTTTTGCAGATGTCCACGTTTTGAAGTCCCCTGATACCAAAAAAGTGGTTTTTAAAAAATGTCTGTGTGTGTGTGTGTGTGTGTGTGTGTCTGTGTGTCTGTGTGTGTGTGTGTGTGACCACGATAGCGGTCAAACCGCTGCAGATATCAATTCCAAATTTTGTATTTACGTGTATAATCTCCCTCTTGAGAACTGATTAGATTTTGAGCAAAATTGGCAGACCGGAAGTAGTAGTTTACTTCAGTGAAAAAATCGAATTTTGCAAATATTTCGTCAATTACTAAGTTTAAACAAATTTATAAAGAATTCAAATGTACTCAAAATTAAATTCGAGAAACATTATTTTAATAAAGTTTTTCGAAATTCCTACCGGAAGTAGGTCTTTTACTCTTATCGAAAATCAGTTTTTTGCGAATATCTCGCAAGTCATGCTTTCTAGGCAGGTACATTACGAGTATAAAAGTATTTAGAACATACTTTTAAATATCTTTTGTATAAAAAAAATTTCAAAATTTAGACCGGAAGTACCACTTTTACTCTTATCGAATAGCGATTTTTTGCAAATATGTCGTAAATTATGCATTCTATATATATTTATGAAGAGTACAAAAGTATTTAGAGTTAGATTTGGAATATTTTTTGTATAAATGAAATTTCAAAATTCGGACCGGAAGTAACACTTTCATACGTATAAGAAAGTCGTGTGGTGGCCACACCTCATTTTTTTACTTTCTTATACGTAGTATAAGGAAGTATTGTGATGATGAAAATTTTCGACCTCGAGATTTTTGCAGATGTCCACGTTTTGAGGTCCCCTGATACCAAAAAAGTGGTTTTTAAAAAATGTCTGTGTGTGTGTGTGTGTGTCTGTGTGTGTGTGTGTGTGTGTGTGACCACGATAGCGGTCAAACCGCTGTAGATATCAGTTCCAACTTTTGTATTTACGAATATAATCTCCCTCTTGAGAACTGATTAGATTTTGAGCAAAATCGCCAGACCGGAAGTAGTAGTTTACTTCAGTGAAAAAATCGAATTTTGCAAATATTTCGTCAATTACTAAGTTTAAACAAATTTATAAAGGATTCAAATGTACTCAAAATTAAATTTGAGAAAAATTGTATTAATAAAGTTTTTCGAAATTCCTACCGGAAGTAGGTCTTTTACTCTTATCGAAAATCAGTTTTTTGCGAATATCTCGTAAGTCATGCTTTCTAGGCAGGTACATTACGAGTATAAAAGTATTTAGAATGTACTTTTAAATATCTTTTGTATAAAAAAAATTTCAAAATTCAGACCGGAAGTACCACTTTTACTCTTATCGAATAGCGATTTTTTGCAAATATGTCGTAAATTATGCATTCTATATATATTTATGAAGAGTACAAAAGTATTTAGAGTTTGATTTGGAATATTTTTTGTATAAATGAAATTTCAAAATTCGGACCGGAAGTAACACTTTCATACGTATAAGAAAGTCGTGTGGTGGCCACACTTCATTTTTTACTAATTTTAAAATATTTGAATTTAGACCGTACACATCTCTTGTATTTGATGACTTCAGAAAATCAATTACATTGCGTACTTTAATATAAGAAACGTCATCCAGTCTAAAGGGATCACCTGACATAGAATTCATTAAAATGCAGGCAACTGCTCGGCAATATGCAACGATACATCGTGAAATAACTTACTAAAGGTGTCTGAAGTCAATGAGCATTCATTTCTTCTATCTATATATTTACGATTTTAATTGATAAGCGACCACATTGCTTTGACATTGTTAGAAGGATTCAATACAAATAATTCATTAGTGTTTCTTTTGTTTCATCTATAAGTTATTTATGGCCATTACGAAATAAAAATAAGCCAGTTGAATTCTCCTGACATTGACAAGTAACACTTTTATTCTTATCGAAAACCAGTTTTTTTTATATATATTTTCCAAATTATGCATTCCACACAAAATTATGAAAAGAATAAAACTATTTACGACTTAATTTGCAACATTGCGTTTAAAACAAATTTCACCAATTTGTTTAATCTTTGTTTTCCTGCACAACTGGTAAGAGAATGGAATTGTCATGGTATCTTATGTTTGCTACTTCTATCTTGAATTACTGCATGAAGATCTTGGTGGAACATCTGGTTTGTTGTCTGCTTCCTTTTTGGGGTTATTTGTTACCTCCAAATTAATTTTCTGTGTGTAGGCTTAAGTTGAAGACTACAAATGTGTTCTTAAGTCAGTACATGCGTAGGTAAAAAGTGTTGTCTACACTTGTTATTCATTATATTTTCATTAACTTTTAAATGCACTTGTAAATTAATCTTCAATCTGCATCACATTTCTTTTTATAATAATAATAATAATAATAGTTTATTCGTTGTAATTACCATTACAAGAAAGTCAGTAAATTAATTAAAAATGCACAGTTAGCTGTATATGACAATAAAACAAACAACAACAACAAAACAATACTGTGTATATAATGCAGATTATATGCGATATAACTGCCATTTTGCCACAAGTAGGTACTTTTTTTCGTAATTTACTACAAAACGAATGTTATATACACAATTAACTGAAAGTAAAAATATCAAGTTTATTCTATTCGCCTTTAGGGAAAAAAGAATGGCTTATCTTAAAATTAACGAGTTACATTGTTGTAGTATTTATATCTTTTTGAATACTATTTTTGTCATTATAAATGCCATGATTTATTTTAGACGCTAATTCTTTTTTAATGTCTTGTTTCAGGAATTTTCGGCTATATTAATTACCTGACGCCGAAGAGTCGAAAGGAAATTTTGGCCTTGTTGGTGAACGGATTGAAACGCCAGGAATATCGTGGATATGATTCTGCAGGTTTGTATTAGTGGTAGAAGCATGCAAAAAAAAAAAGAAAAGATTGTGTCTTGTCCTACTCGCTGATTGTGTGTGAGAAGTGAACAACCACGTTCTTGAGGTCATTTCCATCGACAACGCCAAAAGAATTTATCGGGGAGTAGGTTTTTTCCCTGCCTTTTTTTTTCGGAGAAAGATCTTCGACCTTGCGAAAAGATATTTTGTAGGGGTTTTTACCAACGTTGTTAGGAGTGCCTCAAAGAATACATTAACGTGTTTTTTTATTCTTTATCAGAGTGTTTTATAAAATTACCGTTCGTAAAACGTAGTAGTAATAAAATGTTTTGAGTTTTTCAAACATGCAAATGTTGTCCATCTTTAATTTTGTTATTACTTTTGAGTTATTTGAATAATACTAAACTTTTTGAATAAACTAAGTACCTACCTTGCGATGTTATGCGGGTTACATTGCTTTACATCCCTCTAACTATAATTGTAAGAATTGTGTAAGTTTGTTGTATGTATTCAGTCTTGCTAGTATGAGCAATACTTTCAGGGATATATCAATGTTTTCATTTAATTTTCTTTTTAATCATCGTTTTCTAAGATTTTGCTTGTCCATATCAGCTTATATTCATTAGACAGCAGTAATAGATGAACAAAAAAGATATTTATATATCAAATACGTTATAAAATTTGTCATATTGTTTTGTCCCATAATTGTGTTTGGTTTTGCAAGAAAATATAAATGCTGTGTTAAAATGGTCTAAAAAGAAGGTCATGATTAATAAATGACAAGATCTTTCATACTCCTGCAAATCTTCGTACAATATTACTTTAGCATATTACTGCAGAATAGGTGATGAGTGGTTAAGCTTCATGAATCTTTGATCATATTTTCTCCGGAGCATCTAAACGACTGGATATATTTTACGTAATTTCAGTTACTTTTTGATAACTTTTAATGCATTATGCTTTGTTAACTACTTGGGGTGGTGTGGTTTCTAAATAACGCACTAATTAAGAATCGTAAATATCAACCGTTGGTTTATGAAATATTTATCGTCGAGGAGATAATAGAACACCTGTCGTTATATGTAACTTTATAACCTTATCTAAACGAATGTTGTACATTGAAATTAATGCTGGTGACAAATCATTCAGGGGTGGGTAATAGGAAGCCGATAGTTTTTCTTTAGATTAATGCACTGTAGACCATAATCGTATATTTGATGCAAAAAACTAAGTAATGAATGATACAAATAAAACAGCTTTTTAATATTTTTTGACACTTTTTATTTTTGGACTTTCAGTGACTAGTTAAATTCATTTTCAGAACGTCGTTTAATTTATACATTTCTTGAATATATTGGCCAGGAATAATTTAATGTGTTTTAATATGCCTTGATGAAATTTGCCATATACACAATACTAAATACATTACTGATAACTGTTACTGAACGCTGTCGACATAAATACGTTTTTGGAATTGTGATTCATAAGGCAAGTCTTTATACCACACACACTATTTAATCAACACGCACTTTCTTGGCTGTGCCGTGCTGAAGAAAACTAATAAGTTCGAAACACATGCATCTACGGCTGCCTTATCTATAGTTTACATTTGCACTATTGATTTACACATTTTTCTTTGTTTTGTCATCCATATGTCATTTATCACATAAGTTGGCATGTTTGCCATGTGGTAAAGTTAGATGTCGTCTCTAATATATCAAGGCTTTGTCTGATAGAAGCTATATGAATGGAAGCGGCTGCTCTACATCTAATATTTTAGACTTTCACACGTCACTCGTTTGGCATTAAACACATAGGTCGACATTGCCATGTCGTGAAGATGTATGTCGTCTTTGTTAGCCCAAATACCTTTTAATGGAAACTACAGTCGAAAGCAAAAAAAAGTAGACAAGAGATCTCGTACTTTGTAAACCTGGCTTTATTTACTTGTCATTAGTGTTAAGTTATTATTCTATGGAATACCAAATAATTATCAAAACATCTTGTATTTGATTAATACGAATCGAAATAATAATTAAAAAACATCATGAAGAAATATATGCTTTAATATCTGGTTATAGATCCGTTTTTGTTTAAAACTTCTTGCAATCTATTTGTAATAGAGTTATAAAGGTTGGTACAAATATTTTGATTTACATTCTCCTATGCTGTATGAACTATTTCTACCAGTTCTTGTCTATTTTGAGGTCTTCAATTTAATTTCTTTATTTCTTTGATCATCAACCCCCACACATTTTCGATAATATTTAAATCAGAACTACTTGGCGGAAAATCCAACACATTAATGTTATTTTCTCTGAACCATGTTTTCACTCTGTCCGATGTATGGATGGGGCAGTTATCCTGTTGAATTATAAAATTGCGATTTGGAAAAAATAGCTCCACTGAAGGCAATATCACATTACTTAGAATGTTGATACAAGTCTCTGAATTTAAGTTTCCTTCTACTTCCCATAACATCATACCAGTCCCATGAATTGAAATCCAACCCCAAAAGTTTACTGTGAAAATTTCTGGATACACATTATTAATAAAGTTTTCGTCAAGTCGGGTACCTCTTGGTCGGTATACATGAATTGGTCCATTTTTCTTCCTTTGAAATAATTTTTCATCTGTAAAAATTAGAGTTTCCCAAAAGTGCCTGTTATTTACCAGATGTTCAAGTGCATATCCTACACGAATTTCTTTGTGGGTCGCATTCAAATTAAGTTAATTTTCAATACGTACATTTGTGAGATGACGGTCTTGCTCAGCTATTGATATTCTTCTGCGGCCAGAACCGGATATTCTACAAATTCTATGGTGATCTCGCCATTTTTTAATATTTCAAAAGCTGTGCTATTATTTATATTATATTATTTCTTTCCGCAATTTCACGTATTTTGAAAGGTTTACTCAAATCTGCAATAATACTGACTTTAATATCTTCATTTATGGAAGGCATTTTGGTAATAGTTTAATATCAACTGTAAGGTTGTCAATTTTGATAGATAACCAAATTTTGAACTTTGAAGCCGCTATTACACTAATCATTTTGAGAAAGTCTATGACAGAAACCTATGTTTTTGTCTACTCTTTTTATTGCTTTCGACTGTACATAAGTGGTAGCTTGTAACTGTAATTTTTTTCTATTAATTTACTGTTTTTAGTCAATGAAGCGTTTACGTCATTATGATAGATTAGTTTAATTTATACATTTCTTATATATCGGGTATTCAAGTCAAAAAATCGTATGTCCCAACTTAAGCCTATGATTTTTATTAAATATTAATTAAATTAAATTAAATGTCAATTGTTGTCTGCCAATAATGTCAGAATCTACTCAGACTTCAAATTTTCAAAGATTACTTTGACTTACGCAACACCCGATATATATAATATATACAGATGGAATGTCTTTCACACTACAATAAATTTATTACTAGGATTTGTAGTGTCATTAACTCTATTCTAGGAGCACAGGTACTTGCCATATTTGTGAAAACCTGTCTTCAGATTAAGGTGTTCTTCCATTAGTTTAAAAATAGGTGAATACCTTAAATCTGTTTGGTTGTTAAGTAGATTAGTCCTTTTGAAATCTACTTAACGATCAAACAGATTTAATGAGTTCACAACTTTTTCAACTGTTCAAATAAAACACCATTTGAATACAGGTTTTCCGAAATATTGCCCTTATGCAGTAGAGTTAATGACACTACAAATACAGTATAATTCCTAGTAATAAAATTATTGTAATTAATCTTTAGCACACAGATGGAGTGTATATGTATATAATTTTGTAGTTATGATTTAATAGCCAAATTTAGGAACATAACTAAGAGGTTGAAACTGAAAGTGATGAAAAACATAGTAAAAAAGTGTTTTATTTGTCTCATTAGTTAATATGAATTACCACAAAGTAACAGTTAACAATATAAATTGTTTGAAATAAGCAATTTCTAAAATCTATCTTAGGAGACATTCGTTCATTAAAAATTAAGGAAATAATTGAGGCTTTTGGAAAAATCTTCTGGTAGTATTGGCGTATTGCATTACTTTTCCTGTATAATTTGCTTTACAAAATCAGTATTAATTGCTATTTTGTTTTTAAATGCTTCTTCTTTGTAGTTTCTTTATTGCTTTGTCTTTGGATGTAGTAGCTGATCATTTCGTGCGCTGTATTCTATACGCAATAATATTATGTAAAATGCGTTCAATAAACTTTGCTTTCCTGCAGGACCTGGTTTAAGACTTTCTTCAGATCTCTCTTTCTAAGAAAATACTAAAAATTGAATCATATAGAGTTAACTATAGAGATTAAAAGAATTGTTTGAAAAAGCAAAATAAGGGCAATATCGTATCTAAAAGCAATTAGTTAAAAAAAGTATTCTTAATTCTAATAAACATGAACATTTTCGGGGCTTTACTATTACCGATATTTAATATTCAAATAGGAAGAGATCTATGAAATATATTTTATAATGTTAGATTATGTAACTAATATTTAATCAAACTCACGACTTTTCAGAATTATTTTTTTTCCCGGTCCTTTACCATTGTGGCACTAGTTTTTTTTATACTTCTTGAAATTTTCAAGTTTATAGTGCTTTATTAAATAAATTTGGTAGTAGTATTAATTATTATATCTCGAAAAGTGTTCTATAATATTCCAGCAGTTCATTCATTATTTTGTTACCTGTAATACTCTGTCCTTTAATATTTGTAATATTCAAAAAGATTGTAATATTACAACAATATACGATATGTCATTAAATCTATATTTAAATTAAGCAGTTCATTCATTGTCTCAAATGTTGATAAAATCGGAAACAAACAATAAATTTTCCATATACTTACGTGACTTTTGTACAGAAGCGATTGTACTTTGGTACAATTCTAACGAAGTGAAATCATTTCTCAATTTATCACAAAAATCTTGGTAATCTTATTGCGAGAGATTGATTGATTGTACTAAGCGATCATTGATAAAATGGAAATCATAATTTAATATAATTTCGTCCTTACTCTTAACATGCATAACACGTATTTTTAATTAAGTAAATATTATTGGTAGATATCTGTGGGGCCCCTATTGACGGCGTTTCGCGATGAAAAAATGACATATGTCTCATTTAAAGCGAACATGATAAGAATTATTGAAAACGTGTCCGCTGAGTGCATAAAAACGGACGCCGAAAGTAACAGGTTTATCTCTCAAAAACAAATGGAAAATGTATAGTATACGGGATGTGTCTAATAAAAACGAAGACGACTGTTGCTTATTTATCTACATACTAGCTTCTTGATAAAGCCTTACGACTGTGCAGCTACTCATATTTTTGCTACGTTCGAAATAAACTTTGATCATATCGGTGATTTTATTAACGTCCATTTCCAATTAATATTTAATTTTTTTTTAAAAAAAGAGAAACTAAATGATATAAAAATGATTTGATGCTAACAAATTGTCAATAGAAGCCATAGAGACACACGCCAATCTACTTGCAGACAATATGTATAACTTTCAACAGCGAAACTTTCTTTTTAATGTAACTTGTCATACCTACATAATTGAATTCAGAAGAGGATTTCCACTAAAATAACATTGGAAAACACACAGGTGCGTTTTAAAAAGATTAGTTGAGTATTAACGGTCAAAAAAAATGAACTACACCAAATTTCCGTTTCCACAAGTTAGTAGCATTGGTCCGGTTCATTTATATCTTTTATTTAATATTTTGAACCATATAATAATAATAAAGTGCTCTATTTCTGTTCATCAAATCAACAAGATTAAAAGAATATATATATACACAGTAACGGTAACTATTACTAACGTAGAACCGCAAAATCAAAAAGGTTAGTACAAGGTTAGCTGCTAGCACCTGACCTTCCACTATTACCCTGATTAAAATGAACAGAAAATGTAAACTCGCTTTTGCCTATTACTAACTTAAACTACAGTAATGCAATAAACAATATTAAATATTTTAGGGAAAAGAGGAATTATCGCGGATACATAAAATGAAACAAGAAATAGAGAATATTGGGTAAATTCCGCTGTAGAGCAACCGTAGACAAGTGTTTCTGACTCATTGGTTGTCATCAGTACGGTGTAGCCAAGGAATAAGGTGGAATAACTTTGGAGATTTATACACATACAATATTTTATCTGTAATCTACAATTCAATATATAATACTCTTCTACCATTCGAAAAGAAAAGAAATTCTTGAGCAATTGTGACTTAGCTTTTTATACTTAGTTTCTATCTTTTTCGAGTACGACAAGTAGTTTTGAATACCAGTTTCTCCCAACTCAGGTCAACATAACTAAACTAACCCTGATACAGTTTTTTTCCTTCAACATAATCACCACCTACCAGTTATCACATCTTATAATTTAGAATCAAGAGCGTGCATCACATGCACATCTCACATCGCATCACATTTCTGCTCTATAAATGGACCAATATCACTGATCCTTGTCTTCAAAATGTTTCCTCCATAACTTTTTTTTTGGTTTACTAATCCACAAGTAATGATTATGGGCTTAAGCCTGTGGTGTAAGGGTTAGTTTTTTTAAAGCTATAGTTGCAAAAGCTTCGTGAGTAACAGCAACGGTTTGGACAGATGTATTGTCATTAAACAGACTTCCTCTAAACATTTCAAATGAGTTCTTCAATCTCCCGGTTTATCCAGCAAGGATGCAGTATATATTTCATTGATGTAGCTTCATTCTTTATTACTTCACTAAAGAATTCCATGGCAGTCCAAAAGGCATGACATAAACGTATTTGTGGATTGAGATATTTTACTCGCTATACATTATCTAGAATGGCATTTCTATCCACTTTGCATAGTCTTAAAAATGAAAGAGCGCAGGCTAGGCTTATACGATGTTGTTTTTGCACAATTGACAGAAGTTTTATCATCCATCGAGGCCCATTTTTATCCATGCCATAGTTCGTAACTATGGGACGAATGGTTTTGTATTGAAAATATTAAACATTGTAGCTAGTGTCTGTCTTTTGAACGTTGATCATTAAAGATTAAATCTTCGAATGACTGGTCAGAACGTGATTATTTCCCAAGCGATTCTGCTCTATCTGTAAATTTCATCGATTTTTCCTGTTACTGTCGAATATAAAAGGATAATAATCATATAAGCTATATTAAACCTAGCGTTTGGTCTAATTTTTTAATAACTATTACCATACGTAACTCTATTTTAAAAATAAAAAAACATTGTATAAATATTTGACACTTTGATCATTATCGCAATGATATGTAATAATAAATGTAATATAAAATATAATAATAATAACAAGAAAATGGTCGTGCTTAAAACCACACGGCAGAAGTGAAAACTTCATCAAGGCGAGGTTAATAATACGAAATTTAACTTTTTTTTTCGTTTTTTATTACATTAGGGTCATCCTGCATCGACGAATTCAGTTGCTGAGATTTAGTGTGCTTCTTTTGACGATATTTCTTCACGCGCGCTTTAGACAATTCCCTTTTTTGTTTTAATTTGTCATTGATTTGATTTTCTTCATCCATCCTGTGTAAAAGAAAATAATTAAATGCTTATAAATTCGTATATAATGAGCAATTAATGCAATGCTCTATTCTCAACGTTTCTGTTTTGGATTGGTATACAAATTATAGTAAATGCGTGTGGACGTTATTTAACACCCGGAATATACTGATCAGTTTCCGAGTCATCCATATCATTTTAATAAACATGCTAAAACTTACCTGAGCGCGAAATATTATATTATTATTATTATTATTATAGCGATAATGTCTCATACACACACAACAAATTTTTTGGTTCACCGTCCGCGAAGTTACCAATTAGCGAACGCAACACAGTCCGCGAAATACAATTTCGCGGCCGTTGCTATGGCAGCGGCCGCGATATATAATCGCGTGGGTCATTTCGGACGCATGTATATATAAATAGACAATATGAATACTCGCTTACGAGTCTCGCGCTGGTCTGATGCTAACGTGCCGGCTTCTCACCCCTGCGGCTCGGGATCGAATCTGCTCGGGCACATGAATTTATTTATTCATTTAAATTTCAATTCAATTGAAATTAAATACCTCTATATGAAAAGAAAGCCGTGCTGAAGAATATGTAAGCAATTAATAAATAACAAATTAAATAATTCCTATTCTAATCCAGCAAGGGTCTCTGGCAGAAACTACGATCTTCGTAAATAAAACACTTTCAAAAAATTTACTCACCAAAGATTCCAGAGGATACAGGAGACGACACAAAGCATAATACACATAGAAGACGTTAACACAACTCAAACAACTATATAGGAAGAGAAGAATGATTGATGTTTTATGGTAGAATGAACGATGACTTACTAACAGCGAAACTCCACTCTTATCTGAAAACCATAAATAAATGGATCAACAGAGTCCAAAGAACATTTGAAAACGTCGGAAGCCATAACTCAAAATAATTGAAACCCTGTGATTCTTAGTTGGCATAACTAAAAAAGAAAATCAATAAATGACGTTGTCGATATAATAGCGACAACCCTATGCATATCGTACTGTGGTTATTAAACGATGATGATTTGCAACTTAACATTACTTTAAAATTAGCAATTACAAAATGCCTGCAAAAAGCAACAATAATTTATATCGAATTTGAATGAACATTTGAGATAGGCCGCATTAATATTCGGTGAGATTACAATCCATTAAGCACCGTCTGAATATGTAACAAGCAAACAACAAAACAACAAATATTAATTATAAATCACATGGGTTAGAAGTTCCATTCATCAATTTCTACGATGTAGTTGCGATGGATACGTTGCAATATAATCTAATCATTTACATGTGGTTTTATTAGCGTACCTACACTAAATTATAACTTAGCTAGTATATTGGTTTTTCAATGTTATACACTCTTCATAAATTATTATTGCCATTATGTGTGTTTATCACCAAAAAGAGAAATAGAATAATTTCAAGGAATTAATTCGAAATTCAGATAAACCGAAATTACACAAAATAGCGTTACAATAAAAAACAAATGAATTATCAAGAGTATTGATATAAAATGCCATTGCAGAAATACAAGTTCATCTTTGACCAGTGGCGGCCCGTGATTTTTTGGGACGGGAGGGCACCGGAGGTCTGAGTGTTTAATATCAAAAATTAAGTACAGACAAAAAACAAACTCAATATGCTATTTAATTAACTTGTTTGAAAATAAAATCCATCCGCCGTTCCTTACGATCAGTAAAATGATTAATAACTCATTCATTGAAGTTTGGTGTTGATGTCAGTAATTGTTTTTCAATGGAACACATTGCTACGGCACAGAGTCTGCTTTCCTGCATGGTATTTCTACAAAATGTTTTTATTCTCTTCAAAGTAGAAAAAACACCTTCAATTGATTTTTTCTATTTTGCACGCCCACAGATATTCGCAAAATAGCAGAAGACAATTTACAAAATCTTTCGCCAACATAGTCTCGACATATTATCAAAAACAAACTTTTATAACAGTTGTACTATTCAACCTTGGAAGTAAATTACAATAGTAGCATCAGAGAACTTATCATCCAACTCTGCTTAACAATTTATATTGTTAATTGGTAAATAAAATGTTAGCATGTGTGCTTTTTATTCTTTGTACAACTTCTATTGCACATGTTTGTTACATTAAAGGCTTACATTTTGACATTTAAATATAATTTGGTGCCATTTTTTTTTTGTTACCAACGTCAAAACAACAAAATTAGCCTGTGATAAAGAAATACTTTTGAAACCAAAACGGATCGTAAAGTGAACTTTATAGCACCGAAATAGAAAAACGCATTTTGCACATTACACCCACACAACCAGTCTGATAAACTGTAAGAGCTTCTGTTGAATATTCTCGTTACGGTTGTATTAGTTTTCTAATTGTGATCTTCTAGTTTAATTAATAAATCTGGTCTAGGGAGACCTAGATTTTTTAATTCTGTCTTAATGTTACTAACGCAATTCATAGTTGCATTTGCACCGATAGAAATCACAACATACACTCACCGCTGTATATTACATACTGGACCGCCACTCGGACCCGGCACCATAGAGTAGTGCCCCGCCGCGCGCCGCCTACATATATACGCGCGCTACCCGCGCCAGTTTCATCGCTCGATTTCTAATGCCCCGGAGCCTACGTCAGACCGCGATTTTTAAACGCGCTGAAAAGACTGACTGTTACTTTCGAAAACATATTATTTGTTATCAAACAAATCAGAAAAATTACATACAAATTAGGTATTTATAATTAATTTATCTGTTAAAAGAAATGTGTTACGGGGCAATTTGTCACGGGGGGGGGGGGGGGGGGCAGTGCCCCGTTGCCGTCCCTGCAGCAGCCGCCACTGTCTTTGACTATCACTTTATGATGATGAGACATAACCGATATTTTATCAATTTGTTTAAGAGTTGAAAATGTACTTTAGTATTGCAGTTAATTTGGTAATAGAACATTCATTTACTTTATTTTACTTAAATTGATAGTTTATGATATTAATTTTAACATAGTATTATGATAATTGATATCATTCATACGTAAATAACGCAAATATTATAAAACGCTATTACAAGCAGTTTGCAGTTAATTGAAAATGCGTAACTATTATTAATATATTATATATTGTTTATGCATATAGTTACGTTTCATTATGATGTTTTATTATGCATAAAATGTTAGGAATAATAGTATATATAGCCTAGAAGTTATGCATATATGTACCACAGCCTACAACCGCTTCTATTTTAAAATACCGTACCTTACGAACCTTATCTCTTGCAAAACTTTCTATTTGTTGCATCACTCGGGGCATGGAATACATTACTTATTCATCATGTGTTTTATATGTACATATATTTCGTTAGATAATTTTTTTGGAAAGCTTATTTTGATGACTTCCTGACAAAATATTGGTACAATAAACGTAAAGTACTCTAAAATATATAATGAATAAGGAACAATCCTGACCTTTTGATGTTTGTAAAATAATACTGGTATATGGTAGATTTGGTAACTTAAAATACATAAATTCTTTTAGATTATTGAAAATTACCTGCAACAAGCAGAATTGGACAGGTTGTAAAGTGGACTGACCTTCTTGTTCCGAGAACCGTACCTCTTTTACTCCGTTTCGCTGTTTACAATTCTTCCTGTTTAATGACGTCAAGACATCAAATCCATAAAATAATGACAAAAAATAATTATACCAGAAGGCGTCAGTAGTTCTGATAACCAACCCCAAAGCCTTTGACGCACCACTAAAGAGAAACAAATAATTTCGAAAATAATTTAGACGTTAGGATCATTTATAACGTGTAGTTTTTGCTTACTAACCTAGGATTCTTGTAAAATTCACGTTATATTTATATATTTATGGGATAACCGAAGTTACTGAAGCTAGCCAGCAGATTTTCGAAACAAATTTCTTAAAAACTATGCGAACCGTTTTGTAGTTTTCTATCTACGTTTATTATTTATATTTTAAAGAATTATTTTATTATACATATTTTTGTAACGCATCAACATTTTTGATTGATATTTTAAAAATACACAGAATTCTCACGGCTGTTGGGAAACTACGAATTTTTTTTACTCATACTCAAAACAATTTACCGTTTCAAGATAACACAAGAAAGATCTGCGAAAAAATATCGATGATTTCCTAGCTTATAGAATCATTTTCCACTGTTATTTTAATAGTGTAATAATATAAAACAATAACTTAAAAATTTTTCTACTATTGTCTCCTATACTTTTAGTATTTGACGATATTTCTTCCGTTCTCTGCTTCTTTTTGCTTGATCATTCCAGAATTTGTTACGAAAATAATTAATTTTATAATTCACATGTGATATTTTTACTATGTATCATAATCTTCCTAGATGACTTGATGATGATTTATGTTTTACTTAGTCGACCTATATACTACAAAATTCGTAAAAACAATGTAAATGGGGTATAAAATATACTTATAAAGCTTATACATATTTCTCCTACACTCTCAACCCTTAAGACCCGAGGCGTCGAAACGAAACTGCGGTTCGGTCAAAATTCTATTTCTGTCTATATTACATATGCGTAATGGCAGTTTAAGTTAATGTATTAGTAAATAAAGCGGTTCTTCAACGTGTAATCCAACGACCACACATTTATTCCAACGTTTCTCCAACAAGGTTATGCTTTCTTAAATATTGCTTTGATAAATTCTGAAAAAAATCCTTTACCACCACTCTTTTTACGTATTTATCCGAAGAAAATGCTCTTTTAATTTGGGAAAGAGATAAGAGTCACCCGGTGTCATACCTGCGCTGTAGGGTGGGTGTTACATCTTTACAAAATTGCACTCCTCGATTACTTGTTACTTTTTTACTGTATGATATTGTATAACTTTCGTATTGGTTCCTGATTGACTTTTCCTGTTATTGTAAAGTCTTTTTTTTAGGTCTTCAAGCAGTAAGATTCCTTTCATATTCTGCGTTTTTGCTTTCCGCATTATTATACAGGCTGTCCAGAAACTCTACTGACAAACGAAGACCGGAGATTCCTAAGATAATTTTAAGACAATTTAATCCAATTCACCCTAGTCCGAAAATGCTTCCTAAGGGAGCTAGAGCTCTTTGAAGATGGCGCCTTGTAATTAGTTTTTTTTTAATAATATCCCCCGAACACTTCTATTTAGAAAAACAAAAACTGGTATGCTTATTTATCCTCCAGAGATGAATCGATTCCATCAATTGCGAATTTCTAGTACCGGTCATAGGCGTCCGTTTTGGGTAGGTAAACGGTTATTTTAACGCATAACTTTTTTGTCTTTAACTTTTAAGCATTTGTGACACTAGATTATTAAATTTTCAGGTATTCTAGTACTAAAAGGTACTCTTACTTTAAGTCGGTAGGATACACAGTTTTCTAGAAAAATCGATTTGAAAATTTTTCGTTTTTTCGTCATTTCATCTTTCGTCATTTCAACTTCCCGAACTGACAACAATTTGACAATTAAAAACGTAGATTTTATTTCTGTTGGCAGTTCAGAGCGAACTAGTGCAAAAAATAAGAAATTGAATTTTAATGAGGAAAAAACGAAAAATTTTCAAATCGATTTTTCTAGAAAACGGTGTATCCTACCGACTTAAAGTAAGAGTACCTTTTAGTACTAGAATACCTGAAAATTTAATAATCTAGTGTCACAAATGCTTAAAAGTTAAAGACAAAAAAGTTATGCGTTAAAATAGCCGTTTACCTACCCAAAACGGACGGCTTTGACCTTAGGAAGCATTTTCGGACTAGGGTGAATTGGATTAAATTATTTTAAAATTATATGGGGAATCTCCGGTCTTCGTTTGTCAGGAGAGTTTCTGGACACCCTGTATATTTTGTATACCTAATCATGGACTAAACACATACGATAATATTAAATTTAGCACCAGATATACGTAGTTCATCCCTTATGAACCAGATGTAGCTAACTTGGTTCGAAAATAATACATGTATTTTATACTACAATTGTTATTATCGTATTCTGGTGAATTTTCTTTAGAAACATATCTGGAGACAAGTAAATACATACATTCCAACGAAACTTGTAGAATTTATGTGTATAAAGGACCGGTAAATATCAGAAAACCAGTTTTATATATAAAAAAAATATGATAACTAACCTTTCAGAGCTTTCACAATCACATTAAATCAGATATTTGTTATTCAAACTTAATTGTTATAATACAGTGTATGCTTATTATCTGCTAATTCAGTTATAATCTATTTTAATCTTCTTTCTTATTTTCAGATGTGTAATCAGAATATACTATGCGGTAGAATAATATATTAGTAGAATTTTATTCTTAGCATTTCCGTTGTAAGTGGAATTTTCTACGTTGCGATGCATTGTATGCAGATAAATTAGATCTCATGATAATAATCTTATCTGTGATATTTTAAACTTTTAAGTCTTTTTTATTTTATCTTCAACATTCACCGTATTTTGTAATATATTCCGAACATTATTAAAACTAATTGTCAGAAAATTTGTTAGTATATTATATGGTTTTAAGTTGTCTACCTATTTCATTGCTGGACTACTTTGAGTCATTTGATGTTAAACGTTGCCGAATTTCAAAATCTGAAGTTTTTATAATTTATTTATATTACTGTGACATATAGATTGCAATTGAAATTGATTTTCATCTCTATTGCATGACCATAGAGATCTTTTTTAATGTAATTTTGATACGTGTTAACTTCTATTTTGTAAACGGCATATAGTAGCTTTACTATTACTTGGAAACTTCTTGGGAACTTTTTTAAACACCGCAAATGTATTTTTTGCTATTGACTATGTAGTTATCGTATCACCTTTTGAGGACTGTCTAGTTCTGCAAGTGACATCTTCATATATACTCGAAATGAATAATTGGTTGCATAGTTGGCATATAGACCTTAAAATTAGAAATCTAAGAATTTATCGATGCCAGGAATATACTTTATGGCTACTAATTTAAATATATATATCTTACACGTATGTACTTACGTACGATTGGAATTGTTAGGAATAAGATTATAAGCTTAAATTTAAAATACGATATCGATAGCTTTATCGGTTTGGATACATTCGTGGCTCCGAACACAGGGATGTGTTTCAAAACACCAGTTTTTTTTTAAATTATTGTCATGATACTTTGAGACGTGAAGATCTGTAAAAATCACGAGGTCGAAACTACTTCTTCGTAATTAAGGGACCCAGATAACTGATCTGCAAAATCTCTAGGTGAAAAAGTTTATGATCTGAATATTTTGCTTGTTAGGAACTAAAATCAAAATAAATTCTATAGGAATTCTGATAGGTACGAGGAAGGCGCCATAAATTCTCGGCCTGATATACAAAAAAGAAACTTGGAACAATATAAGATTTTTATTTTTCAATGTAATCTCCCCTAACTTCTATACATTTATTACAACGATCAATTAATAATTCAATACCCTTGAAAAATAATCTGAAGTTTTTCCGTCAAAATGTTATATAACAGCTGCTTGCAACTCACTATCGTCCTTAAAACTACGTCCCCTAAGGTCTTTTTTTCAATTAGAAAACAAAAAAAAATAACAAGGAGCCATTATCCGGACTATATGGTGGATGTTCCAATTCTTGAAAGCCGCATTCGCGGATGGCAGCTTGTGAAATGGCGGCAGTATGGACGGGAGCATTGTCGTGCAATAATCGCACACCTTTTGTCTATTTTCCACGACGTTTTGCACGAATACTGTCCTTTAATTTATGCAATAAAAACGCATAATATGTGCCGTTCACACTTATATTGCGCTCTTTAAAGTAAATTAGCGAAATACCCTCACAATCCCAGAATATTGTGGCCATCACCTTTTTCGTTGATTGAACGACTTTCGCCTTTCTGAGACGAGGATCATCAGGTCGCCGCCATTCCATGGACTCCCCTTTCGATAGAGGATCGTAAAACAGAACCATTGTTTCATCCCCTGTGACAATGAACTCCAAAATCGGTTTTGGGTCGTCTCCACACATGTTTAGAAACGACTGCGCACATTCGACTCGACGTTCACGTTAGAGACCAGAAAGAAGTTGCCCACTTTTTTACAGTTGAATACGAAGGAGATGAATCACCGTAAACGCTGTCTAAACGTTGTTTAATGTGATAAGGTGTATGCCCTTCTTTTGTTAAAAATTTAATGACCGCGCGGTACTAAATTTTCGTTACTTCCGATATTTTCGTGTGCTAGTCACGTTGGTTGGCTGGTTACTAAAAACTACTAGGCTTCGAACCGTCATATTTTTAGTGTACACCTCACGTATGTGCATGCATGACGTGACTGAGGTTGAACACGTTTGAACCTGTATAAGCCTGTCAGGCCGAGAATTTATGGCGCCTACCCCGTATGTTGTAAATTGCCCATGTTGATAGGAGCTGACCTTATTTATTACGATTTCAAATTAAGTAGAAGTGTAACATCATTAAAATTAAAAATCAAGAGTATTTTGCTTGATCAGGATCGAGGATTTTACGCGTTTCTGTAATAATAATTATTATTATTGTAACATTGTTCTTCATGTTTATATTTTGTAATCTTGTTATGTGTCTTATATACTTTGGAGTCAATAAAAAAGGAAAGAAAAATAGCTTTACGTCAAATAATAAGGCAGTTAGATAGTATATAGGTTTTGAGACACATACATAATTGTAAATAAAAATAGTCAAAATAATAATACTATTAATAAGGAAATTTAAATATCTTGGGAATGTAATAAATATTCGAGGTAAAATTAAAAACACCTTTGAATTTCCTGAAGCAATGAAAGACAAAAGCTTAATATTTTTTTTTAATTATAGGTGTCGCCATCGATGGGCCAGAATCTAAGACTTTGGCTTTGATCAAGAAGAGCGGCAAAGTCAAGCAATTGGAAGAAGAAATTGCTAGCCGTAAGTGTTCGACTTTAATCTCAGTTTGTATCAAAAAATTATCATTTATTTATGAAATAGGTGGCCCTGAATTGGACTTGGACAGCACTATTGATATTCATTGTGGTATTGCTCACACCCGTTGGGCCACTCACGGTGTTCCAAGCGAAATCAATTCTCATCCACAACGTTCCGACTCAGAAAACAGCTTCTTGGTAGTCCACAACGGCATCGTCACAAATTACAAAGAAGTGAAAGTTTTCCTGCAGAACAAGGGTTATTCTTTCGAAAGTGACACTGATACAGAAATCATCGCTAAATTGATCTTTCACTTCTACAAGTTGCATCCAACTTATTCATTCCGTGAATTAGTCGAACAAGTAGTTCAACAATTGGTAAGATTATCCATTGAATATTGTATTATTTATTATTAACATTTCCGCTTGTATATTTTACTCATCGTTTAATACATGTTGAAAATATTTCGATGTATTATAAATGCTTTTACTATATGTATTAAACGGTTTATTAATATTTATGTATTCTTACCTGGTCATTATAACATAAAATTGCTTACAATAAAGCAAATACATAACCTTCATTAAATATTCTTTCACTTAGCGGGAGTACCACTGGACTGATAGACACTAGGAAATGGGTGCATCTTTCTTGAGGAAAAAATTATCCAAGCTACTTATTTTTTGTCCAACAGCTCTTTTCACACCACTTGTTCAACGAAAAACAACCCCAAAGCATGTCTCCATGCTTTAAATCCCAAATGATTTATTTTGTTTAATCACACCAGAGTATTCTTCTGCTGAGATTTAAATTTTTTTTACGTGCGACTCCTCCAAATAATTGGGCTTGCGATAGTTGTGGATATTACTGGCAACCAAGTATATGCCTTTTTATTTCTTCTAGTCCAAGTAATGGATTCTGCCGAGCTAGGCGTTCTTTGGCATCAGTTCTAGCTGTTGTTTTTTGTATTGTTTACTTTAGTTTAAAATTTTCTACAGTATTATGCTATTTATAATGACGAATAATATTTAAAACCATAGTTTTAAAACACTAAATAATCAGCATTCTTGTTGTAAGGTCAATTCTCGTCATATATATATATATATTTTTTCTCGTAGAATCAGTGGAATTCTTATTTTTCCGTAATAATAAGCACTTAGAGTTTACCACGGAAAATAAACCGATATTCTAGAAATGTGGATACTACAGAAATGAAAATCAAACTGCCCCGTTCTTACATATGTATATGTAACCAAGAGTATTTTTTAAGTAATATCTGTATTTCTCTATTTTAAAAATATTATTATATCATCCTTACCCAATAACGTTTTTGTCTCTATAATTTTCAAAATTAAAACCGATTGATAACAATACAAGAAGCAAAGTGAAAACCGATTATTAATATTTTGCAAATCGTACTCAATTATTTGGCCACTAATGAATATATGTATTGGGTCTAAAGACGGCCATCTACATTTTTCAGAATGGATCGATTTTAAAACTTAGGAAACTATTAGGAAAAAGTTTTGATATCTTATGACATCAGAATGAGTTACATCCGATCCATATTTTCGTGATGAATAAATTTATTTCTTATATTTCTTTCGTCTTAGTATTCCTTTTGAGTCCTTTCACTTATCTTGAACCTATTTCAACCAGTTATGCTTTTGATTGTTCTTACCACGCTTTTAGTTTAATATTTCTTATTTTGATTGTTACAAAAGGTCCCACGTTGGGCGCCAAATTGTTACGAAGGGCCATCACGATTGTCGCCAAATTGTTGCAATAGGTTATTTAGGTTGGTTGTGAAATTGTTACAGGTTTATAAAGTGAACAATGAATGATTTAGGAGGAACATTAATCACGTAATGTCGGCATGATTACTCATCAGAGGTAAGGGACGCTGTGCTGTAAGAGAAAGTATCAACAAAGTAAACAAATCGAGTTATCTTTAAAGTTTTTATTTTATAAAATGAATAACTCTTTAAAAAAAATGATTTAAAGAAAAAGCAGCAATAATTTAAAGCGGGTAAAATTATTATACAAGAGGGACTGTAAATAAACAGGGATTATTTCCAAGTTGGTTCAAAAGTAAGGATTAAGTTAAATGCAAGTGATATCTATACATCAGGTGGGCCCCGATAAAGAACTCACGAAGAAATCGCGTAACTACGAGGAGTAGTGAGATGATAGTAAAAATAGTAATGGAATGAGCGTTATGAGAGGAATGAGTTTGAGAAGCTGGGTCCTTTTAAACAATTGAGACGGATACTAGAGTGTACGGTTAACTTCTTGACCAATAGAAAAAAACTGGGTATAATATAGAAATACTAAATGTTGAAGAAAAGAATGGAAATAAGATATCTGAAATAATGTTTGTATGAACTATCTGTGGTAGGTATTTGGGAAAGGAAGGTTATATTGCTCTACCCGCTTTAACAAAAGGAAAGGAATTTCTCCTTGAGAAAGTGTACGCCGTCAAAGTCTGTCTGTGCATGCGAAGTTTTTAAAATAACTTTAAAAGACAATATTTAAAATAATTTACATTCTAAAAACCGAGTAATGCTTAATGGTAATATTATGAATACTCTTCTTCTCTTAATATGACTAAACATGTTCAATCGGTGTTGTTTTTTTTTAGTACCTAGTTAGAGTTTATTTCTATTTTATTAGTGATTTCCAGATTCCTTCTTATTTTAAATACCTTCCGATATATTTATTTAAACACCATGGCATTAAAAAGGGAATTTATAAATTCAGATCATTACAGTTAATTTAAAAAGCGAACTGTATATTTTATCGAGATCACAGATTGATTGTTATTTGAAAATTACCTGATTTTATTTATTTTAGAACCTTTATAACATCTAAAAATGATCAATAATATTTTGACGTTTAGATTTCTATCTGCTTCCCATTACACGTATATCTTGTTCTTTCTACGTATCCACTGATATAATCGCTGGTGAATAAACTATACGCAGTCCTCGTCAACATCGTTCAACAAATTGTACAGAAACATATTCTGTCCCTTCCGCTGTACGCTTTATCAAATTTAAGAGAAGGTGTTTGATATGTCTGCCTATCGTCTATTTAATAGTACTTACCACAGATTATTCCTGAATGTACTCCTACATTAGTATTAATATTTGTTATAAGTACTTCATGAAGTTCTATTTATTTCATGGAGTTTTTTTAATATTAGGATATTTAACATTATTGAAGAGACTATTTCTTTCGAAATCATTATTTTTGTAATTCATGTATTTAATTAGTCTGCCTCTACATATGTATTTCGAGTACCAACGCCTTATATCCATTTTAAAAAGTACTTTGCACAACATAAAAAACAATCAGTAATGTAAGGAAATTAGTTCTTATTTACATATATACATTTGTTATATGAAATTATGTTGCAATTCATAAAAGTATTGGAGGCATGGAAGCAATTATGATTGACTTTTTATGTTTTTAATATACAAAGAGTTCCATATTGGCTGTAACATATCAAACATTTATGTTCTTCAAAGATCATGTTCTTTAGTAAAATAAATTTCAATTTTTCTTTATTATACCACTTTTTTTCTGTGATTATTATCAGTATTAACCAGAAAATTATAGGGGAGAGTGGGGTATAATGATCCCTCTAAGACAAAACACGTCGTAGGAGAAGTACGGTACAAGCAAAAAAATTAAATATATTCCAAGAAAGAGAGCATGCTTTTCTTAACACTTTGGTATGGTCGTCAAGGTTGAATCATTGAAAAACATTAATAGAAATGGATACAATGTATACTTCGCAAAAGGATCATTTTGCCCCAAGGGTAGAGGTAAAATGATCCCATGAGGCTGGTAAAACGATCCCACCCCCAGTAATAACATTTTTGATTGATACACTAACTATAAATATAGCATCACACTAGGTAAAGACTTTTAATAAAGTTATGTTTACTGCAAATACAAAAATAATATATTTCTTCTAAAAAAAGAAACACAACAAAATATTCTTTGGGAACTGAAAAACTTTGGCATAAATTAATGATTAAACTGAAATTTAATTTGTAGTTTAGCAGTCGCTACTTGGGTACGGAATACACATACACAGACGGAACGTCCTAGCGTTTACAGTTTCCAAAATAAATTCGCGAAATTTAACAAATTTTCAGAAAATTTCTCGATTTTATTTCGGAAAGTATGCATGCAAATGGGAAACTGTGTGCGTATTGTACTACCAAGTAACGTGGCAAGAACCACAGCTGAAACTTCCTAGCGTTTACAGTTTCCGAAATAAAGTCGCGAAATTTAACAAAATTTCAGAATATTTCGCTATGTATATTCCTCATCATCGTCGCTAACACCAGCACATTCATCATGTGCCCATCCGCGACACGTAGTGCATTGGATCCAACCTTCTCCACTGACAGACCCTTTAAATCTTCCACCACACAATATGCATTCTATTATTGTGCTATTGTGATTCGAGGTCCAAAATGACGGAATCTGTGCGCGAATTAGAACCTGGAGTAGGACTTTCTTTTTTTATTTAGTTTTTTGCTTTCTTGCTTTTTTCGCAAATGTCTTGGAATTTTTTCCAGGAACTGTGGAAATTGACGTCCTATCGACATTAAATATTCTGTGGCAAGGATAATCATGTCGATCTCTTAAGTCTTTCAGAAGACCAAAAAACATCGTCACTACTGGTTTATTGACAGCTCTTGCGCGAGCGGCAGAAGCAGACTCTGGACTTCGCAGGCTAATATTTGGATGTCTTGTTTGAAAACCAGATAGCCAGTCTTTTCCGGCGATGTGGTATTTTGTTTTTTTTCTGGCCAACTGAAAGGCCAAACGACGAAGGTCTAGCGTTGTGATGTCATACATTCTTGTTTCCAGATCAAGAGTGTGTTGTACCAACCCGTTTTCTTCATGTGGACTAAATACCGTCCATTTGCTGTCAAGAGGTTTCATACTACTCGTCGCAATTTTGCTTTTGTTTATGGTTCGACGTTTTAATGACATAATAGGAACATTGAAGCTTTTTGCTGCGGTTTTGATAGGCATTTCATTTTTAAACTCATTCAGAGCATTTTGCATACTCTTTGGTTCTCAACTTTGTCTTTACGTTTTTCGTTGGTAGTGACGTGGCATTCTGAAAAAGTAAAAAATCTAAATAACAATGACTGAAATGAAACTAAAACAACAAATGGGGGTAAAATGATTCCGGGATCATTTTGGACGACCCATTAGGGATCGTTTTACCCCAAGCGCACATTCTAACTTTCACCTAACCTAACAATTTTCAATGAGAAAATAGGCTCTAACTACTTGAGAATTTTTAAGTCCAACTATGGGGAACGGGCATCACGTGACCAATATGGCTGCCTGGAGAATAAACACGTAAACAGACATTCATTCACCGCATTCATTTTAGTACTTTCGAGTAGTGATTACGTGTTTTATTTAGTTTTAATCACCTGTAATAGTCATTTTCGTTGTGGTTTTGTAGTTTTTCTAAAAATTGAAGTGATAATAATGGCTCACAGTGACTATTTTAATTCTTTAGATGATATGTGCAAAGCCCGTTATCTAGAAAAAATTAAGTTAATTGGTGATGTTGATCCTTACACAATGACTAATGCATCTACAGACTTGAATTTATTTCCTAAAATAACGTACGGTGATATAGTCAACTATTTAGTGTTTAAGAGAAGTGCCTACACTTTAAATGAGTTTAAAGCCTTTAAAAGTCTGGACAGTTACAATCAGTTTCTTTGTGGCTGGGTGAAAGAAATTGGAGTCCATCCAGGACAAGATATATGTGTTGTCATTGGAAAGGTTTGTACAAATAGAACTTCATCTAGGAAGTCAGAATGTTAAAAAGAGTTTTTTTTATAAAACAGGTGCTTCATTCTCAACGGATACGAGAAAAACCCCTAGTTTGCTGGTTAATATGCAAGCCAGATGGTGAAGTAGTTTCTGCACATTGCCAGTGTGTGGCAGGACTTAGTGAAACTTGTAGTCATATTGGAGCTCTTCTGTTTACCATAGACCATAACGTACAACATTTCGAAGAGAGATCTGTAACTAGTATGTAATTTTATTTTATTATTTAAGACAGCCAACTAAAAGCAGATATTTTTTAGGTGTGAAAGCTTATTGGAAAGTTACTGGAACTGCTGGGGAACCAGCAGCTGTTAAAAATATTGATTTCACATCCTCTAAAAAACTAGAGAAGATTTCTAAGGAGAAAGTTGGTGAGACGAACACAATAACAAATGGAAGAAATATTCCAGAAGCGTCTGCTGAAGAAATAAAGTGCTTTCTGCAAAATCTTATGGACGCTGAACAAGAAAGTGCATTATTTCTAGTTGTGAAGCCATTTTGTGATAGAATAGCCCATATAAATGCTGTAGAAAACCCAATGTCAAATTTATACAATGAAAAATATGAAGAAGATGACTTAAATACATTATTAAACATAGGAAAAAACATTGATATAACTTTAAGCAATGAAAATTGTATTGAAATTGAAAAAATTACAAGAGAGCAAGCTAACTGTACACCTTGGTTTCATCATCGCTTGGGAAGGGTTACTGCTTCTAATTTTAGGGCATGCATCACTACTTCGTTACAAGCACCATCAATCAGTTTGATTAAAAATATATGTTATCCAACAGTGACACTTTTTAAAAGTGCAGCAATGAAATATGGTTGTAACCACGAAAAAGAAGCTGGTGAAAGATTTTTTATGAAAATGAAGAATAAACATACCAATTTAACAGTGTCAAATGTAGGCTTAATAATAAATCCCAGTTATCCGGAAGCTGGAGCAACTCCTGACTTACTAGTGAATTGCGATTGTTGTGGTCCTGCATGTTTGGAAATTAAATGTCCTTATTGTGCACAGGGTATGACAATTGAAGAAGCTAGTTCTCTTAAAAAGTTTTGCTTAAAACCAGGCAAAAACTTAGATGTAGATCATCGTTATTATTATCAGTGTCAAATGCAAATGGCTTTGTCACAGAGGCTAATTTGTTTTTTTGTCATTTGGACAAATAAGGATATGCATGTAGAAACAATTAAATTTGACATTAAATTTTGGCATGAAAACTATGTGAAAATTAAAAATTTCCATAAAACTGTAATTATACCAGAACTCTTGGGAAAATTTTATACAAATAGTGCCAGTCTTCTACGTACTAAGGAGAGAAAAAGAAAAAATGACCAGTCTCATTAAACATAATATGTATTTAAAAAACATAAGTGTAACTATATTATTATATACATATTAATAAAATTAATTACTAAAATGAAGTTGTTGAAAACCCCTTTCTATTAATCCATAATAGGGCCTGTCACAACTGATGGACATATGTTTGTCAAAGCGCAGCAAACAGTAACTATTTGATCAACAGTATCGACATTGTTTTTGTCATTTAAAATTGTTATTGGAATTTTGTCACTTATTATATTGTATTTTTGCCTAACTGAGGCTATAATCCGCTCAACATGTACCCTCAGGTGTGCAATCTTTCTTGTTTGCTCTACATCAGTTGGTGCTAATTGTTTTCGTCCTTTCAAGAAAGCTGGGCTAATTACTTGAGCCATATGTAAGTTTACACTATCTTTAATTAAAAATCCACGGTCTGCCAAAATTGTGTCACCAGGCAACAACATTTCAAGAAAACCACTGTTTTCTGTTATGAATTTATCAGAACATCGTCCTCCAAAAGCATCTGATATAAAACTGATAACACCATGAGGAGTAATACCTAGAAAAATAACCAGTAAATATAAATATACCTACTTAAAAAATATGCAAATATAGACCTATTAGTAACTTAACGGTATTGTGGTGTTTATAGTTGGAGAATGTTTGACATCTAGCTTGCAAGGTAGATGGTGTTTCAATAAAAATTTCAAAACAGTCTATAATACATGCAATTTTATTTCCAAATGATTCTCGGAACTGTAAAGGCATATTTTGCTGTAATATTTCTCTAGAGGGCCAAATTATGAATTTCTCTAATCTGTTATATAAGATCCATAAACAATTATGAAAACACCTACTAGCTGTACGTCTGTCTATTTTAAATTTATACCCCAATTCTGTGAAATCAAAATTTTTACGAAGTTTCATTAAAGTTAAAATCAATTGTTCATATTTGGGTAACTTTGATGAATGAGTTTCATTTAAATACTTTTCCACCAGATTGAAGACACCATCAACATATTTTACATTTGGTAAACCAGTGTAATATAAGCATTTTGCATCACTTGTAACTAGCGTGTTGCGATTGTATTTATAATATTCTACTTCTTCTCGTAGCTTATAAATTTCTTCATTGGCATTCATAAGGGCTAGTTTTAGGTCATCTGGTGATACCTCTTCTGTTGTGACAGTTTGTTCAAATTCATTTTCATCCTCATTAACACTTGATTCACCATCTACTTTCTAAAACATAAACATTAATACTCTTATAACACTTCTTTGTGCAGCTTTGATCTGCTAAAACTTAAAAATGTCAATGTTACAATACCAAGATATGATGTCAGATTCTGTTTGCTTTTTCCTGTTTTTTAATCGCTGGAATCTTTCTAGGCATAAAGGTTTTGATGATGATGGACTCTCATAACCCATATTTATAGATGGAACCCAGTCCGGATTGCTTGTGTCATTTGAGTTAGCTTTTGTCCCTGAAATATACGTATTTTGTTATTGAAGTTTCATCGAGTAAAAATTCTTACCTGAAATAAAATGCCTCCCACACACTCTTTCGTATTTAATTTTACTTTCTGTTAGATCTTCACGTTTTAAAGCTGCAATCCATTTCTCCAACCTTTCGCACGAAATTTTACAAAGCCGGCCACGGTTATCAAATTTAGATGGAAATCTATACATCGGGGTTCCTTTTCCTCCAACAGAACCGCACTTTACAACGGCACAAAACGTAGGCATTTTTACTTTATTTCAGGAACACAGTTCAGGAAGTAATGTGTCAGTTTTGTTTACTCTCCAGGCAGCCATCTTTCTCAGTTGATGACGCGTGTTGCCCCTTCCCCATACCATTCCAGGTTATGCACAAACTCGGTTCGATAAAGAACAATGCATAAATTTAATACTGATTCTACGAAGCACTTACCTTACATCGGAAAGTCACACAACACCGAAATGCAAACCACGAGTTTTTAAACAGGTTTGAACTGATCACATGGCGTATCCGGGAGTATAGAACACTTAAATTTCAACATTATGTCACTGTAAACCAGATGGCACCATGAGTTTTTGCAAAATTAAGTGGGATCATTTAACCTTAAGGGATCATTATACCCCACTCTCCCCTAATTAGTACAAATGGTTACAAAGTAAGCATAATTGACCTCATCAAAAACGAAGAAAGTTCTCTTCTTTTCACTTATTTTGGACGAATATTTGATAATATTGTTAACATTATTTCGAAATACAACAAAAGAAGCAGCTATCAAAATTAAATAAGTTATCGAGTTAACATTCTGAAATATATAAAGCACATCTACATTCTTGCAATCTTAAAAAAATCGGACTCTGGTTTTACAAAAAAACATTTCTTTAGTCACAAGAAGACAAAAGCCATACTTTAATTATATAAATTGGAGTCCTTGGAAGTATTTAAATATAAAATTACCAATAACGATAACATATTTAATGATATCTAATCCTTACACTTTCATTCAATGTAATTATGTACTATACTAAAAGATCACTGGCTTTACTCAGATTGTGGACAAATTTGAATTCTAATTATAATTTTTTAGCTATTTTTGGACGTAATCATTTTTTGTAAATGTGCTGACGAATAATTTTATGTTTAGGTTTAAGTTTGTAGTTACTTGATGAAGGCACTGCTGCAGTCAAAAGATAAAATATAGTGTCATATACAACAAAACTGATATATAGTGACATAGGATCTAAAACAAAATACTTTCTTTCTTGTTTACCTAATCAATAAATATGTAATTGATAATAGCATTTTATATTTTACTGTATATATTCGTGTATTACAGGAAGGGGCTTTTGCTCTTTGCTTCAAATCGAAACACTTCCCTGGAGAATGCGTCGCTACTCGCCGAGGTTCGCCTCTTCTAGTTGGTATTAAGACCAAGAATCGCCTGTCCACAGATTACGTTCCCATCCTTTACGGAAAAGGTACGTAAACAAAACAGAAAACAAGGATCAGAGACTCATCTAACTCTTCGGTGACACTCACTCATTTTATTAATAAAACGAAACTTATGTACATACATTACGAATACTATTAGATTAATGAATACTAGTTTTTGAAGGTTTGAACTCACTGGTTGACGAAGTAAACGGGGTGGCAGGTACGTCACACAACTTTGCACAAAGGCAGTTTTAGACTAAATTTGGTGATTTTTATTTTTTGCATGCAATTAATGCTATTTGGTAACTTGACACTAATAACGCTTAGTACACTAATTTATTACTAAAAAAAGACGTAACTTGATCCTATGTCAAATAAGTATAGAGATTTGATACTAGTTTCATTTACACTAGTTCATATAGAAAAGTCTGAACCAAAAATTAGTTTAGTTTTGGAAGTTTTATTTGTATAATTTCGTTTTGATTAATCTTTCAAGTCAATATTTACTTCTATATGAGTTGCGTTCAAAATCAAGAAATATCTTTTTTTTTCTTTTAATTTAAATTTGTTCTCTTCCGTAGCTCAGAGATTAGGCGAATAGGGCTAGGGAACTACAGGAATCCTTATTTTCGTTAAACGCCGGTAATGGAGGAGCTCTCATAGTGCAATATCCGATCTGACGCGTAGCACTCTTTCTTTGAGCCGTTCAAGGATTTCTTCATAAAAAATCTAGTTGACAGTTCTTCTGGGAGGCCCAAGCTTTTTGTGAAAGATCCGCCTATTGTCAAAAATAGTAATGAGCATGAACGTGTTTTTTGTTTTGCTCATTTCAGCTTTCTCCGGTCGAGGAGAGTTGATGGTGTGTCACTCACTCTTGACTTTGTCTATTTGTTTTGGGATGGTACTCGAAAACCCATGTGTCATCGCTGGTCATCACGCTGAAGAAACTTATTTTGGATTCTGTCGAGAAAGTCAAGGTACACATTCGCATGATTGTTTTTCTCTTCGATTATATATGCACCATCTGTGTGCATACACTCGTGATGCTCATATCTATTGTCAGAATCTACTGATTGGTAAACTGATTCATTTCAATTCCTCTTATTACTCTCAGTATTAGCCGATATGTTGACCTCACAAGATATTGAAGGTTTTTCAAAAATGCTTTATGTCACCGAAAGGGTTGTGCTTTTGATAAGGAGTGGTCCTCATAGGCTCTTTGCAACTTTCCTTAGGTCAAGCTCACGGATTCATCAAGTGTAATATACAAATTGCTACATCTTCTAAATTTCGCAGTTCCATGTCCTAACTTTGCGGTTGCCAAATTTCCACACGAGATTGAAACTTTAACTGGGCATCTTCTACGAGGGATTGGCCTACAAGCTGTATAGAGAAGAAACCCGTAGTGTTGCCAGATCGCCTTCAGTACCGCCATTCTCATTACTTTTCTCGTTGATTGATTGACAATCGGTAGGAAAATTATCACTGCAGGCTGGCAGCTTTGTTAATATCTATAGTTAAAAATGAAGTAATAATTACACTTTCGTTTAAAAATTTATCTGTGATGACTTGCTTTAACGCATTGAAACATTTTTCGGAGTATAATTTGCCGAAAGAAGCTTGGACCATGGTGCAAAAATGCATCGATTGTATAAGTAGATTTCTGTTAGACTTTAGAAAATTTTACTATGAACTACGAATTTTTGTGTTCTATCTCCATGTTAGTTCGTTATTGTAACAATATTTATGATCGATTTATTTACAGTGTTTGTTGTTTACTTGAATCTTTAAAACTTTCTTTAAATTTACTCATAAGTTTAGATAGATTATAATATAAAAACTTTTCAGGTTGGATAACAACAACATAACAAGAAAATAACAGTTAAAAGCTAGTCTTATTTGACAATGGATAATGGTTGCTGTAAATAGTATTAAACGCTTTTTATCGTATATAATTTATTTTATCAGAAAAAGAAAAATATTGGGTATAATCCGCTGTAATTTCTTATTACAATACTATTACGCAATAATTTCTTATTCTTTAATTTATTTTATATATAATATTTTATTAATTTCCATTATGTTGAAAGAATTATTAACGTATATCCATTGTATCCTATAACCTGCCTTTTAAAAAGAAGTACCATCATAATAATAATTTTTTGAATATTAATACGCTTCAAGTACAAATAATAATCATCGTCTAAAACAAACATTTGGATATTTCTATTAAAATGCAGCTAAAGAGCTCTTGCGTATATCTTATTTATTTTTTAATCGTGACAAGGAATATGTGTAAAGAGTTTGATGCCGATTACTAAGAACCCAATATACGGACCCCCTATTTAAAGTGATACCGAAAAATTACGGGAATATTAGATAAAAATTTCAAAATTGGTTTTATAATTCAATATAATACTAAAACGGACAATACTTTTTGGCCATGATGTCAGACTGAATATAACTTTTGTTTTTTTGCAAATTGAATGAAATTAGTTCATTTACTTTTTCGAATTACAATCTTTTACATAATTATTTCGCAGAAAAATCGAAAGTGTGTTTTTTTCAGTAAATATTAGGTTTACCTGGCCCATTTTTTTCTAATATAAGGGGGTATTATCGTCTAGACTCTAAACACTAGTGTTGACCTTAATTTTTAGGAATTCATTTTACAAAAACTATCAAGCCTAGAGTGGAGAGGTTTTCGAGGCATATTAAGACATATGTGCTGCAGCTACACAATTTTTTATGAGGTACTTTATCAAAATCTAAGCAAGCAAATGTTTTCTTAATCTATATAAATATAGTTATGGTCTGATTTAAGATCAATTAAGTACGAACATTTTAAACGCTTTGAGAAAAGCGCGTTTAAGTTACCGGATGAACTTGTGGCATAACAATTGAATACAATAAATCACCCTTTATCAAATATACCACCTTTCTTAGCTTCGAAGAACGACAGAAGGAAGGAAGGGGAAGGGAAAGCGAGGAATTGGCCAAGCTGGTATAATATAGTTGCTATAAGGATCAAAGGGACGACTACCTGTCGTGCGACACCGCATCGCAACTTTGGCAACCTTGTAGCTATGGGAGTTTTACTAATTTCACATTCATATTTTTTGGAGACACATTCTTCAAACTCCTAACTATAAGAAAATCCAAAAAAAGGATTATTTGAAACTTCAAGACGGTAATACCCTTTTAACTGTGTAACTTTAATTGGTACTTCAAGTTAAGCATGTCTGCTATGTTTAAAGCACATATTAGAGGATGAACGTGTTGTATAAATAGTTGATCAAGTTGTTTTAATTGAGTATTATGTAAATAATTAACAAAAAATATAGTTTTTCAATACAAATTGTGGTATATTGAAGACTTCCATTGATGAAAACGCCATAAATTCTGAAAATATATTAGTGATGCTTGGGTCTAGGGTTGATAGTATTCTTGTGTTACACACTTGTATATAGAACACCATGTTTCTACACTGATTGAATGATGAGAATATATTGATCCAGTGAAAATTAGAAAAAAAGAAGTTTTATAATAAATTATTCGACGAAGTGATGAAGTATTACATAATTGGAAACGGAATTAAGGAAACTAATATCGAATAGTACACCTATTAGGTGATCATGTTTATATAGTATGTTCTGTGACAAGTAAAAGCAAGAGGAACGTATAGAACTATATTTAGAGACGATTACATCATTTTGTACCACTTTATCGATAGAAAGTAAACCAAAAGGTACAAGGAATTAGCTGTACCAACCAAACAGATCTGGTAATGAAAATAATGAGTTATAGAATTGTGGCGATAGATAACAAATAGTTACAATCTAACATCACTAACATTTTCAAAGATTATAGGATTAAGTCAACACTTTAATGGCGTGTTCCAACATTATACTTGTATTTGAAGTATAAAAAATACTGTACGTTTTATTTTATTTCTAAATTTAATCGGCATCTATGATTTAACGAATATTCCTTGTACTTATCACAATATAATAGAAATATCAGTAAAAGTAGTAACATTCGACAATTAACAATAATTAAAACATTTCAGAAAAATCATATTTCCCTGTAAATAATCCATTAAATTTTTATTATTAGATGATTCATTGAAGTACGACATTATTCTGAAAACAGTATCTAATTCGTTTGTTTTTTTTTCTTTTTTTTGTGATTCCCGAATCCTTCCCCTTGCATGGATGTGTTTCCTACAGATGATAACTCTGCAATGCCAGGTATATACAAATTTCCTATTATTAACATATGTATCTGTACGGTTTTATTACGTTACTTGGGATATCTAAGCAGATTATTAAAAACACATTTTAGGTTTTTCTTTCATTTGAACCTGTGTACATTTTTTTGTGCAATTAAGTTTTTAATATTTATTTTTGATATAATTAACATAGATTTGTGTTGATTTTTGAATCGCAATTGTATGTTAGATAAAAATATAATATTTATTTGTAACTATAAATTATGTATACTAGCCCTGGAATATTCCACTAGAAACCCAAGAATGTTTGTTATTTTGCTATTCAATGTATGCCAGATTGGGACATAAAGATATTTTGAATGCAAGTAATAAAAGTCAAGGATTTCTTGAAGAAACATACTAGCAACAATTAATTAATATTCATTTATTTCCAAGTTAGTCATTTTACCGTACTTTTTTTTAAGCAGCCTCGGACGTCACTTCTATACAGGCCCCACCTTTAAACAGAACCACTAGAAAAATGCCTCATTACAGGGCATTCTTATATATTATCATATTCAATAAAAGAGAAATACGGAATCTATGGGTATTTAAGCTACTTCTTCTTTTGAAACTGCATTTGTTTTTTTTGTAAATTTCAGTAATGACTTAATTATTTCAAAGTATTTCACATATTTTCAATAGAGTTTGATCCAAAAGATTTTGTAGGCCAATGCTGAGCGGCTTATTCTATTCAAAGTACGTGGCATATTTAGCATTGTGACACGAAGAATTTCGGTGACTGATTATGATCTTTAGTTTTATCCAAAGTAGTTATAATCAAATATTCTTTCTACTCGCGTGGAGCTATTGCACGTTTCACAAAGCATAGCGCTCGTGCATTTCCACTGATTTTTGAACCATGTTATTACCAAAACATAGTTTTTTCTGTAACACTTTTGTTTTGTTCTAGAATCATTCGACATCATGACAAGCACAACCTAAATTTTTATAAATCCTTGAATTTTTGTTTCATTTTTATTTTGTATTCTTCTATTCTGGATTCTTTCTCAACTTTTTTAATAGATTTTATTCGTGTTTTGTGTCTTGAAATTATTCTTGATAATCTTGCCTACATCGGCATCGTTGGTAATTTTGTGAAATGACAGTAAAGACGTCCAGCTGTTTACATGCTTTTTGTATTGCACCTTCAATAAAATCTGGTACACGTCAGTGGTGGAGAATATTTTTTTTTCTTTTCCAAATTCATATTTATTTGAGATAATATATATTTCCATTCTAGAGTTTCAAAGAATTTGTACTATCTTAGTAGAATCTAAGGATCTGTCCAAGTTGAGATAGTAGAAAAAGATTTATTTCCAATTTCTTCCCGTTCCTTATAATCTGTACCAATCACATTTATTTTGTTTTTTTCCCCTCCAAACGTGTCTGACTTGCGTTGCATTTGGGAAAGGAATTGTAATTCGCAGACGATACTTACTCATTTTTAGTAGTTCTTCAGCTGTTCTGTTGCATGGTAAGCCTATAAATTTCTTATCATGATTTTGCCTGAAAATTGTTATGCAGTAATGCAGTTCTTCTTCTTTTTGAATCCAGATCTTTGTTTTGCTTCATACTTTTTGGTACCCACAGAACCCTTTCTGGGCCGATAAGTTTTGTATCTGATCTTCTCATAGCGAGTCCATCAGCTTTTGCTTTCCTTGACACTCTGTGCTCTGGCATCCAGATTAGTTTTAGCCAACGTTTTCAGTTCTTCTAGAGATTTATTTTGTTCATAACTTCTGTCTCGCTAACATATGTTTGTTGCACCAATTATAATATTCCTTATTTATAATTATCAATTATATTATATTTTACATATATATTATTTTGGTTTATATTAAAGCAATTTTGACAATGCTATAAATTGAACGAAATTATATTGGGAATATCCTCTTAATTTAATTTTGTTGATAATATCTTTGTAACTGTTTAGATATCCTCATGTACTTGTTCACAAACGTGAAAAACTGGGATATGTCTCCTGTGTTTTTTTTATTGTTCTAAATTAATTTTCAATAACAATTTAATGTATACGTGTTGTTACAATTTATGTCCTGTGTCCTCTTTTGGGTCTATTAGTTATGTAATTATTATTACTATTACTGTTAAGATATGTGTATGTATTTATTTAATACCTTAAACATCTACTGTGACATGGGTTTGAATTGAAATATGTAAGTAATTATTGTATAGATTTTTTTCTGTTTTTGCACTACTTGTGTTCGTTCTTTGTTTGTTTGTTTTGTTCGTATTTATATCAAAAGAAATCAGTGTTGTCGTTTTGTGTTTTTTTTTTCAAACGTATTATGAATACAGTTTTGGGCGAATTTGTTTTGTCAGGCGCCTTGTATAGGTTCTAGCTTTTTTATTATACGTGTTAATTACACCACTAATATTTTTTTTTATTTTTTATTTTTTTTGATATTCCGTTCGCGGACGCCCTTTCAGGTGAAAAACTCGCATTGAAAGGTATGTAACCCCAGTGAAGACAAAACTTTTAACAACTTGATTTTCAAATATAAAATAGGCAAGGTATTCGTTGTCAAGTTGTTAAAATATTTTCTTTGCACGTACACATGTTATTACATTGTCACAAAATAATGGAACAGTTTTTCTTTTGTTTCTTGTTTCTTATACCTTACATTCTTATATCTATAAATTTCCGTTTCTTCATGTTTACGTTCTTAACATTAATTGGTGTCTATTAACCATGAAAGTGCACCCTCTGTTCTTATATCTTATCTCATCTTCTGTTTTTCATGTTCCAATATTTTCTGACATGTATTCATTGGAGAGAAATAAACTGTCAACCTTTCTTTTTTCATTTTCATTGCATTAATATTTTAGGTACTGGTGTCGAAGATAGGTTTCCTATATTTGTATGTCAGAAGTGCTACGAGATAAGTTAAATGGAGAAAATGTGTTGTTATTTAAAGGGAGGTTAATTTAGCAGCATCACTTGATTTTTAGACTTTTGTCGATTTCGAGAAACAATTTAGACAAATTGAATCGTCATCAAAACTATTGTTTAAGTATTTATATTCATTGAAATAATAAACAACAATTTTGTATAATCTAATAATGGCATACTATTATCATAAAAGTGACATTAGATTCTGTAATGTAATGATGCCCGACTTTTAGAAATATATATGGAATCAGAGAAAGTTAGTTGAAGTTAGTGTTTTAAGTAAAATATTTTCAATTTCTGGATGCTGTTGGTTACATCAGAAGTAACTGTAACCCTCCTTCTTTTAAATAAAAACAACCTATATCTGAATACATTTTTGAAATCTACATTACATTCTGTGGTTTTAGATATTTCCTATATTTAAACCTTACCGCTTTTGTGACATTCAAGACTTTAAAAAAAAGCAGTTGCAATGATAATGATGGTGTGATCATCAAAAGTAGTCTGGTAATATTATTTTAGAGATAATTTATTACCAGACTGTCATATTAATTTTTTTACGTGATTTTTAAAGTTTTGTACAGAAATTGGAATACACAAAAACAATTAAAATCCATTTTTCTCAAATGGAATAATTTCTTAAATAAATATATTTTTAAATTCTAAGAAAAAATCACTGCAACTTTATATAAAGTGTCTTAAGAGGAGCGTTTACCTATCGAAAACTGTGACCCCCGTAAGGCATCGTCGTTTGGCGTTTTTTAAATTTATTTTGTAATTTTAGAATCTCAAATTTGGGTTAGCGATGCAAAAGGCATAAATTTATAATGTCGAAGTTAGTTTTTGTATTAATTTATTTTCTCAAAAAAGTTATGTGTTTTAGAAATAACCACAAAAATGCATACATTTGATTAATGTCTACTAACTAAGGCTGGTACACAAAAGAAAAAAACAACCTCTACGCGCCAGCTGCACATTTGATGAATGATATAAAAAAAAAATCAAATTTATGTATAATTATGTTTGAAGATAAAAAAATTGAAATAGTAAACATTGTCACACACATTTCACACAAGTGTTTTTCGAAGCGATCGCGTCGTCTATCCCCACTTTACGGTATCCCTACCGGGCCTAGCGAAGACACAAAATTAATTGGAATCGGTCGGCTATTGCAGACTTAAATCCGAACAACAGTTTTGTAATTAAAAAGGAATGCCATAGATACATATAATATTCGAGTATAACAGTTATGGGCAAGCGAAAATTGACTTATTATAAAAAATCAATAAAACAAAGAAGTTTGTATGACATTTGTTTTTATTTTAAAAATAATTTCGGACCTTTCTCTTAAAGTGTTCGCTGGTTGTATACATATATTTTTACAAATAAGCAAGTTAGAAACATACAGATAAAATCACTACGTCAAACACAGAATGAGATGTGTTTTTTTCAGCAAAAAAAGTATTACATTATGCAAAATGGAAATAATACCGTTATCTGTGCTTATGAATTTGCTTTCAAACAAAGAAAAAAAGAATCAATGCGATATCTAACGTGGTTTCCGAGTTTGGTGGTTGTTTTTGTTTAAGAACACGTTTGAAAAGAATTTTGGTCAATTTTTTACAATAAAGATGTTCAGTATCGACCAAAAATGCCGTAAATAGGCACTTCATGTAGAGAATTATATAAATGTGTGCATCGGTTTGAACTGGTTCTGCGCTAATTTTTTTCGTTCAGAGCGGAGCGTATTTTTCCCGATCTACATTGCGACAGAATCTGTGAATAAAACCGAAGCGCTCTGATAGAAACTCGAACATCGTCTAGCTCCACGTACTCGCACCCCCTGCGTCTATCGTCCCGCTAGTAATAAAAGTTGTATAAGTTTCGATTCACCCGGATACAGTTGGTAAATGCCCCTCTTAAACGCAGCCGAAATGGGTTATATTACTTTCATAAAAGTCACAAAATAAAGAGTGAACAGGAAAAATCTTAGTGGTACGGGATTCTTTACACTGATATTTGTATTGGTTATTGAATAATGGTTGTGTTTTACAATAAATTATTGAAGAATAGAGTGGACAAAATGTCACATTTGAAAAAAGAAGAATTTTTTGCATTTAATAACTACCTTATGATTAATGCAACAAAATTATTACAGAAACTGCCTTCATTTTGCAAAATGATTTCCACATCATCCAAAGACAAGCAGAAATTACCTGGAATTTGGATATTTTTGTAGCCAAAATTTCAAGAGCATTTTGTGGAAGGAAAAAACATAAGTAATTCTTGGATATTTAACAGCAGAATCCTATAAATTTTTCGAAAGATGCATGGAATTTTTGTAATATATTTATAGAAAACTTTATTCAGTATTAGTAGTAATGTGAAATGTCAACGTTGACAACCAAATTAGGAAAATCAAGTCAAGTTAGGAAATACGTTTTTTCGTGCATAACCTACTTTGACTCCGGATTAATTTGATTGCTGGTTATGCGTGTTTTCTTATAATTATAATGCAGCGTTTACTTAATTAGCTGTCGTTCATTTATTTTCCGGAGCCAAAATGCTTTTTCGTTGTACCTGTTTGTTATGTGATTTTTAAGATCACTGAAGTCGTTTAAACTGCTCTTATCATATATTCATAGAATTCAGTAGTTAACAGGTTTTCAATCGATACTGTAATTTTAAACTTTTCAAAAAGTAAAACATCTTCGGAACAATATTGTTGGTTACTGCCGTAGCATTGTCATTGCGTTATTTTATGTGGACTGCAAAAATGTTAAATATAGGTTGTTCTATTTAAAATAGTGGAGTTGTCGTTACTTCGGGTGAAACTGGAAGTAACCAAAAATTGAAAATATTTAGTTAAAGAGATAGAAAAATGCCTTCAATTGTATCAAAAGGTGACTTTTATGTTAGGGCCAGAAAAAATCGACAGATGCTAGCTAGGCTGTACTGGACATGACAGGTCGCTGAAACATATTTCCTACTAAACTAAGGCGGCATAAACAAGTGTGTTATCGTGATGCGGAATCTATCAGTGTTTGGCTAATTCTAGACACATTTCTCGAGATTTATAGACTAGCAAATAAACTAATAAAAAAAATCTAAAAATTAGAAATTTTGACTAAACACTGAATATTCTGGACAAGAAAGTTTGCAGTAACTACAATTTTTCATAATGACGTATACTAGAATTCTACTAGTTGCTGTATATAGTGGGAAAGCATATTTTTTTGGAGAAAAATAGGGTGGTAAAATTTAATATGATATCCATAGAAAAAACAAAAATGACTATTCTTACAAAATAAAGACCTACTATTTGTCAAAATGTGGTGTTATAAAAGAAGTTTTACATAATTCCAATCTTTTAAATATTTCTCGAACCAGAAGGAAATTGGAAGATCAGATGATGCTACTAAATATCCCTATAAATGGTAAACATTTTTCCTCATTTAATTTACTTGGTATACTCAGCATTTCTGGAGTCCCTATGCAGAAAACTTTTTCTTCCACGCCATGTATAGTAGATATTTAATACTAAAGTTTTTCCTTTTTTTCCATGGATTTTGTCTTCTCCCTCTACCAGTTTATGAAGTCCCCGACCAGAAAGGTACACTGACATATCCGTTTATACGTACATATCTAATTTTAAGACGGTGGGGTATATAGTTGGAATCCCTCGAAAGTTGCATTCTTGAATAGCTCTATTACTATTGCAATATTACCAAAAATATTTCAAATAAAAGTTGCAACAGATTATATTCTTCATAAGTTAAAAGTTATTTTCAATTATACAAGCTGCTGCATTTCGTTTGTATCATCATTATCGGAACAGCCTATATATTATTAAATTATTTAAATTCTAAGTCAAATTTGAGTATGAATTTGTTAACCTAATGGAGAATATGATTTGATACAACTTGTAACTGTAACATTTTTAGAATAACCGAGCTATGTTATAGTAACATCTGTATGTACAACATATTTACTTATTTTGATTGAAGTAACAACAAAACGAAGAAGCTTTTTAATTATTAGAACATACTATGAACACTTAACACTTTTAGGGAAATTAATATTAAAATTACTAATATCTGTAATCTGCTTTAATTGTTTTTTTTTTGTTTTTTTGCTTCGTTTTATTTGCTCTCATTTCTAAAAATTATTCGTTTTCGTAATGATTCTGAAGTACTTGCTCACATTATCCTTTTTGAGCAAAGAAGGATATACTATTTATCAGATTAATTGACATGAAGTGATCGATTTCGTGGTAAATGAAGTATTATAGTAATAATATGTATTAAACAACTTACATTTTTTCAAGAAAGGAGTTTTATTTGGAAGATGATATGCTCTTTTAACTTTTGTATAGTCTCTTTTAGCAGGAAGATTTCGTATTAATGGCAATTTGAAAAAACATTCTCACTTTTAGAAAAATTATGCAAAATTCACCTTCACATCTAGGTTTTTAAGAAGAGAATGTAATATGGGTGTAATAGCATTTGGGAATCTATTCTGAATGCTGGTTTTGTCACAAATTTTCACACTCGGTCACATTGCAGGCGCGTGCTATAATAACTCGTTGCCGATAAAGCTTCTAGGCTTTATTATTGAAAACATAAATGTTTACAACCACTGCAAAAAAATGAACTATTGATCTATGTGTGTAAAATCTATATATCGAAGAATAGGACATGCAATATGTCTTTTTTGTGGTATGGATTCTTAATGTTTTGGAAACATTAGTTTTGTAATTGATTTATTACTTGCATATCTATATGATCTTATTACAAAAATTTTACATCCATGTTGTTTTACAATGTATTTGTTATGTACTTTCTGTAATAGGGGAGACTGTCACATTTTTTTTTGTAAAGTGTCTGAACTTTTTGCTTGTGTTGTTGTTTTAAATGAATCTAGGCTTGCTTGATTCAGTAACTAATCAGGATTTAAATTTGATAATAATTTTATGTAACCGCCCATTAAAAATTACATAAATGTATAAATTCTGGAAAAAGAGGCATGCAACTTTTTACCCAACACCAGGGTCTGGTTGTTACACCACAAGGGGTAAATTGTTACAACAAAAAAACAAATATATATTATTATAGTTTTCTTTTAAACAAAAATACGAGTAATTTTTAGCCTGAGCGAAAGTTATAAACGTTAGGTATTAGACAAAAATCTTATTAAGAACCAACATAACATAAAACTTTGGCTATCAAAAAAAATATATATAATTATCTTAAAAAAACTATAAAATCTTAAAAACAGAACAGTTCAGTCACTATAGTCGGAAAAATCACTCTCGCAATTTAAACAAACGTAGGATAGAACATTTCACATGTGACCATTTTTTACAAACAATACACCCATTTTTCATCAGCTCGACTCTGATCAAATGATTCACAACATATGAGGCAAAAATAATCATCTTCTACACTATCTTCGTCAGACTCTTGCAATACTTTCCTGTTCACAACAATCTTTCTTGTTTTCTTAGCTGGTTCTCCTCCCTTATTTGTATTTTCTTGTTTGTTTATCTTTTTTTGGCTCAGCTTCTTAGTCACTTTTCTTTTTTTGGATGTATTTTCCTTTTTCTTGCTTTGTTCCAGTGCTAATGCGTCTTTCTATGGCGTGTCAGTTAAAATAGCTGATTTGCGAGTTTTTCGTGTTATCTTCTTGTTCTAGTAGCAGCTTTTGGATAATGTCGAACGATCTCGGGAGAAAAAGTACATTCATCGTGGATCAAATCTCTGCTAGAGCCTGCAACTGGGTTAGCATAAATGGGACTCTCACATTCTACTACGGCACCTATTTCAAAATTACCTTCGGTAAACTCCAAAATAGGAGATGTAGTGGCATTCATGGAGGCAGGTTGAGTAGGCGGAAATTGAGTCTTATCGAAATGAATCGGAGTGTTCTGTATTGTAACTGGGGTATGTTCAATATTGGAATTAGCCGTAGTCGTCTATTGCTCTATCAGTAACAAAAGCAGACAAGAAGTCATCATCCTGAAAAATATCTTTATTAAATGGTGAAATACCAGTCTTTTTAAATCCGTTGATGATATTAGTTGGATTCAATGCCAAGGGTAAAGCTTATAGATGGAATATCGTGGATAGTCATTGTTTTACCCGGATGGCTTCTAAGCCAAGCATCTTGTTGGATGGCATAGTAATTTTTAAATGGTCCATAGACTCCCACATCCAACACCAACCAACACCACATTGTTTTGTTTAGCCATTCCAACGACTTCGATATCCAAGTGCGAAGAATGTATTTAATTCGTGTGAAGTTGAACACACATGGCACCGAATTTCCCGCTGCATTCGCTGCTACACAAAGAGTCACAAGAACGCCCCTCTCTACTGATGTTATGGAGCCAACTTGTTTTGAACCTTTTGGGGCCAATATTTTTCTAGGTTTCTGCACTGTTGTAACACCTGTTTCATCTACATTCCAAATGCGTGAAGAAGAAAATTTATATCTATCTAACACGTCCGCCAATTTAGAAAAAAAAAATATTAACATTAGTTTTATTAAATGACGTGGCTCTGCTCAGGCTAGTAGCCTCTGGCGTTCTTACAGACAAAGACTGGTTGCGTTTTAAAAACGCCGTCAACCAATCAACTCCTGCTTCTTTATTATTAAGCCACGATTGCGGCATAATAACATTGTACTTAAGTGCACAAGCGAATGCTAATTGCCGGACATCATTTGGCGTCAATCCATAGTAAATTTGGCTACATTTTGTTAAATAATTCACCAAACACGACGGGGAAATTAACAACCTACCCCGAGAAAATGTCACTTTTAGCCCCAACACCAAATCTAACCTCTCAAGATTAAATAGCAATTCACAAATATTTGTAAAACTTATAAAAGTGTATTCATTATAAAGAGTAAGAATTAGAGAGTATATACCACAACACACGCATCTCTGCTTATGTAGATAACAAGTTCTAGACCAATATTACTAAAAAATGAAAATTTTACTAACCTGCGTTTTTGGCGGCTACTTGCACGGGCTCCTCTCAAAAGAACGCCAGCGCCACTGGCTCGTACGGTGTGTCGGCCGATAATAGCGTGATCCCGCGAAGTTGCATGTTATAAAATATATCAAATCATTGTGTGTTTGATTATTGCTTTAGTGTGATTGGCGGAAATATATACTAACCATTAATATACATATATTGATTAGTCACTATATTTTATATAAAATATTCCTGGTAGTGGTGCTGCCCAATAATGAGTCTGAAACATAACTACGCTGGACAAGACTAATGTAGCTATTTAGCTAGTTCATAGCGGTGCATAATCAAAGATAAAATGACGGCTGCTTTTCTTCTTCATTCATAGGGGCCGATAATTTTATGACTTTATTTTGCCATTTGTCTGATTAAGTCCTACATTGATGTGTGTCAAGTACAATTTTTTTTCTGTGGTAATTGAAACATTTTTTTATATGTGAGTACAATTATAATACGAAAATTATAATTGTGAGTCGGGAGTATTATAATTTATGTGCATTTCTTCTACAATAAATATTTTTCGTATTGTTTTTCTCGCATTTAAGATGCCTAATAATTCGCTATATAAAATCTAGTACCGTCAATTGGGGTGACTTGATACATTTTTGAAATTCAATTGCTTGTAGTGTTGGAATGGATAGACCTAGGAAGTTCATATACCCTTCAAAAGTTTAGTCTCGATCTCTAGTTTATATAGTCAAAGTGCCATAACGTTATAAATTTTAGTTTAGGTTTAGAAAAAGAAAATGTTGGTGTATCAAATCACCCCGTGGGTCGGGGTGACTTGATACCCATATTTATTTCTATATAAATATCATTTCACAAGCTTTAAGGGGTGGCTTGATAAACAAACATGTTTTTTAAAAGGTTTAAATTTGAAAAAAATACATTAAAAGGTTTATTTATGCGAAACTTATAAAAAATTAACGTTTATTCGAAAAAAAAGGGATTAGTTATCCCTTTATACAGTAAAAAAATACTAAAAATGTTTTTACAATACAAATATAACTATAAAACATCGAACGGAAATTTAAAAAGTCCTCTTCTTTGTTTTTGTGGCATAGGTAATCGGTACTTCACTTCGAAAGGGTAAACAAAACTTGTGTCTTTAACATCAGGCCACGTAAATGTATCTTTCGAAACGCTGCAAGGTCTCAAAAATGAAACTTCGACTTTGGCGTTATTGGATGAACCTGCCACACTGAGGACCAGAGCAACAAACCGTTTTACTTGTTTTTTTCACAGAACTAACTTGCATTTCAATAAACAAAAAGTCTTCTTCTTCAATGTCATTAAAATTAACTTCGAATTTACTCCAATCCGTCTGGGACTCGGTCTGGGAGTTTTCAAATTCTGAAAATATAGGGAGTTCGTCTGACTCATCTTCCAATAAATTACTCTTCTCGGCATCTTCAGTTGAATCGTCGTTTTCATTGAGGGTTTCAGTGACGTCGAAGTCGTTGTTTTCAGAAGCGGAATCTGAATCGGAATCTATATTGAGAACGCTTTTTCCAGGTGGCACTCTTAAATTTATCTTTTTCTGTGGATTTTTCTTAGGTTCGTCATTGCTATATCTTAACTGTCTTAAAATTTCAATCAAAGAGTTTTCCATATTGTGTTGATTAGCTTCAGCATCTGTAGTGTCTTTCGGAATTTGATCTAAAACTTTCATCCTGTCAATCGGAATTGTTCCAGCCTTTTTAAATCCCGCTTTAATTATTTCGGCAGTGTTTGTTTCCATTTTGCTTAACAGTTTTTTAAGCATAGATGGAAATCTGTCTTTTGGCACTGTTCCTCTATTGCCTTTTAGTTTCCACTCCATCAATATATCGCGCCATTGTCTTTTGAATGGCCTAAAATAGGCAACATCTAGAGGCTGTGCTATGTGAGTTGAATTTTTGGGTAAAAAAATAAACCGAATATCATTATCTTTACATTCAGCAATGACATGAGCGGAAAGGTGCGACGATAAATTGTCTCCAATTAAGGCTCGTGGTGGGTCTTGTCTCGTCAGATAGGGCAAAGCTATCGTAGAAAACCATTCATCAAAAGTTTTTTGATCTATCCAACCCGATTTGGTATTGCCATATCGCGTTCCTTTTGGACCTCCATTTGTCCATGTATCCCATAAATGAGTTGAACGATATATCACGAATGGTGGTAGAAGAGTACCATTTCCAGCACACGCCATCATTACTGATGTAGAGGCTTTAGAAGAATTTAAAACAAATTCTGGATGCTTGCATCCCCTTTTAACGACAACGCGCTTTCTCCCAGGGTCATCAGCCAAGTTGGTCTCATCGTAGTTAATTATTGACCCTGGTTTTACATTTAACAATGAAATCTCTAAATTATCGAAATATTCATTCACAATTTGTTGCGAAACTGCGGAGCGACAACGTTTGATGTTTTCGGCCATTCTGACTGTTAATCTTTGGCCATTTCGGCTTAAGTAACCTTGCATCCAGTCTTCTCCTGGAAGATTTTCCTTAAAGACTCCTACCTTTCGTCCTTGTCTGTCTAGGTAAGTTTTTACTATTTGTCTGACTTCATAAGATGTCAGGGAAGCCCCACTCACTTGCAGTGAATAGTTTATCGGTGAGAAAGGTTTCCTCCTCTACAGAGAGCACCATTTGTCCCCCATACTTCTTTTGATTTTTCGCTTTTAAACAGCGATGGATTTTCATTTTGTCAACACTGTACTTTTCACTGGCTCCCCGTAAACTTAACTTCCCGCTTCTAACATCTTCCAACGCCTTATTCAAATTTTCTACCGAATACGATGCATATCTGCGTGTCCCAGGGCACTTTTTGTGGTATTTTCTTGGCATTTTACATGTGTATCAAGTCACCTCATCCTGGAACCAAATATGTATATTAACTTTAATTTTTTTACTTTGAAACTTTGTAATATTGCTAAATGACATATAAGCTAACTTACCACCAAATTTCATGAAAATCAAACTTATACAACCGTAGCTACAGATCAAAGTTTACGGACCACCAGATATACGACGTTTTGTCTTGATTTAAGCCGGTACTGGAGCACATGTTTTAGCTTTGTGGTGCCAAAAACAGTAGGGATCACTCACATATAGTCGATCTAGGACAAATGAACTGTTAACGAGGATGGCTCTATATTTTAGACATATTAAGAAAGGGTAATGCGTCAAATCGTATCAAAACACCCCGGCGTATCAAGTCACCCCAATTGACGGTACTTTACAATCATTTCATTCTAATCATAAATTATTATTACGCATATCTGTGACATAAAATTGCTTTTTTTTTGCGTCAGCATCAGCTACATATATTGTTCTTGTGTGCAAAGTTTCGTAAGATATACTGGGGTGTCTCTAAAAGGTGCGGAAAAAACGCTACCACACATTTCTGAGGGCAAAATATGGCTATCTAACCCAACTTACCTCAGTCCAAAAGTGGATGCTTTCGGAGATACAGAGTGTCAAAAGTTCAATTTGGTTTTAGTTTTTTATAAATAATTTCTGTAATAATTGGTATATTGTCACAATATTTGGGTAGGGGGGGTTTCGTGGGTTAAAAATTTAAATCTGCTCTCAATTTCATTGCAAAATGTAGAGGGCGCCACCTGCGGCATATTGTATCCATTTAAAACGTAATAACTTTTTTGAGACACACTGTATTTAACTTTTAAATAAAAATTCTTATTCTCCAATGTTTTTTACCTAGAAAAGGTATACCTGGTAGGAGTTGATTGGAGCAGCCGTTTATGAGTAATCTGGATATAAAAAATTCATTCCGTATATGGACACATATGCTTCTGTAATTTGGGTGTTATTCTTGTGGCAATTCAATGCAATGGTGCATCCACTTTTGGACTGAGGTAAGTTGGGTTAGATCGCCCTCAGAAATGTGTGGTAGCGTTTTTTCCGCACCTTTTAGAGACAGCCTGTATAATAAAATTATTAGACAAACACGTCAACTAGTACTATTTATTGACAAATCCTGAATATATTAGGAGCAATATATTTTATATAGTTATTTTTTTTTTTCTAAATTGGGCCATGCGGTAGTAATGTCGCGGCACTCTTGTCTTCGTCCAATTGTTGTATTGTATTAAAATGCCTTTATATATAGAAAATTTAATAATGAAACGGATTCGATCATTTCTTGTACCAAATTTTTTTGCTAACGTCATATAGATATTATTTGCTGCCATTTAAGATTGCATTTTTCAAATATTCGTTGGGGAAATTCACAGGAGTTAGAGAAATTTATAAATTAGGGAAAAACAAGTTTCTATATACCCTACTTATTCATTCTAAGCGCATTCAAAAACTCATAATCATCATATAGAAAATTACATATTTTGTCATTAGACTGAAGAATGTTAAAGTAAGATATACATTATTTATTTACTATTTGAAACAAGTTCTGTATTCATAATACTGCATTCAGCATGTTTTCATTAGTTGTGTTGTCATTTTGTGCTTGTTAGATGAACACATTAAACAATCGAGAATCCATTAACGAATTTCGAAACGAAAATTGAAATTCTTGATTGTTGCACTATTTTGTTTTTAATTTAGTTTAGCGAATACATTCTAATCTTAGCATTTGTTTTTTGTATCTCCTCTTCTTGTCTATGGTCCAACCAAAAGAATCTGACAAGAGCCATGCAGGTACTTATACTTTCTTTTTAGTTTTTATATTATTATTTTATAAGAGCTTTTGGCACTATACTTGCTGCTTTATTACACTGCCCAATTCTCTTGCTCAAAATCAAAAACACTAGTTTTCCTACTAATTGATGGTGGTAAGTAAAATATATTAAAAGTTAAATTTTAGTAGAATGTAGTTTTTTTTATTGATAAGTCTGAAATTGTTTTTATTAGGTTTGTTTCAGTCTCCTATTAGAACCGACCAATGTATGTAATTTTTAGTATAGTACACGCATAGACCACACATTGTATGGTTTTGTCAGGGGTTGGAACAATCCCTTATTTTCTTTTTGAAAACTTGTTTTATAAAGAAAGAAACATCATTATTAAGTATAATTATTTTATAAATACAATTATATTAACTTATTTAATTTACTACATGTTGAAGTCATGTTAATTGTTAAATTGTCAAACTACATTTAATGCACTTTGAATGGTTGTTTCTGTGAAAAGTATGAAAATGAGTGTGCACGGAAAATATTTACAAGAATTTCAAAACTTTGTTGTAAATGCATAAAATAGGGAAATTGATTATAACTTAAAAAAAAATTTCCTTGGCATCGCCGCAATTCGTAATATTAGTTACATATACAATAGGAAGTCACTTGTCTGCTATGAAAACACTGTTGTTCCAGATGTTTTTCTGTGAATGAATGGTTCTTTGAAACATAAAGGTACTGTCAGAATCTTTAATATGAATCTTAAACATAAAGGACTATTTGAGAAAATGGTAGAGTTGCTAGCCCGACGTAACGTCTGTCGCTATTTTTTCAATAGGATGTTTTGAGTTCAGTTTTCCGTAGCCTCTTTCCATGTTTGATTTTGTTGGCATAGTTTCTTCAATGTGCCTCTTCGCCACCTGTCTTTAGATTTTCCTACATTTTCTTTCCCCTGTGCGCTGACATCAAGTGGTTAGCTTCGTTATATGTTGCAATTTCCGAATGATATGTCTTCCATTTTTGTTTTTTAACTATTGTTTCCATTTTTTCTTTTCTTGAAATATTCCAAAGCTATTTATGATATTTCTGAGGTACTTATATATTTGTAGTTTTCTGAGGTCATTTTTGTTTGCGAATCTGTTGTACATATTAAAATGTATTTCACAATTTAATATGTACAACGGTCTAAGGATTAGAATGAACCAGTGGCGGCTCGGGGTGGTTCACATAGGGAGTGCATAATTTCAAAATTAAAAAGTATAATACAAGAACGCTTACCCAATCTTTATAAGTTCACCGACATACTGTTCCAGACAGGTACTGTTCATTGTACAGTTTGTTTTGAGGGAATAGTAAATATAACACTACAGTTTGATTACATCTGACGATAAACGAAGTCCATTTTGCCTGTCTTTGACTTGCAGAACAGTTCTATCACTTTTTCATTAAAATTTGGGAAATCATTTATAAATTCAATTAAAAACCGGTGCTGCTTCGATGTGATCTCTGAGCGATTTATCTAATTCTGCCGTAAAATTTATCAATTCCCGAAAAATGCCCTTGGTATTCGACGTTTGCCGTTCATCATGACCCCGAACTGCCAGTTCAAACGCGCCACAAAATCTAGTGCAATTTATTATTAAATTTAACACATGCCTATTTTTTGTTACCTGTTCATTGTGTTGTTGAACTGCTTTTCTATATGATGAACCTAAAACATTCTGAATGTTATTTTTTCCTAACATTCTTAGACTAAATATATTTTTCAAATGCCCTTCGGAATTTTCATGTTTCGTAATTTTAGCACTAAGATGAATTAAGTCTTTTATTCCGTTCTTTGACCAAGACGGTTCACCACCAAACAAAAGACACGGAAAACAAAACAAAGTATTTTTAATTTCACACCCACAAATCTCATTTTTCTGATAAATACTCATTTTGAATTTTCTTATAACGTCTTTACCTTTAACAGATTGTTTATTTTCTAAACATAAGTGAGGCATCGGCCGTTTAAGATTTTTTATTGCGATTTTTTCATCATACGTTAACCGCGAAAACGTGTTATTCTGTGCCTATTTTTTGTTACCTGTTCATTGTGTTGTTGAACTGCTTTTCTATATGATGAACCTAAAACATTCTGAATGTTATTTTTTCCTAACATTCTTAGACTAAATATATTTTTCAAATGCCCTTCGGAATTTTCATGTTTCGTAATTTTAGCACTAAGATGAATTAAGTCTTTTATTCCGTTCTTTGACCAAGACGGTTCACCACCAAACAAAAGACACGGAAAACAAAACAAAGTATTTTTAATTTCACACCCACAAATCTCATTTTTCTGATAAATACTCATTTTGAATTTTCTTATAACGTCTTTACCTTTAACAGATTGTTTATTTTCTAAACATAAGTGAGGCATCGGCCGTTTAAGATTTTTTATTGCGATTTTTTCATCATACGTTAACCGCGAAAACGTGTTATTCTGTAATGCAGACACGAAATTCATCTTACAACAGCAGTGAGCAGACGGGAATCTTGCTCACATGCTATGTATTATACGATATGGAACTAGATCAAAATACAGTTCTCCCCACCTTCAATGTAATGTTTAATGGCTTAACGCAGCAACGGTAGGGCTTTGCTCATAGGTATGTTTCTCTCGGTGGAAGGGGTAAACATTCGAACAGTTTCTCGTCATTATATCTGTGACGACGATCGGTGCATGTATGTAGGTTGTTTCGCGCGCCGCACACGCCACGTTCCTGTTCAATAACTATGAATACGTAATAAATAAATACTTTCACAGTTAGTCGCCGCTTGGTTTGTTTTGTTACAAAATTCCAGGGGGTGCAATTGCTCACTTGCTCTCATTAAAGAGCCGCCACTGAAATGAGCCATCATAATAACGTACTGATTTAGACGACATTGTACTTCTGAAAATTACAAGATTGGACTTGTTCAGTTTAATCTTTAATATAGTGTTTATTTTTATATATGTAATAAAATAAATATCTTCTACTATTCCAAAATATTACGTACTCATCCGGGTACCGTTAGATGTCGTTGTAAAATTTCCTAATTTCATAATATCTGCTTAGTCCCTCTTGTCTTTTTCTGTCCCATCCAGCTTCTCCCATTTGTTTCATCAGATTTTCGCTGTTCATTCCTATAAGATGAACAAACCATTTGCTGCCTTTGCCATCCATCTTCTCAGATTTTTTATCCTCACTTTATACAATCTACTTCTGTCTTTATTTTGTCTCGATGTTTCCATTTCCGTTCCAATATTTTTCACTTCTAGTTTTTCGTCAATACACAGGACTTACTATGCTAAACATATTGTTATAATGTTTGTCTTTTTTTCTTGGAGCATTTACCTCATACTTATAATCTGCTAACTGCTTTTATTCTGTTATATTGCGTAAGTTTCTATACCTATGTAATGGACACATAGGAATGTTTTGGCAAATATTGGTTTAAGATTCGTGGAGTCCACGTGAATACCCCTGGTGAGATTGTTGCAGCTTCTTGCAATATCCTCAATAGAGTCAATATTCTGCCATTTCTTACACTTTAGTGCACGTTGATGCTTTTTGCATATAGATAGACCTTTAGTTTTTGGTTTTGCTGTTTAAATTTTCTACAACATTTAGTAGTTCTTCATGAGTTTCTCCTGTTTTCTATTTGTTTTGAAGAAAAGATCCAGTCTTGTCTGTATGTGCTAGTTCTGAAAAGATGCATGGTTTTCTTGAAGTATTGAGTCCAGATTCTGTTTTAGACACATTTAAAATATTTGTTCATATATCTTTCTATTCAATGCTAAGCTTATTATTCCGATACTCAACAGTAACATACTTTGATTTTTATATTATTGCACACATTACTATATTAAAATGTTTTTACTAACAAAACATCATATATTAAATCTAATGTAGGTAAATTATTTGAATATAAATCGTAAATGCTTCTACCATTTATACTCATAAGAATGATCGGCATTTTAACTTGATTTATGTAATTATGCATGTGAATACAGGTATTCCTAATAAATCCTATTTTAAGACTTATCCATTAGTAGCCTATAAGCAGTAATGGTGATGGTATACAGAGAACTATAAATACAAACATACAAAATTAATACCTTCTAGAAATACATATTTGTCTAACATAGAAAACATACTTTTAATTCTCTTATCTTCTATTAATTTCTATTTCGGATTGGTATCTTTAATACTCGTCTACTGCGTCTTGTTATTGCTATTAATAAAATGTCATAATTTTGTATTGTTACATATTTGTATACGTCTATTTTAAATGACCAAATGTAGAACATAGACCACACGGACGTACCGAAGTGCCAGTGCTGCCTAGGTCCGAGTCTACAGCAGACATTCAACCACTTGAAGATAATGAAGTCGAGTATTTCTTTGCGTCTGATGCTTCAGCTGTTATTGAACACACCAATAGAGTAATTTATTTTGAGGTATGTATGTACATATATCATTTATTCTATTTTTTTCAAAATCCTCAGGAACCACACATCAATCAAATTAATGTTACTTATTTTTAAAAATGTCCTTTTAATAAAATCTTTTAAAGATATTGTATTAGAGGAAAAGTGAAAGGCTTTACTGGCTTGTGCAAAAGTTATTCTTTAAAAATTATTTCACAGATCTAAGATTTTCTGACCTTCAGAGTCTTTTAATGATTAGAATGTACCTGCTTTGCAATTTTTGCTGAGGATGTTCTCGTTTCCCTGGATCCCCATATTCTTGCATTGTCATATTCGGTTGTTCGTAATTGGTACTGCTCTGCCATGTTTTGCGAAGTATCTTTAATGTTAACTTTAGAAATACTGCTAGAATTTGGTGATGCCTGCTTTACACAATCAGAATAAGAAGGAGTGATTCAAATATCCCGCCAAAACATGGAACACATAGCTTAAAATTTAGTAGACAATTTGATATGACATCATGACAATTGAGGTTAGAAGAACTGTAGTAATTCTAACTAAGGATTTAGCTGTTTTGTGTTTCATTTACTACTTTCGTTAAAATAGATGGATGTGCCGCTTTTCCTTCTACCAATCGAAGCAGCTATACGAGTGCACGGCAATTGGAAACAGGAGAGTAAAGTTATAAACACAAGTATGAGCATACATCTATAATTTGATGAATACAAATCTCTTAACATTCAAATCTGTTCATTCTAGTTTTGAAAAAAAATTAGAAGAATCTATGGATAAAGATATAGGCCCAATTTACAAATGAAAGCATAGACTTTGTTCTGAGCGTTTTGAGGAGGATTGCCGTTATAAATATATAATTACTGCACATTTCAGTGAATGTGCTATATCAACATGAAAATTGTGAATCAAGTTATTTATTATTAAATATTTGTATCAGAGAGCAAGAATGAATCAAACCTTTTATCTTTTATCAAAATGTCCTTAAGAACTTGCAGAAAAGGTTTTGTTTATTAGTTTCTATTTTAAATATCAATAAAGAACTTACAGATAAATCATTCGTATTACTGCGACAAACCTTGAAGAGGTAACTTCAAGCAACTAGTCTTGGAAATTTGAGTCTTACATACAACAGTAATAAATAGAAAAATTTACATCGGCTGAAGTTGTTTACACGAACTGCAAAGATAATTACATATACCTACACATTACTAATTATTATTCCGTATTAAAATTTATTTATTATGAAAATATATAAAGTATAACAAATATTTATTTCTACTATATATTGGAAATTAACAATAATTTAGTGTTCACATCATGTTAAAAAGATTAAAAATTTACATGGTCGGCACAATTTTTCCAAATACTTATTGTAACATTTGTAATTGCTTCTGTCAAACGTTCTCATATAAGTGATATTCTGAAAGGGGATTTTTTTAAGCAACTTCATCTTATGTATCAATTCAGATCCTATATGAAGTATTCTTAATTGCCTATCTTTATCGGTATGGCTATTTAATCCTACAGGTTTTCAACAAAGCTTGTCGTGCACTCATTATACTTGTGGCAATCCAAACTTTTTCCTATATTCTCCACCAGATATTTTCACCTTTTTCTATTAGTACAGGATTCTTTACGTTTGATAAATATTTCTGAAATATAACATGTATATGAACATGTGGTAATATAATTAGTATTTAATTAACACTTACTTGAAATTAATGAGTCAATTCTAGAATATGTGTGAGTTGTCCACTTCATTTATGGTATCAACTCATCTATAGTTATTTTTGCAATGATATTAATTGTTGAATGTTTGATTTTTCCACTGGCGTACAGTATTTTTGACATATTCATCAAATTCAAAGTTTCAAATGCATGATCACTTGTTCCTTAGGTCTTAAATCGTCTGATCAACGCATACTCATGTTGTACATAAAAGTATGGATTTTATTTAATAACACAATAAAGTATAATAAACCAAAGTAAAAATGTAAGATTCTAGGTTATGGCCTGGCTATAAACATAAAATGACGTTTTGTCAAACTTATTTTCCCATGTTAAACTTGCCTACGCAAGCACCAATGAAATACTTTAAAAACATACGCCATTTTGGCGCGATATTTGAATCACTCCTTCTTATTCTGAGACAATGTATAGTAGGAATAAAACAATTAATATATATTTCTCCATGATTATTGAATAATGTACGCATCCGTATTGAATATTAAGTTGAAGAATGATATTAATTCGACACTTCGTGGATTCCAAACTGGAATCCACGGCCTCTCGACCAATCACGTTTCTCGTATTTACGGATTCCACAGGCAAATCATCGAAACATTAAGCCTGGTCGCATAATAACTACTAAAAAGTCCTTACATTTTAAAATGTCAAATATATGTTGCTAACATTTCGCATTTTAAACTTCAGTGATTTAATAATTTTTTCTCCCTAAAGTCGTTGAAAAAGTATAATTTACTACTCGCTCATAATAGCTATTATTCACGAGGATGTTGCAACACTCGCCTGCGTTTCGTGTCGCAGTTTTCATCCTGCTAAATAATAGATATCATTATGCGCCACTGTCGATACCTAGCCTAAATTTAACTTCAAAATTTAGGCTAAATTTTGAAGTTATATTAACTTTGTATGTAAGAAATAAAATAATCATAATACGCTTTCCTGAAACTAAAATTTTGTATAAATATTCACTGCATATTGAATATCCGTTATGCTCTTCATTTCTCATTGCCTTATAATGTTTTGAGGTCTTTGTGTGAAATGGAAATGTGTAGTTATTATGCTGGTATGCAAATTGTTGATTTGATACCAGCTGGTACCTGGGGTACTAGGTACTGGGACGCGTAATCTATGGGTCCATTTTAATTATTCTCTTTTGAAAGTGGTAATGTTCCAGTATCTTATTCTACGATGATTTAAGATGAACGAGTTTAATTTACAATGAAAGGGTAATGTTTGTTGTTTGCAGTGGCGGCTGGTGAGTACGTTTTGTTGGGGCACATACATAGACAAGATTGATTAGTTTATTATCGGCTACTGGTTGTTTGTGTTTATCGGAAAAGATAAGAAGAAAGTAAAGCAACTCCAATCGGCACTAAGTAGATCAAATTTTGCTTAATAAACAAATCTTCCAATTGGCAGCGAATTCGAAGATGCACCAATATGTGGGTTGTTGCATTCAAAAAATACAACATTCCAGTAGCATTTCCTTCTGGATCATACTGTATAAAGCAAAATTTTGGAGAAAGTTACTGGACTTTCATAGGATTCTCATAATAATTATTAAAAAAAACGTGTAGGGACAACAACGAATTTTTGATACAAAAGCTGTTCCGAGTATTAAGTACATACTCTTATCCCCTTAATAAACATGTGAGAGGAAGTGTTACTTCCCGTCCAAAATTTGAATTTTTTGAATACAAGAATTATGCCAAATCCAGCACAAATAATTTTCTTCTTGTAATACATAAATCTGTGTATAGATTGCATAATTTGGGAGATACATATTTGCATAAAACTCCTATGAGATAAGAGTAAAAGTGCTACTTACGGTCCTAATGTTTAAATTTTTTTAAACAAAAATTATACATAATCAAGTACCAAATACTTTTATATTTTCAATGTATCTATCAAAAAAGCATCACTTACGAGATATTCGCAATAAAAATAGAAATTGACGAGATATATTTTTTTACCGAAGTTAAATATTAATATCGGTATACATATTAGTCTGAATATCTAATCATATATTGAAATGATGATTGTACTCTTAAATAAAAGGTTTGACATTCATAGCTTTACCAGTTTGACCTTTATTGGGGTCGCAGACACAAACACGCAGAGAGAAAGAGACACAGGCAGATCTTTTTCAAAAACCAATCTTTTGTTATCAGGATCCTTCAAAACGTAAACATCCTCAAAAATCTCGAGGTCAAAAAGTTTCTTCACAATATTTACTTTTACTACGTATAAAAAAGTAAAATGTATCTTCAGCTTTAGTTACTTTGTGTAATTCATTGTCACACAATACCTGGACTTTTCTAGTCACGTGTATTATTAAAAATATTGTCAGTGATAATTTTCTTTTCCTATACTGAAAGACTCGCATAGGATAGAGATGAAAGTGTTATACTGTTTGTTGTAATAAAATTCAATTATGTGTAAAGCCTTACTAATTTGATCTTTTTTGCGTATAATTATAATTACATAGTAATCTCTTTAGAGAACTTCGTGATATGATATGCATTATTTCTTAGGATGACGATGTAGCAGCTGTACAAAATGGTGCATTGAGCATCCATCGTCTTCGTAGATCAATGGATGATCCACATGCTCGTGAAATAATCACCCTTAAAATGGAATTGCAACAAATCATGAAAGGTAACTACAGCCATTACATGCAAAAAGAAATTTTCGAACAGCCGGAATCGGTCGTCAACACGATGCGTGGTCGTGTAAACTTTGAAAATCATGTAAGCAATGTCGCTCTTGTTGAATAAATTCCAGGCAATTTTCAAAATATTTTGTTATAGACCGTTACTCTCGGCGGCATTAAGGAATATGTTTCCGAAATTAAGAGATGCCGTAGACTTATGCTCATTGGATGCGGTACTAGTTATCATAGTGCCATTGCCACCAGGCAACTTCTCGAGGAATTGACCGAATTACCTGTGATGGTCGAATTGGCTAGTGACTTTTTGGATCGTACCACGCCCGTGTTTAGAGATGACGTTTGCTTCTTCATCTCGCAATCAGGTTTGTATTCTTACATTTATAATATTTATTATTTAATGATGTGGAATTAACAAATCCACGTCATCGTTCGTCAATTTTTTAACCGTTGCCAAGTTTTCACTTTTTACTAAACGTCATCCATAATAATATGTAAATGTTGCGTCATATGTGTGCCATAAATTGGAAAATATGACATTCCAATATTTTATAGAAAAATACTAATGTTACTATAAAGATGAATAAATAAAATATGAATAATCTTACGAGTACTTTAGATCTCATAAATCACATTACCGATGACACGTTGGGTAGCGTCGTCTAAATTTACAATTGATTTCAAACAATTTCTAGTCCTTTTTGGTTTAGGATAGGGACATTGTCTTTCAAGACTTTAGAAATACGGCTCACCGTTATAAATTCAAATTATCTGCTGAAGTAGTACGCTAAAATATAAGGACGCAGGTCAACAATTCATTCCGTGGTTAAGACTGTATTTAGATACTCCTCTAACAGCATTGAGTTGTAATAAAGGTCCTTCTTTATTCCGGTCTTTCTTAAAATAACTAATAAAGAAAGTAACTATTTCTTTGATTTTTTTTTTGTTATTTAACGCTTCTGGTATTTTTAGGATACAATAAATATACAAAAGTCTCGAATTATAATTTTTTTTAATATTAAGTATGACAATTGTCAACTTAATCGTTGCTATCGGCAGGGCTCCCGCCAGGTTACTTTTATAGTAAAAAGTTACTTTTTTACTGATACGGTTACTACTGGTTACTTTTTAAAAAAAAAGGTTACTTAAGTTACTAATAATTCAATTATTAATTAAATTGATATTTATATTATATTTAATTCAAATTATGCTGTGGCACCTGTTTCACATTTTTTTAACGTGGCGCCACTTGCTGATGTGGGATGTCATGTGATGTGCCCCGTCCGCCTGTTGGCTGTTAATCGCGAACTTTCTGTTTTAACACGACTAGAACGTCACTAGTATTTTGTCGATCGGGTCTTTATGTGCGACGACACGGAAATTGCCGAATGTGTATGGTTACACCATGCTATTGTTTGTGTGTAATGGCAATGGTAACCTCAAATTGGAAATGTGCTAAGCTAAGTAATTTTCATTAAAACGTAAGTAAAAGTGTAGCGATTTGAGTTTAATTAAATCAAAATCTAGATTTTTTAGCTTAAAAAATGGGGAAGTGCAAGTTTCGAGCAAAATGGTTAGAAGAAGAGGACGAAACTGGTCATAAAATTGGATCTTGGGGAAGAGCAGGCGACAATGAGGGAAATATAGTTTGTTTTATATGCAACCGATCTCTTGCTGTTACAAAAGGGCTGCAGAGCATCAATCAACATGCGAAAACAGCTTTGCATGTACAAAATGCAAAAACAAAGTTAAATGTTCGGCAGCTTACCTTCACTGGTACGTCTTCATCACATAGTCTTTACCAGATTAAAAACTATTCTTTTTTTTGTATATACATATAATATTAATATAACATCACCTTGTTATTTTCAGCCAATTTCACATCAAACGAAAGTATGGGAAATTTAACATCAAGGATGATTTGCAAAGCTGATAATGCCATACGTGCGGAAATTATTTGGTGTCTGAAAAATATTCAAAGCAACATGTCAGCTGCATCAACTCAGGGTATAACTGAAGTATTCAAGGCTATGTTTGGAAGTCTGCCAGAAGGATTTTCTTTATCATACACAAAATTGAGTTACTATATTACAGAAGCTTTAGGACCTTTTTGTAGGCAGAAATATGTCATCAGTGATATTGGTGAAAACTTCTACAGCATCCAGTATGATGAAACAACAAATAATAAAGGTTTGAAAGAACTGCAGGTGGCTATTCGGTACTGGTCGAAAGAGCAAAACCAAGTTGTAGTGAAACATTTGGAAACTTTTTTTTTGGGCAGTGCAACTGCAGAAATTTTGAAACAGCATATACAAGAAAGTTTGGATCATGCAAACCTCCCTATTAAAAATCTTTTGATGTTGGGAAGTGATGGTCCCAATGTCAATAAAAAAGTGTTCAGTTTGTTTAATGAGGAACTAAAAGCATTAAATCGAAAACCACTTATTGATATTGGTACATGCAGTATACATTTGATACATAATTCTTTTTTAAAAGGCCTACAAGTATTTGAGTCTCGTGTTAGTGACTTCATTGTTTCGGTTTATTATTTTTTTGATGGATGGCCCCTAAGAATTCAAGATTTTGAAACTATTCAAAATGGTGTTATGTTGCCAAACCATCGTTTTCTGAAACATGTGTCTTCAAGGTGGCTTACTGTGGGCCCTGCTATATCTAGAATATTAGAGCAATATCAAGCAATAACTGAATATTTTCTAAAATTTGTGCCTGTTCACAGAAAAAGTTTAATCTCAACAAAACACTATAAAGATGTAACGAAGTACTTAACTAAAAAGTCATTCAAGGCAGAGCTCATTTTTGTAAAAAATGCTTCCGAATTGTTTTCAAAATACACTGCTTTTTTCCAAAAGACTGAACCTCTCATTCATATTTTATACGATGAACTGAAATATTTTGCAGTGAATCTAATTTCCAAGATATTGAAATCTACTGTTACTATAGATTTTAAAAACACTGCAAAATCAGCTGAAGAATTGTTTAAGTTTGATAATCTGTTACCAATAAAAGACATACATTGCGGAGAGAGTGTAAAAACTGAAATCTCAAAATTGACTGAAATTGACAAGTTACATTTTTTGAAACAATGTCAAAAATTTTTCATTGAGTCTTCAAAACACATTTTAAAGAGATCGCCTTTGATTTTGAAAGTTTTGAAGTACTTTTGTTGGTTGAATCCCTCCAAAATTGCTGATGTACCTGAATACTATTTAACTCGAGTATGTGATATATTGCCCACGCCAGTTGACAAAGACTTGATTAAAGATGAATTAAAGATGTTCAAACTTTTGAAAGAAAACTATGGCAATAATGCTAATGGTGAACGTATAGATATTTTTTGGGCTTCTGTGGATAATAGTAAATATCCCACCCTAACCAAAGTGGCTAAAATATGCCTCAGCTTGGTACACGGAAGTGCTGATGTAGAGCGTGGTTTCTCACTTTCTGGTCGAGTAATGCCCGAGGACCGTTCATCAATGTCATTAAAAATGCTCAATAACAAACTTTACGTACACAACGCTCTTGAATTGTATGGTAATCGGCCAGAGAATTTTCCAATTACTAAAGATCTAATCGGTATGGCACGTTCGGCTTGTGCATCATATAAAGCATTTTTAAAGCAACAAGAAATTAATACAAAATTGAAAGAAGATGAATTACGAAGAATTGAAGAAGAAAAGGAAAGAGAAAAGCAGGCTCTTGTGGAATTGCAACAGACACAAAAAAGAATAGAGGAATTGGAAAAAGAATTGCAAACTGTTAGTAAAGCAAAACTGGAGTCACAAATTACTGTGGATAAATTATTGAATGAAACCTATAATAAAATTGAACGTGCAATAAAATCCAAAGACATAGTTGAAGTTAAAGTAGCCCAAGCAATGCTTTCTTCGGCATTGAACCAAAGAGCAGATGAAAATAAATTACAGAAAGAAGCAGATAAAATGACTAAGACAATATGTAAGAGACAAACTTCTGCCATTGATGCAATTAAAAACAAAAAACTGAAAAAATAATTAGTTTTTGAAATAGCTTTTTGTTGATTTGGTGTACTGTTACCATAGATATAGTATAGATCTTTATTTGTTGTGTTTCTTGTGTTCTACTTTGAGAATCAATATAGATGCTACATTTTCCTGAATTTAGTTTCAATGTGTTACTATCAGTAACTATTGGTTACTTTTCAAAATAATATTAGGTTACTTTGTTACTATTTTAAACAAAAAAATTGGCGGGCGCCCTGTATCGGTGTACATAACAACTTCCAACTTCTGGCAACATAGTAAAATTTTCAGGCATGCTGTCACTATGAAATATAAATACATTTTATTAACTGATAATTAAGAAGGATTATTATAAACAAAACTAATGGAATAATTAACATTGTTTTGTAGGTTTGAATAAAACGTTATGTTTTTAAAAGGAGGCACGTATTTTGAAAATTTCCAGCCATTCGTGACTTTTCATTGCCAGATACGCAATCTCAACCGTTGTATAACCATAGAATTATTTATTAGATTTTCGTTTCCTTATTTATTGTGAATTATCACGTCAGCATATTTTCAAATTCTAGTATTATACACGTGCTTAAGAAATCAGTCTTTTTGCGACAATTGAACGTTCATAATGATAATTTGGCGCCCAACGTGAGGCCATATGTAACATTCGTGAAGACGAAGATAAATAGTTAGACTTTTGTCCTATAATTGAAAAACCATTAAGCAATAAAACATATTATTATAATTATTATTATTAATTGTTTGGTTTCTTTTGCTTCAGGAGAAACTGCTGATACATTAATGGCTTTGCGTTACTGTAAACAACGTGGCGCTCTAATTGTTGGTATCACGAATACTGTAGGAAGTGGAATCTGTCGCGAGTCACACTGTGGTGTGCACATTAACGCCGGTCCCGAAATCGGTGTCGCATCCACAAAAGCATATACAAGCCAATTCGTTTCATTGGTGATGTTCGCTCTAGTTATGAGCGAAGACAGAATGTCCCTGGCGAACAGAAGACGGGAGATCATCGATGGCTTGAAAAGGATCGATGAGCAAATCAAGGAAGTTTTGAAATTGGATTCTAAAGTGAAGGAACTCGCCAAAGACTTGTACCAACAAAAATCTCTTCTTATAATGGGTCGTGGATTTAATTTTGCAACATGCCTAGAAGGTGCGCTGGTAAGTATATTCAGAAAAAAGGCGGATATTTATTTATTATTGACCTATATAATCTTATAGAAAGTGAAAGAATTGACTTACATGCACAGCGAAGGAATAATGGCCGGTGAATTGAAACACGGTCCCTTGGCACTTATTGATGACCAAATGCCCATCATGATGATCGTAATGAGAGATCCGGTATACGTCAAATGTATGAATGCATTGCAGCAGGTTAGTTTCATTACGCTAGTTTCTGTTCTGTGTTTGTGTAAAAACCATTTAAAAGGAAATATTTGCGAAATATTATACAGGCTGATCCAAATTTGGTGCAGACAGCGAATTAAAATAAATTAATAATAATGTAGCAATTCCATTATAAGAGAGTGACAAGAGAAGAATGTGAATTTTATCGGTATTGAAACCCCGACAGCCCTCAGAGCTGAAGAATTTGCACAATCAAATTATCAGATAGGAGAATATGACGAAATTACGTTAATTATATTAATTGAGAGTTCGTATGTTATTCGATCAGACTATTTTACATAATACAAAATTAATACACATATCTGAACTCTTTTAATTTATTATTGAAATATGATTTATTACAAGTCAGTTAACAATTAATGTAATATGAGATATGTTTATGGCAGCCGCTTTTAAATTATGATTACCCGTGTCAGCAGTGTTGCTAAGATCTTGGTATCCATGAAAAGCTACTAATAATAAATGGATTGTTATTGCTGTTCCCGTAATTTTGCGATAACGTTTTACAGTGTGACAGTTGATATAATTCTAGGCTAGTATCCTGTCCTCAATTATATTTTTAGTAGAGCTTTTGATATGAAGTTGGTGGCAATATGATTTAAGATGGTATCTGACACAGCACCGAAATTATTTCTTCAGTGATATTTTTATGTGTAACTCGGTCCAAGTAAACTATTTATTTGAGAAGAACACATACATTTAACCACTCACTCATTAATAATAATAAACTATATGCCTTTGGAAACGACATGCATCAATAACTTAAAGTAGCTTCAAATGATGCAAAATTTTGTCTTGTCAAGTAATATAACCTACAAACTCGGACTGTCATAAATATTAATATTCATACACCTTTTGACATTTGTCATAATTACTTTTTGATGTTTGTTATAGTTGTCATCCAAGCAGTATAAATTTGTCAATAATACTACCCAAAATAGTCAACTATGGAATATAGGTTTAGAATGTAGTATTTAATAACTTTATTTAAACTCAAAGTAAATATATAAACACAAAGTAATTAGATTATTTGGGATAATTTGAAAATTTCAATTTATTTCAATATATTTTTTTTTTTATTTAAGAATACATAAATTAAATATGCAATCCTTAGTTTTAAAACTGTATTATAGGTTTTAAATTATTTTTTTCCTGTTTTATATAGGTAAGGAGTCGAGACGGAAGACCAATAATAATATGCGAAGAAGGAGATAACGAAACTGCGAAACTTGCTTGTAAATCATTACTAGTTCCACATACCGTTGATGCATTGCAGGGCATTTTGACTGTTATTCCAATGCAATTGCTCAGTTATCACATTGCCATGCTGAGGAACTGCAATGTGGATTGTCCCAGAAATCTAGCCAAGAGTGTAACAGTTGAATAAAGGTAAAAATCACTTTTCACATTTATTGTGGTGAGTTAAATTTATTAACTGGTATGATTGAATTATACATCCTTAATTTTCGTTTATACAATCAGTTTTCATTTACAGCGGGTTAGAATTAATTTTATAGCTTTATGTAAACTCATTTTAATAAAATTACCCTCTCTAACTTTCAGGGTGACCACACAACCACGCAAGCATTATATTTCCTCACATTATCCATGTACTTCATAATGCTTCTGAACTTGGTTGACGGATATACATACAATATGTAGATTTAAGGCAGAATTTACCATTTTTTTCCAGTTGATGAAGAGAAAAATTCCCATTTTCTACTGCAACTATACACGATACCTAATTTTTATTTGTATAAATAAAAATGAGAAAAAAAATCGTTTTCACACGTATTTGTATACTTTACGTACATATATATTTTATTCTTACTGAAACACCATTTATATATATAAGATTTTTTTTTACACATATTATGTATTATTTATATAGATAAATACCTTTTCTTATATATGTACCGTATTTTCTTTTGTATTAGTTGGACAATATATAAATAAATACAATTTTAATGCATTTAAATTGATGTATATGAGAAAGGATAAACTTAATATATTATATATACGATAATTTTTATTTTATCATATTTTCGTATTATCTACTGTATATTACGGCCTTTTCTTTGTATTTGTAAATTTATTATTATTATTTTTTGATATTGTCATTAGAATTGTTTACGAATTGTTACATATACACATCGTGTTCCTAAAAATGAAAATACTGTTTTTGGTTAATAAAATTTATTTAAGGAATGTTTTTCTTTGATTTTCCTCAAAATACGTTTAGGTACCACATAAAAGTGATGCTGATATGTGCTGTGTAAAAGTGTAAAGTATGTTTGTATGTTTTCCAAAATCACATGGAAGAAGTTAACAATAAAAAAAGCTTAAAGTGACGTATTAATTAAGAGTTTAGAATAATAAAAAGTGTTGATCAATCTAATAAGGAATTATGGAAGAATCTATGTAAACTCGGAAAACTCGGAAATAGCATCAAAGACAATTTTTTCTTATACTTTAACATTCTCGGACATAATTGTGCCGTCGTCAGGAGTCCCTCAAGGAAGTAACCCGGGGCCTTTACTTTTCTTAATTTCAATAAATGATTTATATCATCAGTTGCAGTGCGAAAAGTTGCTCTTTGCATCCTCCTATGTCTTATCACTCGTTTGTCATTAAACACATAAGTCGGTATTATCTGCGATGTGGTGAAGTTGAAAGTCGTCTTTAATAAATCACCTTGCTTGCTTTTCTAATTGTCCTTTTATATTAATTTATTATTTTTATCAATGAAGCCTCTACGCCATGATGACAGATTAATTTATATAGGTATTTCTTACATAATAATATGTATATAGGTACTTATATTTGAAATTCAATATAATAAAAATTAAGCAAAACAAGCCAAACAATGTCTTCTGCTTCGGCGGAATTTACATTAGTGCATATGGCGCCAACCCCCTTACGTCCTACATCACGGCAATTAGTCGGCACCTCTGCGTACGCCCCCTTAAAATAATTTGTTGATTTACATGATGCATACAAACGTTAACGTTAGAAATACATGAATGAGCCACAACCATATCGGTTTATAAAAGTATTACCTGAAATAATCTTTATGCATGAGGAGGTCATCAAGTACTGCGGATCGCGTACGCTTCAGTATAAAATGGAAACATGCATGTATGGTAATTAGAGAGCACAAGGAAAGATAATTAGACTTCAATTCATAATTTAATATGACTGCAGGCTCTATTTTTTACATTATTTTTGTATTTGCAGAACATTAAATGTTATCGTAGTATAAAAACCTTAAAAAACCGTTACAGCATCATAAATTCTAACAATATTCAATGATTTATCTCTAATAACATTTTTTGAATTTCGCGGGTGTTTCAAGTTGGCTACGAAGACAATCGGATCGAACACAGGTAGACCAATTCACATTTTATTATGAAATTGCTGGACAAACCTTGTACCCAAGCAGAAGATTGGTTGAGAAATAGATGTAGAAACATTTACTGATAAAATTACAATTCTATTCACTACTTTTGCAGTGAAATATCATCGAATACACCTTTGTATAGTCTATTGCGTCCAGTACAAACTTAAAACACCCGCGAAATTCAAAATTTTTTGTTAGGGTATGGGTGTGTAAATTTTAAGTATAATAGTAGTATAGGCAACTTATACTCTTTAGTTGATATTTGGGTTGCATAACTAACACAATAAGTAAGCATGGAAGTGTCAGCTATCTGAGGTTTGATTGTTCAGTCGATAGAACAGAAACTTTCAGAGAAAGGTGGAGGGGTTTCTCTTGCAATTCATATTTCAGAACTGAGAGATAATCCCAAAAGTTGTGAGAACTTAAATCTCTTGGTTTAATGGAAGGATGGGAGAAATGCCTATAAACCTATCTGATATTCAATTTATAAAATTATAAGCGTTAGTGCTAAAATATATAGTAATTATATCGCAATTACTATTTATGGTCTACATTCTATATTATATGTGATTTAAAAGTATTAAAGGTTCACAAAAAGTATAATGAAATAAGGTACCTATTCAAAATTATGTTTAAGAAGACTTTATATTAAAAAATGTTAAGGAACTATAATTATTCCGTCCTTGACGTAGTTTTCATGATCGGGTAAACAACTTATTTGCTACTCAATTTATAAAATTATACGCTTTAGTTCTACAATCAAAAATATATTGCAATCAAAATTAACCCATGATTCTGTCAATTATTTATAGTCAGTCTATACGTTTCAGAAATTATTACGTTTAAGAAAATATTATTATCGCACTCGGTTGAACTGGACAATAGAAATAAATTTCTATAAAAATATAATAAGTCGTAAAAACGTCAATATATTGGTACAGCATGTGTTATTGTACTATAATAAAATTTTATATTAAACATGAATGATTTTACAAAACTTAATAATAGTCTACAGAAATCCACCCACACTTTCTATAAAGCAACTGATCATAACCCATGAACTTTAATGACATTACACAATCTATTTAAAAGTAATTATCTTATACATATTGGTGTGATAGGCCCTACACGATCTGCACACATTCCTACCAGGCTGAAGAAATCAAATAAGGTAGAAACATGTATGTACGTCTGTGGCTACTAACACATATTTAACACTTTCATGTTTGATTTACACATTTCCATATTATACATATTTGGCAAATGAGTGATGAAATTAGATGTTCGTCTAAGGTAAACCAAGACCAATGAATGGTAAATGCTAATTTTACATTTACTCTTTTTTAGTACACAATTTGCGTCGATATTATTTGTGTAGTGGAATTAAATGCATGTCTATAATAGATCAAGACCTTTTAATAAAATGCATAAATAGTAGCGGCTTTTTTATGATTAATTGTTCAAATTTTTCACTTTTACACATTCCTGATTTGCATTATATCAATGTTAGTCAATGAAACTTTTTAGATGACAGCTTGCTTTCCACTTGGCATTTGTTATTAATTACTGTCGAGTTGAATCTGCATGTATTGTATATACATTATAACAGTACTTAAATCTTAATTTTCACCAGATCTTCCATAAAAAATGTTTCGAAATACAGACAAGAAGTAACATATTATACTCCAAACGAAATACATCACTAGTAAAATTTATTTCCGAACAATCTCCGAAATTTTTCTTTAAATATGTCTACTAGGATATAAAATTGCAGAACAAAAAAATATGTTTTGTAAATAAAAAGAGGGCATCAAATAATCATATCTTAACAGTGTTACAGTATAAAAACAATACTACATTCAGTATGTCTAAACAATAACTAAATTACATAATTTGTCATTATCGATAGCGACTGTCGATACTGTCTTACTATCATCGTTAGCGACTTCTGACTGTCCATAGTATTCAATGGCGCTTGTTCAAACACCATATGAATTATTGCTCGAATATTTTAAATGCTAAGGCCTACTAATAAATGTTAGTTTATCTGATTGGATTTCGGTGTTTTTTATTTCAAACTAGCAATACGCGGCGTGCGTTGCTATACCCAAAAAATACATGTATTTAGAGCTTTGAAATTGAAGCTAATCACATACATTCAGTTATATACATATAAATTTTAAATAACTTTGCAATATTTAAAAGTATGTTTTTTTTTATTTCTTACTGAAAAAGCCTTAGATAATGATGTGGTCTGTACTTTCTCTGTGTTATTAGTGTAACTTCATGGGTTAGTACTAACCTAACCACTGAATAATCACACGTGATCCGATATCGATAAGATTAAATGATGGAAAATGTTTTTATGTTTAGTCCGATCGGCACCAAACTTCACAGGAACACGCTCCAGATTATGCTATAGTTTTCCTGAAAATTTCATAAAAATCGATTTAGCGGTTTCGGAGTCTATAGGGAACATACACACATACATACATTATATACACGGTGAGTCATCTTCGCGGGTAGGGCCGATTGTGCCTTTACTAGTAAAGATAGTTCAAAACGGTTTTTTCTTGTGATAGCTGCTCATTAGGAGCACATTTTAAATATATTTTGTAATATACAGAGTGTTCCATAACTTGGTGGCTGACCATAGTTACAGTTTTTTAAATGGAACAGCCTATATATTATTACATTTTTTGTATTCCCCTTATAATTTTTAGGCGAAAATTTATAAGTTAGTATAGTCCTGAAATTTAAGGATTTCGACTTATTACCGTTTTTCTGAAGAACTCAATGCTTTTATAAAATTATATTTCTCGAAAACGACGTATTAGATGGACACAATTTTTGGTAGTGTTGTTCATAATAAATGGGCTTGATACAAGCATATTTTGTTTTTTTTTTTGCAATTACTGATTGAACTTGCAGAAAACTGAATTAAAGTTACATAACACATTTTTGTTTAAAAGTAGTTTTTTTCAACTAGAACTGTTTTTCAACTAGTCTGTTCATTTTTGGACTGCTTACTAAATTTCGCACCAAAAACATGTAAAACGTTATTATTTTAAAAGTGACCATTGCTGAGCTATTGTCGTTTTCTATTTTAAATAAAGTTTTCAAATTTACTTTTAAAAGTTTCTGAACATGCTTCCGAAATGATAAATCGACATTAATAAGGCGTGAAGTACTTATATTTCTAAATATTTGTCGAATATGTTCCCTCATAACTTCTTTTGTGGTTACAGGTAGACAGTATATTTGCTTTTTACGGGTCCCTATAAAAAGAAACCAATTATGCGATATCCGAATACCCAGCAGGCTAGTGAAGAGGGCTTCCATGGGTTAGCCACTTAACTGGAAACATTTCATTTAAGTATTTTGTGCCTGTAGCATAGAATGTGGGGATTCGCCGTCTTGTTGCATCAACATCTCTTCGTAAATTTAGCAAAACATCTTCCAAGGTGGTTGCAAAAATTTGGAACACCCTGTATATTTGTAAATAAAATAGGAAAATGCACAGTCGCATACTACATGCGTACGTAAAGTCTTATTGCTACAGCGTTATTAGTTTTCATACTAAGCTTTGCCGACACACTATTGCACCACCCGGTATATTATATTTGACAGAAATAATTATTTTCATTCGAGGAATATGAGTGCCCTAGATGCAAAACTCGTTAATCGACAAAAATTGAAAATACACATTATCTATAAATATTCAGGTAGCTCAGCTCAAAAATGCCTTTTTGACATAGAAATTCGCTTTAGAAATCTACGACTTGATGTAAAACTCCTTTGTGCTTTGCTGCACTGTATGCAAAACTCGCTTTATGTACCCTACCAATCACAATATTCGATATAAAACACGTGATCCTGTTACGCTGCCTGTGCCTAATTTTTTGATTCATTTTGTTTCTGTTATCACCTTAATGTACAAAGCTTTTGAAATAGTTTGCTTTTTTGAATGAAAGTTTTTATTTGAAATGGATGGAAATGCTAAGTGAATTGTTAATGTCGCTCGACATAATTGTTAGTACGCCAATACAACATGCATCTCGCAATATGTGCAGAAAGAAAATCCCAGGGAAAAGTAAACGACAAAAATCGAAGAGATTAGCATTAGGGTAAAAATAATTATTGTATATTGTAAGAAGTACTTATCTAAAGAAATGCATTTTTAGACATTCTCCGAAAGGTTTACCGGAATATCCAACTTGTGGGCATAATGGTCAACCGGGAAAACCATATTACTGTTCCAAGTTAACCATACTGGAATTCGAGAGTTCCATAAAAAATTATACGCATGCAAGTAGAGAGACAAACAAGACAGCTTTATAATTGCATGTTGCAAAGGTGAAAAATGCAAAAGATCGAAGCTGCATAATGAAAAAATCTCAATTAAATATTTCATTAGATCAGACACTTTCTAATACCAGTATCCGTGTTTCTAGGAAGACATTCTTAAAAATCACTACATTCAGTAGAGACACAATCGAGCGTGTTATGAGAATCTGGATGGTGATATGCCTGGAGAAAAAAGGGGAGGAGATCGAATAGGTATTGCAAATGAGTGCAAAAAGGTAACATCAAAGAATTTTATTGAATCTCTGCAATATGTAGAAAGTCACTACTGTCGAAGTCAAATAAGCGTTCGCATGTATTTACCGTGTGAGTTAAATTTTAAAAAAATATGGAAGATTTTGAATTCCAAAGTAGAGGATGGGCTACGAGTTAAATTAGGATATTTTCGGACTTACATAAATTGTAATTATAACATAGGTTTTGGGTCTCCGAAGACAGATATATGTTCAACTTGCTAAAGAGAAACTTAAAGACGAAAAGCAAAACATTATAACTCAACAACGACAGCATAACTCAAAAGCAAAAGTATTTCTTGGATTAATGAAACAGCCGTCGGAAACTAACGCAATATTTTCTTTAGACTGCGAAAAGAATTTGGTGTTACCAAAACTGCCTGATCAGCCTAGTTATTTTAGCCACCAAATTAATTACTACAATTTTACGGTGGTTCATGGATTGTCTAATGGACCTTTGAATAAAGATAGTGTTTATTCCTATGTATGGTCGCAGGTAGATTTTCCTAAAAACTCAAATGCTATTGCATCAGCTGTTTGGTATGTATTAAATTAAAAAACTTTAAAGAGACAATTGATACCCCGTACATTTATTTGCTGACGCTTGCGGCGGTCAAAATAAAAATACTACAATGATGACCGTTATCTCAGTTTGATTACAAAGGAAAGCACCTCAAAATATAAAGTCTGTTCGCCTGATATTTCCAGTAGTTGGTCACTCTTATATGCCACCCGATCGAGTATTTGGAGTAGGATAGAGAAACAAGTGAAAAAAAACAATCTGTTATAATAAAGCTCTTTGAATATGATGGGATAATAGGTTGTACTGCAGCGATTCATAAACTGGACATAGACTGGAAAAGTGAATCACATATTGTCACTAAAGTTCTAGAATCGAAGCATTTTCAGTTCGCCATAGCAATACTTGGTGTGAGGTGAACCACATTAATGTGCCAACGTAGGTGAGGATAAGTCTGTTTGCTAGAAAAAGAAACAGTTAGTCTCCTGTAATTCCAAAGAGCTTCCTGTTGGTTGTCTGTTAAAGGGTGATAAAACCACAATAATTTCTCTTTTGAAAAAACATTACGGTGATACCTCGAAGAATAATCCTGACTTCAGCTTTTTACCCAACACCTTTGTGGAAGTATTGTGATGATGAAAATTTTCGACCTCGAGATTTTTGCAGATGTCCACGTTTTGAGGTCCCCTGATACCAAAAAAGTGGTTTTTAAAAAATCTCTCTCTCTCTCTCTGTGTGTGTGTGTGTGTCTGCCTGTCTGTGTGTGTGTGACCACGATAGCGGTCAAACCGCTGTAGATATCAATTCCAAATTTTGTATTTACGAATATAATCTCCCTCTTGAGAACTGATTAGATTTTGAGCAGAATCGGTAGACCGGAAGTAGTAGTTTACTTCAGTGAAAAAATCGAATTTTGCAAATATTTCGTCAATTACTAAGTTTAAACAAATTTATAAAGAATTCAAATGTACTCAAAATTAAATTTGAGAAAAATTGTTTTAATAAAGTTTTTCGAAATTCCTACCGGAAGTAGGTCTTTTACTCTTATCGAAAATCAATTTTTTGCGAATATATCGCAAGTCATGCTTTCTAGGCAGGTACATTACAAGTATAAAAGTATTTAGAACATACTTTTAAATATCTTTTGTATAAAAAAAATTTCAAAATTCAGACCGGAAGTACCACTTTTACTCTTATCGAATAGCGATTTTTTGCAAATATGTCGTAAATTATGCATTCTATATATATTTATGAAGAGTACAAAAGTATTTAGAGTTAGATTTGGAATATTTTTTGTATAAATGAAATTTCAAAATTCGGACCGGAAGTAACACTTTCATACGTATAAGAAAGTCGTGTGGTGGCCACACCTCATTTTTTATTGATGAAAACTTTATAATTACGTTTCCTCTGCAATTTCTAGTAGGAATGGTAGAAACTTTTTGAAAGACGAATAAACCCGACATATTTTTGAAGTGAAAACTTCTATGGGCGCGTTGATGCGTTGATTGTTGGGCACTGAACGAGACTGAGCCGTCACGCTCGGATATGTAACGCTCGTTCGGGTAAAGTCGGCTCGAGTCGAGACGACTAAGGGAGCGAGAGAGATATAGTTAACGCGTCTCTGCCGGTCTCTGCTATACTCTCTCGGCAACCGTTTCACGCTCGGCTTTGTATTATAAAGCTAACTAGCGGTATTTAATTTCAATTAAATTGGAATTTAGAATAAATACGCGAAATATTGTATTTTTATTTTCTGAAAAATTCTTGTCCTCGTGCAGATGCGATCCCGAGCCGCCCGGGTGTGAGGCCGGCACGTTACGATTAGACCAGCGCGGGTACTCGTATGAGAATTATCATATCGTCTATTTGTATATATACATGTGTACGTATGAATTTTTGAAGTGAATACTTGATCAGACCGAGCGAAATGTACTAGAATAATGTATACACAATAATAATAATATATTTTTTTAAAATGTAATATAGAACAAAAATGGAAAATGGAAAATGTAAATGTAAATGAATATAGAACGAAAAAAAAAGTTGTACAGGGTCCGGCAGAAAAAATGCATGGATTTCGCATGGCTGTTGTTCTCGTATGGGTGGGGATACAAGAGTGTGGTGGAACTGTGTAGGTACACTATCTCAAAATGTTTCAGTATACCACGATGCCTTGGTCAGTTGAACAGCGTGCGTTCGTTGTTGAAACTTATTTCAATAATAACGGGTCTGTCATTTTGACACAACGAGCTTTCAGATTGCGTTTCAATCTACGCCCATTGGATATAGTGCCAGATCGCAATGCGATTATTCGTTGGTAGTTTCTTTTCGCACAACAGGTTCAACACTAAAGAAAAAACCTCCTGGTAGGCCAAGAACCGTTCGTACACCTGAAAATGTTGAAAGGATAAGGCAGGTTGTTCAGCGATCACCGCGTCGTTCTGTAGTGAAACAAGCGGCTGCTTTGCAGTTGTCAGAGCGAAGTGTGAGGCGAATGTTGCATCTGGATCTTAAATTCCATCCGTACAAAATGGCTCTTGTTCATGCGATACACGAAGGTGACTTTCAAAAGCGTGTGGATGCGTGTCAGGCTATCCTTCAAAACGTATCGAGAAATGCAGTTTTACTGACCAGTGATGAAGTGCATTTCCATTTAACTGGCTTTGTTAATAAACAAAATTATCGTTATTGGGCAGCAGAAAGCCCTCGTGAACGTCATAAAACCCCTCTGCACAGTCAGCGAGTGACAGTTTGGGCGATGGTGTCTGCATTTCGAGTGTGGGAGCCTTACTTTTTTGAAGAGAATGGAGCAGCTGTTACAGTGACATCCGCTCGTTATATCCACATGTTACAAACCTTTGTGCAACCGAAATTGCAACAGCTCGATGGCGAAATATGGTTTCAACAGGACGGGGCCACTGCGCACACATCACGTGCCTCCATGCAAGTTTTAAATCAGATGTTCCCCGGTCGCATTATTTTCCATCGCGCCGACTTACTATGGCCGCCGCGTTCACCCGATCTCGCGCCAGCTGATTTCTTTCTCTGGGGCTACCTCATAGAAAAAGTGTATAGTCACCATCCTCGAACCATAAATGCCTTGAAAGAAGCAATTCGTGTGGAAATGGCAAACATAGCGCCTGAAATGACAGAGCGCGTTATGCAAAACTTTAGATATCGCCTAACCGGCTGTATCGCCAACGAGGGATGCCATTTAGATGACATAATTTTTCATAAATGAACTTTAAAATTGTATAAACATTTTGCAAAATATTTTTTTTCTATTAATTAAACCATTTTTCATTTACACTCCTTGGAAATTCATGCATTTTTTCTGCCGGACCCTGTATTTCGTATTATTAACCTCGCCTTGATGAAGTTTTCACTTCTGCCGTGTGGTCTTAAGCACACCCATTTTTTTTTATACGCAATTCTGGAAGCAGTTGGCAGTGAAAATTCAAGGGGATGAAAATACTTTTTGTAATTTTTTACACTATTAATTTTAAGAGAGTTTTTTGCGGTTTTGTCGATTTGATATTTAACGCAATAAGCAAGTTTTGCATCTAGGACTTTCATATAACAGCATTAGAAACTAGTAACAAAATAGTAGAGGATTTTTGTTTACATACACCGTACATAACGTGGGGATTGTCACCAACGTACGAATAATAGTGTGCATTATGTACATTAAAAATTCCATTTTTTGAGAATGAAGCTTCGTCACCAAACAAAATGTACCTGAAAAAATCTTCATCTTGATTTATCTGATTTTGTAACCATCTAGCGAATTCTACACGAGCAGGACAATCTCCTTCTAGCAGTGCTTGCACCTTTGTAAAATGAAAAGGATATAAATTTTCTTTGTGTAAGATATTTTCTACGGAAGATTTTGAAATTGTGGGGTACATGGCAGATAGTCTTCGAACGCTAATTTCTGGATTTTCCGCAACTTCCATTAAAATAACATCTTCATGTTCTGCTGTTACACCATTATGTCTCCCTGTTTCATCTTTCTTTGGGACCACTGAACCTGTTTCTCTTAATCGTTGATGAAGAGCTGTAAATGTTGAGTGAGTGGGATGCTGACGATTGGGAAATTTTTCAGCGTATCTACGTTGCGCTGCTCGAGCGTTACACCTCATTTCGCCATAAACTAAATGCATATCGGCGTATTCTTCATCAGTAAAAACCAGTTTTCTTTAAATTGAAATCGTTGTGTTTGAATGCTACAAAGTAAAAAATTAAAAGATAAACTTCGCGAACTGACAACAATTTGACAATTAAAAACGTAGGTTTTATTTCTGTTGGCAGTTCAGAGCGAACTAGTGCAAAAAATAATAAATTGAACTTTAATGACGAAAAAACGAAAAATATTCAAATCGATTTTTCGAGAAAACGGTGTATCCTACCGACTTAAAGTAAGAGTACCTTTTAGTACTAGAATACCTGAAAATTTAATAATCTAGTGTCACAAATGCTTAAAAGTTAAAGACAAAAAAGTTATGCGTTAAAATAAGCATTTACCTACCCAAAACGGACGCCTATGACCGGTACTAGAAATTCGCAATTGATGGAATCGATTCATCTCTGCAGGATAAATAAGCATACCAGTTTTTGTTTTTCTAAATAGAAGCGTTCGGGAGATATTAAAAAAAAACTAATTACAAGGCGCCATCTTTAAAGAGCTCTAGCTCCCTTAGGACGCATTTTCGGACTAGGGTGAATTGGGTTAAATTGTCTTAAAATTATCTGAGGAATCTCCGGTCCCTGTATATATTACCAAATTAATTAAAGTACCCTTTAAAATGTTTCTATGTTTTTATAAAGATTGATATATCTCGTTTCATGGCAAAAACCAAGATTTGAAATTAGTTTGTCAGTGCAATTATAAAATTCACAGATAGTAGAGCTAAATTACAAATAATCCTCTATTAACTCGCAGAACTTTCTTAACCATAAAAACCAATGCCGAGAACTTTCCAAATTTCAGTATTCAAATATTGATTTTGATAAATATTTCAATAATTCCAATATTCAATTATAAATATTCATTTATTCATTCATTATTTGAATACATATTCAAATATTTGACTATTTCAACCATATTTCAACAAGTTCTTTATTTGATATTCCAACACCTTCATTTGAATTTTATCACCCATTCCAATATTCGGACGTTTGATTAGTCATTATTGTTATTCGATGTTTGGGTAATCACTTCATAGGACTGTTTATTGTCGCTATGCAAAAAATAGCCACAAAGCCAAAGCAAAAAAATTATATTAAAATGATCAGTCAGTACTTAGTAACTTAGGTACCTTCATTGGAATTGACTGTTCAAAGGAAATAATAAATAATCTTATGAGGCAACTAACACTAAAAAATGATATGCTAGGAAAACACATTTTCTTCAAATATTCCGGCTTCAAGCAAAAACGTTTCGCAATTACAATGTTACCAGCTGTAGAAAAAGCCCATTCTAGGGCGTCGAAGTGGCGGCGACGCAAAGGTATCGTTTAGCATATTTTGGTAGCTTTGTATATATTTTTTTCATTGTTTTCCACCATTACAACGGGCACATTTTTTTGGTATACAACATTCCGAACAATATATGTTAACTTTATGGGCACAATCTATTGTTCATTGGGGAACAAAATATGCAAAGCGGTTTTTTGTGCTGGATTCATGCTACTTTCATTAAATTCAATCCTTTCGTTTTCCAAGATATCTTTTTAGGTGCGTTTTTATTTTTTGCAGGGATCCAATAAATCTTTTTTTCTTTTTAAACCTTGGATCTAGAAATGTTTCTAATGTAAAATATATAAATTGGTAAAGCACCGGTAACCGAAACATTACTAGAAAAGACTTTTGTGAACCTTGATTGAAATTTCCATTGCAAACCCAATTTTTTTATATTTTCTGGTTTATCCTTATCAATCTTTGAAATAAAACTTCCCATCAAAGATTGCAAAATTGGCATTACCATTGAAACTGTCGGTTGAGATTTTGATGACAATAAAGTTCTAGTCAACTCAAAGGGTTCCAGTATTTTAATAATATTTTCAATGACCATGCATTCATCTTGAGTTAACATTAAATATTCCGCTTGAGCTCTTGTGGTTATTGTACTGACAGATAATACGCTGACCAATGCTTTACGTTGTTCCGGTATCCGTGTCAACATAAAAAAATGTTGAATTTCAACGGGTCATAACTGTCCGAATGAATTTGTGTTTTTCTAAACCTAATTGAGTTTGTTTGTTAATGAAAGCAGTTTTCGCGATGTTAGAGTGCTTACAATGACCAACAATGTTGCTTTTGTCAATAATGGGCCTTTCCTCTAATATTTTGTTCAAACCAATTGCAATGAATGTGCAATGCAACAATTTGAATCGAACGACAGCTGCCGAAATGCTCGGACAATATTTATTCCGTCAAAATGTTCTGAATTTTTTCCTTCAATTCAATTCAAATTTTATATGATGTGTCGTTCCTCCATTACTTCAGTGGTAATATTACGTGCTACATGTTTCCAAAAATTATTCAAAATATATCTCTAAACATTTTTATACTCTTAATTAGTCCTAATACGTCGGTATAGAAAACATGACTTGCGAGATATTCGCGAAAAATTATTTTTCGATAAGAGTAAAAGTCCTACTTCCGGTAGAAATTACGAAAAATGCTTTCTATAAAAATCTGGAAATCTGCAGAAATCTCAAGTTCGAACATTTTCGTCATCACAATATTTTCTTATACGTAGTATGAGAAAGTATTGTAATGAGGAAAATTTGATTTGTTTTTATTTGAAAATTGGATCGTACATTTCAACTATTCGAATATTTAAATATGAATATTCAAATATTCGAATATTTGATTAAGTACTCGAATATTCAAAATATTCGAATAATTCGTTTTGAAATTATTCAGAGTCGAATATTCGAATATTTTAATTATGCGTATTCGATTCCCTGCCTTAATAAAAACGTCCCACTCTCAAAAAAACAATTTATTGGAGGTTATGTACAAACATTTGCACGAACACCGTAAAACATGTCATACAAAAAAATTATTACCGCATTTGTGGACAACATAAATTATACAAGGCAAAACGTCGTGATATTATAACATAATTATTATTGTGTTCTGCATCTTCATTTTTCATCTGAATTAATTTGCATTAATAACACACAATATATACGACAATAATTGTAGCTTATGTGTAACAGTATTTACGTGATCGATAAGGAAATTTTTACCGCTGTTAGAATAATTATATATTTTCGCTTGGCACCTTATTCTAGATTAAGATAAAATATAAAAAACAGGGTAGTTGGCCTGAGGCAATAGAAAACAGGAGGTTATTATCATTCTTTCAGAATGACATGACGGTGGGAGTATACATGCGTATAATAATTAATAATAATTATATATTTTGATGGGATATGCAAAATTTTTGGTAAATCATAAATGTCGTCAAGGTTAAAGTAATCATTTTAACATTAGTATATAGGTATACATTAAAATTAAACTATTAACATACATCACATATTTTCAATTACCGGCTACTGTTGAAATGTACACAATTAAACAATTTTGTAGAACAGGGAATTATTTATGTTTAGCGTTTTATAAAGTTCTTGTCGTCGTGAATTCTTATAATCACAAAAATCTAACACAAATATGGTAAAATATTGTTAATTATGTTAGTATAAGGCAGGTTAGAAGAAGTTAGAACAATTAAATTAATTTTAGCTTAAGGTTTATGTTAACTAAGAACAGAATAAACATGCACACTTTTTTAACACTGAAATTGAGGGTCGTATCTTTTACTTTCTTCTTATACGAGATTTTTGCAGATTTGTCCACGATTTGCAGTTCCCTGATACAGAAAAAGTGTTTTTTTCAAAAATCTCTCTCTCTCTCTCTCTCTCTCTCTCTCTCAGATTGTGTGTATCTACGATAGCAAAGGGATAAAGCAATCAATTTCAAAATTTGTATTTATGAATATAATTTCCCTCTTGAGATCTGATTAGATTTTCAGTAAAATAGGCAGACCGGAAGTAGTGAAAAACTCGAATTTTACCAATATTTCGTCAACTACTAAGTTTAAACAAATTTATAAAGAACTCAAATGTACTCAAAAGTGAATTTCAGAAATATTTTATTAAAAAAGCTTTTCGAAATACCTACCGGAAGTAGGTCTTTTACTCATGACCTGCGAGATATTTATTTGTAAATATCTCGCAGGTCATGCTTTCTAAGAAGATACATTATGAGTATGAAAGTATTTAAAGCTTGATTTGCAATACTTTTTGCATAAAAAAAAAATTAATTTTGGACCAGAAGTAACTTTTACTCTTATCGAATAGTGATTTTTTGCAAATATCTCGTAAATTATGCATTCTTTATAGATTTACCAAGAGCACAAAAGTATTTGGAGTTGAATTTGGAATAATTTTGTTATAAAAAAAATTTCAAAATTTGGACCGAAAGTAACAGTTTTACTCATATCGAGTAGCACTTTTTTGTAAATATCTTCGTAAAATATACAATCTATAGAGACTTCTTAAAAGAATAAAAGTGCTTAGAATAGAATTTTGAATAATTTTTGTATAAACAAATTCTCAAAATTTGGACATTTCTATAATTTAAAGCGCACATACGTATAAGAATGTCGTGTGGTGGCCACACCTCATTTTTTATACTTGTACCATGTTCTACACAAAACACGATGCATGATGCACTGTTTTCTGCTTTATAGAAGTTCCCATTGCGATCTAGTAAACGGTTACATAAGATAGCATGTAGTTGTAGAGGTAGCTTTATTAATCACATATTTATACAGGGTGTTTCAGGAGGAAAAGTAAGTATCTCAAGAGTATATTAAGAATGCCAAAATAAGTAATATAAACCAAAGTATTTAAGTCCGATTTTTAACCATTACAGAAATAAATAATAATTTAATATTTAAAATACATACATAAAAATAAATAATAATAAATCAGAGGTTATTTTCGAAAATACTATCATCAAATTCAATACATTTTCTTGCTCGTTTATTAATTGCCCGAGTTGCATGTTTAATTGATCGGCGATTATTTCTTATGGCAGCTGCAGCATTAAAAATACAATCCAGTAGTGCCTCTCTCGTGTCCACTTTTGTTGCATAAACTAAAGATTTTATCCAGCCCCACAAACAATAATCTAAAGGGTTAAGATCTGGTGACCTTGGTGGCCAATTCTGTGGTTCACCTCTACCGATCCAACTATTGGCAAAATGAAAGTTCAAAAATTTTCTAAAATTTGCACCAAAATGTGGAGGGGCTCAATCGTGTTCAAAGTGCAACCGTTGTCTAACACTTAATGCTAAATTATCTATAATTTCTGGCAAGTGAACTTCAAAAAAATTCAAATACAGTTCGCCATTAAGGCGACCATCCAATGCAAATGGACCAAATAATTGACCGTCCAATATAACACACCATACGTTGATATTAAAACGATTTTGAATGTTTCGCTCAACTGTAACATGTTGATTTTCGTCTGATCATCGGTGTTTATTATGGTAATTATTTACTCCATCGCGAGTGAATTGAGCTTCATCACTAAATAAAATATATTTGTATAAATTGCGATTTTGAAGTATCCAATTACAAAATTGCAACCTTGTAGCATGATAATCTCTGTGAAGAGTTTGAACAGGTTGAATATAAAAAGAATGCAAACCATTTTCTTTCAGCAATCTCCTAGTGGCCGTGTGTCTAGTTTGAAATTGGGTTGTAAGACGCCTCGTACTTATATCAGGATTCTCTTCCACAATATCGAGAATATTTGTTTCAAGTTTCACATCTAAGCCGCGACCCCTTTCAGAAACAATCTTTGCAATTGGAAACATTCCTCTTTCTCCAGCAATTGCAAATACATTTTGAAACAATTTCCTGTTTGGAATTCTTCGAGCCGAAAAGCGACGTGGATATTCATTCACTGCATTAGTTGCGTTACCATTACAATAACCATAAACGAAAACCATGTCGGCATACTCTTTATGACTAATTGTTTGTGGCATTGTTTGCTTCTAATCGTCTAAAAATAGTATATTAAGATACAAGTTTCATAAGACACGATTTTGTGTTATGTGTTATGAAACGTGTATTTTATACTATTTTTTCTATTTCGGTTATTGAAAGTTCAAAAAAGATTAAAATGAGAGACATGTTTTGTTCGAACATTTTAGAAATTTTGTTTTTTGGTTGGTTACTCTGATTTTTAAGTAAAACAATTTAAATATTTGAATATCGGCGGACTTGTCATTTTGTTTAAAATTTAGTCTGATTTATGCAGTAAATTATTTCAACTTATCATCAAAATGGAAGAAATAAACAACTGGACGCCTCCAGAGATTCGCAAAATAGCAGATGACAATTTAAAAAATCTTTTGCCAAAAAAGTCTCGGCATATTTATGAAAAGCAATACCAGCTCTTTTTAAGTTGGTGTAAAGAAAATAATATTGTGAATATTACGGAAAATGTAGTAATTGTTTATTTTGACAAAGAAAGAAAGATAAAAAAGGCATCGTTCTTGTGGCCTACATATTCAATGTTACGTTGTTGTTTAAATATTTATAAAAGTATAGATATCTCAAAATTTTCTAGGCTTCTTGCATTTTTAAAAAGAATATCTGAAGGCTACGAGCCTAAGAAATCCAAGATTTTAGAAATAGATCATATTAACCAGTTCATAATAGAAGCTGATAATAAAACATATTTAGCGATGAAAGTAAGTAATAAGAACATCATTGTAGTTGCATTTTACTAATTTTCTACATTATTTTGTTAAAATAGTCATATTCATATTCTGTTAGATTATCCTTATAATGGGCTATAATGGAGCTTATCGTCGTGAAGAAATAACGAACATGACTTTAGATGATATACAGTTTAAAAATGATGTCATAATGGTTGCAGTGCCAAAAACTAAAACTTATGTTCCAAGACAATTTATTATAATACAAACATTATGGATTGAATTGGTAAAAAAATATTATTCACTTCGTCCCAGCCATGTTACACATAAATGCTTCTTCCTGCAATATAGAAATGAATCTTGCGTGAATAGTTCAATTGGTATTAATACCATAGAAAAAGTACCAAAAAATATTGCTATTTACTTAAATTTACCTAATCCTGAGCTCTTCACTGGACATTGCTTTAGACGTTTCAGTGTGACACACTTGGCTAATAGTGAAGGTGACTTAATAACAATTAAGCGTCATGGAGGATGGAAATCAGTGGCCGAAGGTTACATTGATAATTCCACCATGAAAAAAGTTGAGGTTGCTCAAATACTCTCTAGTGTACCTAATACATCCACTAAAATCATTCACAATCCATCAACTTCTGATACAATTGGCAGTAATGTGTCAGTCAATATGAATCAACAGGAATGTACACAAAACATAGTGTGTTCCCAAAATCTGCCTGGAATCTCTATTAATGCACACGAATCTTCTAGTGTTATAGTAAACGTTTATAACAGTTGTACTATTCAACATGGGAAGTAAATTTCAATAGAAGCATAAAAAAACTTATCATCCCATTTATATTGTTAATTAGCGTAAACAAAATGTTCGTAACTGTGTTTTTTATTCTCTGTACAACTTCTTACACATGTTTCTTAGATTAAAGACTTATATTTTGACATTTAAATATGATTTGGTTCCATTTTTTTAGTTACCAACTTCAAAAAAAAATAAAATTAGCGTGCGATAAAGTAATACTTTATGCAATCAAAACGGGTGTCGTAAAGTGAACTTTATAGCACCGGAATAGAAAAGAGATGTATTATGTCAATTAAGTTTAAATGACTAGGTAAACGTCAAACTAAATTGTCAAACTTTAACAAATAATATTATTTCAATGCTACAATGATTAAAAAATAGAAAGTAAATTATTTCTATAATGGCTAAAAATCGGACGTAAATATATTGGTTTATTTTACTTATTTTGACCTTCTGAATATACTCTTCAAGTACTTCCTTCTCCTCCTGAAACACCCTGTATATTATATACTGATATATATATACCGTAGTCGCAAGTTTTAATTTCGGTTTACACTTCTATCGCATGCAGAATATGACCTTATAATATGCAGTGATGGCGGCAGTGATGCCTGCTTGCTAACAGTGGTGGGAGAGCAACGCAGTGTCGATGTCGGCGGACACTCACGCGAGTGTACTCTCGGCGGACACTCACGCGAGTGTACTCTCGGCAGCCTCGCTTATGTTTATCTTTAGTTTAATTCGTCGCGCTCTTTTCCTCTTTCTACTTTCGTATCAGAAATTAAAATATGTTGACCCCGGTATACACGTCAGTACGGAAGAGAAGAATAGCACACATCTATTTATATAATCTTCACATATAATAAAAGAAATAAAATTGAATAGTAGAATGATGTAGAACTATAGGTACTACTACAAATCGATACTGCCTGGAACAACTTCGGAACAAAAAAATTCAACTAAGTTCTGATATATTATTATACTATACTATATTTTATTTAACAGGTACTTGGCTATACTGTTTAATAGGCAAACATTGTTGACAAATTTGTACTGTAAGAACGACCGGTATGATGATTATATTACGTGCCGTAATAGTGCTTGTGGGATGGACTACCATATAAACTGTATTCAGCTATCAGTTGAGAGATTCTTAGCAATGAAAACTAAAGGTGATCTAAATAATTGGGCTTGTGAAAAGTGCGTGGTTGACATAACCTCAATGAGGGGACAGAACTGCGAAGGAGTAAAAGACGGGAATAACGCACGGGAATTAAACCGTTACATCGAGGAAAAAATTAGTGATAAGCTAACAACTTTGGTAAGCGAGATTGTAGAAAAAATGTCGGTGAATTTTAAGCTGGAATGTGATAAATTGGCTCACGAAAACAGAGTCCTCTTGCAAGAAGTGGAAGAACTAAAATCTTTAGTCACAAAGCTGACAGATAAGTACGATCGTACAGCTGATAAAGATCAAATAGTAAACATTGTGACTGATCAAAAAATCGAGAATGCAGGTCCGAAGAAATTAGAACAAAAAGCACCAATACACAAGAAACCTACGTCTAAACAATCTTCAAATAAAAAGGAGGTCGATGACCGTTGCACTAAAAACACATCGATAAATAGCGACTCCGACAATGCTCCCTCGGGCGATATTGATAAACAAGACTTTCAAGTAATAACATATAAAAAAAGAGCTCGAAGAGTAGTCCATGGAAAGGGGCCGGACACATTGCAAATTAGAGGCTCCGAGAAGCTTGGTCACTTACATGTATATGGTTTACACGTAGAAACAACTGAATTAGAAATCGTTAGTTATTTATCTTCTCAGGATATAAAAAATATTAGTTGTGAAAAATTGAATGCGAAAAGACCAAATGAGTATTCCTCTTTTAAATTGACTTGCAATCTGGCAGACCTTGATCGCGTAAAATCTCCCAGTATATGGCCAGGCGGGGTGAAATTAAATAGATATTTTTTTCATGTCCGCCTCACTCAAAAAGAGAAGAACTAGTTACAGGGGGATTTCAATCAACACGTGACGAAGCTCTCCACCGTATTTTCCATCAGAATATTCGGTGTCTGGGTAATAAGGTTAATCAATTAGAGGTTGTTTTGAAATCCCATTGTATTGACATTTTATTGTTATCTGAACATTGGCAATGTGAAGAGCAACTTAAAGCTATTTGATTGAGTAATTACTATTTGAGCTCCTCCACATGCCGGCAATTGAATAGGCATGGTGGTGTTGCGATTTATGTACAAAGGGATATTAAAAGTAAACCTAGAAATGATATTTCAAATCTGTCAATCTTGAATGTAATTGAAGTATGTTGTACTGAAGTACTGTCTGAAGTAACAATTCTGATTGTGGCTCTGTATCGAGTCCCAGGGTCTGATTCAAATATTTTTATAGATACTTTGAATGTATTGTTGGATAAAATTATGATGGAGGGTAAGCATGTGGTAATTGGTGGTGATTTCAACATTAACTTTAGTGTAAGTTCACCAGTGCAGTGCGCTCTCATTGATATACTCAATTGCTATAATTTAAATGCAACCGTTGATGTACCGACAAGAATATGTAATTATGCATCCTCATGTATTGATAATTTCCTAGTTAATTTAACGACAGATTCTTATAACACCTGTTGCTTTGATTTTGGCTTATCTGATCATTCTGGTCAGTTACTGACTGTTCATAATAAAATACATGTTAATCAAAACATGTATTACTATAAACGCAGATATAGTATGAATTCACTGAATTCATTTGACAGCTATCTACTTAGTGAAACATGGTTACCTGTATATGGAGCAATATGAATTTATGTTTTCCTTTAGTTAAGTGTCGTAAGAGAGTGGCGAAAAATGACTGGGTTACCCCTGAAATAATTCAAATCAAAAATAATCTGTTGTTTATGCGGGATCTCAGTAGGAAATATTCAATCTTCAAACCTGATTATCTAAAGTATGAAGAATTTTACAAACACATGATCAATTTACGAAGGAGGGACTACAATGATCGCTACATAATGACAAGTAGTAACATGTCTAGGGCAGTCTGGAATGTCATTAAACATAGTTCGCCTAATTTTAATAACGAAAGGGTTCTACCAGCTAATAATAACTTACACAAACTTTGTAATGCTTTTAATGATAAGTTTATTGACAGCTCTGCTCCACAGACTGTATTCACTGATGGAAACACTCATACTCATTTTCGACAAACTGACAGCAGCTTCTTTATACGGCCTGTTGTCGAGAATGATGTTCTAAGAGTTATTAATAAGTTGAGTAATTCTACAGCTGTTGGGAATGATTCTGTTCCAGCATTTATAATTAAGAGGGTTTCCCAGATAATTGCAGGACCGTTGGTTAACTTGGTAAATTACTCATTTGAAAGAGGGGTTTTTCCGTCCTCATTAAAAATAGCACACATTGTCCCAATTTACAAAAGGGGCGATCCTAATTGCATGGAAAATTATCGACCTATCAGTATTTTGTCTGTGTTTTCTAAGGTATATGAAATGCTTATTAATGAAATGATCATTTCATACTTCAGAGTAAATAATCTCTTCACGACTTGCCAACATGGATTCCTGCCGGGCCGATCTATTGATACGGCTTTGTATGGGTTTGTTAATTCAATCTTGCGTGACATTGATGCTGGTACCCCTTGCCTTGCAATGTTTGTCGACCTATCGAAAGCTTTTGATGCTGTCGATCACAATGTTCTGCTCAATAAATTACAAAGTTATGGTATTAGGGGTGAGGCTTACTGTTGGTTTGAGAGTTACCTGTTAAATCGCAGACAGAGGGTGGTGATTGATCGACTTTCGTCTGATACCAGAGTTTCGTGTAGGGGGGTTCCACAGGGGTCGGTCCGTGGACCCACTCTTTTCTTAATTTATATCAATGACCTTTCTTCATTTCTCGGGATGGATTCTGATCTTGTATTATATGCTGATGATATTAATATAATAATTCGATCTAGCAATTTGGCTGGTTTGTTTGAGAGTGCTAATTGTCTTTATGAAAGATTGTGTGAATGGCTTTGTGCTAATGGTTTGGTTGTTAACACCCAAAAAACCAAATGTATTTTGTTCCGCAACCGGCGTGGATATAATGTGGATAGTTTTTCTCTGGGTGGGAATGATGTGAAATTGAGCAGGTCTGCCAGACTTCTTGGTGTCACCATTGATGAGGAACTTAGGTGGATTACCCATATAGATAATATTTGTAATGAACTATCTAGAACATGTTATGCTTTGTACAACCTGAGAAGGTCTTGCAGTGCTCATGTTCTTAAAACTTATTACTACGCCAATTTTCATTCCAGGCTGAGGTTTGGAATAATTCATTGGGGATCTGGTCTTGGAGCGGAGCGTCTTCTTATATTGCAGAAACGCGCGATTCGTACCATTTTCGGTCTTTCTTCTCGTGAATCTTGTAGAACAATCTTTGGTAGACACAATATTCTTACTGTATATGACGTGTATGTCCTTGAAGTCTTGTGCTATGTTTATAAATTTAAATGTCGATTTTTGACTGATATTCCGCATAATTACAACATGCGTCAAACGGATTATTTGCTGCCTCCGACCCACAAAACCACTCTGTTTCAAAAGAACTTAGGTTTCATGGGATGTAAGTTGTATAATAAACTGCCAAACAGCATAAAATCTTGTAAAACTTATTGTAAATTTAAGTATAGTGTTAGGGCGTATTTGTTAACGTTGTCTTGTTATTCTATTAATGAATATATGTCGCAGTGATACTAAATTTTAATTGATGTAGTTTTCAAATATTTTAATGATATAATAGTATATTTTTAATTTGTGATATATATGTATATTTTAAGATTGATGATTTTATTGTAACTCCATTGTTCTTTCTCTTTGTGACATATTTCCAGTACAAATACTGCTGTGTTCCAGGGTATTTTGTACTTTGTTTGAAATGAATAAAGATTATTATTATTATTATTATTAATAGCAACTATAATAATCGTTATAAATTAGTCATGTTAGATGTCAAAACCTGTTTGAGTAATATTCAAAGAGATTGGAATATAATATAATAGAGGTAGTATCAAGCTACAATGTTTCGCAGAGACAACTGCAGGTGGGGAAAGGGGAATTGATACACTGGCAAGCGATTATAGTTCTTAAGGTGATCCGACCTCGTGCTGCCATTGGTGAAGATGTCGTGTTCGTACTTGGTTCGTATAATTTCGTTAAATTCTCCACGCATTTATTTTAAAAGTGTTTGTGCTTGGTGGTATGTAATAACGCGAATTAAGCACTTTTAACGCGAAATAAATTGTAAAAAATGAGGTGTGGCCACCACACGACTTTCTTATACGTATGAGCGTTTCAAACTATACAATTTTAAGAATTTTTTTATACAAAACTTATTCAAAATCCTATTCTAAGTACTTTCATTCGCTTAATAAATCGCTATAGAATGCATACTTTGCAAGATATTATCAAAAAAGTGCTCCTCGCTAAGAGTAAAAGTGCTACTTCCGGTCCGAATTTTGAAATTTCATATATACAAAAAATATTGCAAATTCAGTTTTAAATACTTTTGTACTCTTGATAAATGTATATAGAATGCATAACTTACGACATATTTGCAAAAAATCGCTATTCGATAAGAGTAAAAGTGGTACTTCCGGTCTGAATTTTGAAATTTTTTTTATACAAAAGATATTGAAAATTATGTTTTAAATACTTTTATACCCGTAACGTACTTGTCTAAAAAGCATGACTTGCGAAATATTCGCAAAAAACTGATTTTCGATAAGAGTAAAAGACCTACTTCCGGTAGGAATTTCGAAAAACTTTTTAAATACAATTATTCTCAATTTTAATTTTAAGTATATATGAATTCTTTATAAATTTGTTTAAACTTAGTAGTTGACGAAATATTCGCAAAATTCGATTTTTTCGCTGAAGTAAACTGCTACTTCCGGTCTACCGATTTTACTGAAAAACTAATCAGATCTCAAGAGGGAGATTATACACGTAAATACAAAATTTGGAATTGATATATACAGCGGTTTGGGCGCTATCGTGGTCACACACACACACACAGAGAGAGAGAGAGAGACACAGAGACACACAGACATTTTTTAAAAACCACTTTTTCGGTATCAGGGGACTTCAAAACGTGGACATCTGCAAAAATCTCGAGGTCGAAAATTTTCATCATCACAATACTTCCTCATACTACGTATAAGAAAGTAAAATGGTGCGATTGTGTTATTTGTGTAAACATCGATAGGAAAAGGCATCTACTCGATCATATCATAGCTAATTTGTTCAATAATTCAACATTACCCGTTTAACATGGTTTAAATATAGAGCGCTGATTGGATGTGATCGAGTTGTCCGTAATCCAGAGGCGTAGAATATGCAACTTTTGTCAGTTGCGAATATTGTTTAATTAAATTTAGTTCAAGTTGCAAACATTCATTTAATTTAATGCAAAACATCCCCAAGCAAAATGCCCAGAAAACTTCCTAATTTTTCTTCCAATTCAATGGGAGGTTTTACCTGGAGAAATTATTGAACACTATACGTCGAGGTTTATTTTATTAATATTCCGCCTATATAAAATTATTAATTGTTTTAATATATTTGCCAGAAATAATTAAATATTAAGTTTACTTCTGGAATAAGTATATATTATTATTATTATTAATTAGAAGTTGTACGACTTCTTAGTTGTTATTATTATTATGAGAAATGATCTCTCCATTGTATTTAATTTTCATGTAGACGTTTTTTCAATAATATAGAAATCGGTCAAAAACAATTCTGTGTTGTAACGGTAACAGTGCCTGTCTTTCTTATAAAATCTAAAAATATTTATGTTCTCTAATTAACGCATGTTTTAAATTATTGAAAATTATATTCTTCACAATCGACAGTTTTATTTAGCAAAATAAAATTATAAAAATTGTACCGTCGGTAAGACATGAACTTAGAGGTTTACCGGACTATTCAGACTCACCATTAATTCGAAGCAAATTTCAATACTACAGTTTACAATCGATCGTTATTGATATTATCAATTTTTTATTAATACCTTACTTTTTTTATTTGTTCCAGAAAAGCTCCTATGACACTTTTATTATAAATAACTGTTAAGTTAGCACGTCAAACTTTTCTGGGCCATGTTAGAGGTAGAATGTAAAGCGTTTTTTTCATGGTATTCCATTTTACAAAAAATGCGTTTATAAAAAACTTGGAAAAACGACAATCTTAGATATGAACCGAAATGGATGTGCTGATACTGAAACGCGATCGCAATACAATTTAATTAAGACGTTAAAAATGATTCGTACTTATGTCTCCGCTTTGAATTAGTTGGTAAGTTCGAAGAGTGCGGCAAACCTCTACGTTCGTATCTTACATACAGTGAAATTTTTAAAATTTTAATTTAGCTAATCAACACTATCTGCTTATTAGAGAATATAAATATTTTTTCATTGAATAAAAAAACAGACACGGTTACTGTCAGTTTCTCCTTTTAATAACAATATTTGCAAAGTTACTGAAGAATGCCTTCGGTTTACCAATGCGGAGAGAAAAATTGTACAAGCAAGAAGTCCTGTGACACTGTTAAAGCATAGAACATTCTAAAATGTTCTCTCCGCGTTTGGTGAAAATATTGTCAATGATGACCCATTAAATAATCATGGCATAGTCTTTATAAAACTTACTTTAAAAACATATTTTAAAATTAAAATGCATCATGAAGCTAAACGTTTCCAAACAGATGTGCTGAAAGTGAGAAGCTTTCTCACAAAAATAGTTTTATTTAAAAATCAATACATGATTTATGTTATTTTTTTATTCTATTTACTTTATTTTTTTCTTAATTGCGTATAAAAATAATGATCAAAAATAAATTGTTATCAATTGCACGAGCGTATTTTATTTTATGCCCTTTTTTTCTACCCGCCACTGCTGTGTTGTCTGCTCGATCCGTCCGCGCTCTCGTCTCGCCTCTCCTGACCAATACATGTTGCGACACAAACTGCAGTCATACTTCCTGTAGTATATTCCTATCTCTTTAGTATTATTATAGAGTTGTCCAAGATGCTGTCAAATTGAAATTAATATGACCGCGAATATATACTTATTGATCGACTTTCAAGTAATATTTCTATTCTACAATTTGAGTATTAATATATTTTGGTTCACTTGCAGCTGTTTTGTTTCTTTTATAGGTGTTTCTTAGGAAAACATGCCTACAACGGGCTGTGTTGTAAGTTGTGGAAGTACTAGTAATTTCGATATTATCAAATTATTTAAAATATGTAGTAAGGTATATTTTCCATATAAAGTAGATTTCAAGGAAGCTTCAAAAGTAGCGTACCCCAATCAGAAGCAACACCCGCACCACTATCGACTATGCACTGCTTTCTATTATCTAGATAGGACTGCATCAATTGCAAAAAATGTCCTCTTATTCCCACCCTTTCCAAAGGCCTTACTAAGAATTTCAACAGAGTTTTTCTGATACAAAAACGTGCTGTGCGCATTGTCGCAACTCTTAGGAGAATGGATTCATGTGTTCCAGCCTTTAAAGAACTTGGTATTTTGGCCCTGCCATGTATTTATGTATACGAGCTGTTTTATTTTGTCCATAAAAATAGAAAATTTTTTCAGGAGCAAATTGTTGACCATGGTCATGATACCAGAAATAAAACATTAATGATGCCAATACAACATAGCACAAAGTTATATCAAAAGGGGATCTATTATAATGGCTGCAGATTTTACAACAAACTGCCAGAGTGCCTCAAGGAAGAAACAAATTTTCAAAAATTTCGGCTTCTGGTTAAAAGGATTTTATTGGAAAAGTGCTGCTACAGTACGGATGAGTGCCTACAAAACATGTCTATGAAATGATTGTCGTATATATTTTTTGTTTTTTTTGATTTAGTGTATCTATGTTTGACACATGTATACTGCATATGTAGTTCTCCGTTTTTCTGAAATCAATAAATATCAATATTATTATTATTATTATTATAAGGTCCATGAAGATACAATAATAACAAACAAAAAAAATACAATAATAACAAACAACCAATTTAGATATGCAAATCTAAGACCTGCCTGTCATTTTCAAAATCACTAAACGAGTAATAACATCTGGCAACCAGTAACTTTTTTAACTCTACTTTGAATTTTTCCAACGGTAGACTTTTAACATTTTTAGAGATTCTGTTGTATGCAGTTATCATCAAATACTGTGGGTTTTTCTTATAAATCGATAATCTGTGTCTGGGCACCTCCAAACCATCACCCCGCCTTGTAGCATAGCATGTTCATGGTGATCACCAACTTTTATAAATTGGAGAAGATTTTGCTCGGAGTAAGTTAATATTTGGTAAATAAAAACACAGGGGACCGTCATAATATTTAACCTAGTGAAGTAATCCCTACATGACGTCCCCGCACTTACACCTACCATGTTCCGTATTGCTCTTTTTTGTAACCTGAAGACCCTCTCACTCTCACTTGAGGAACCCCATGCTAATGTACATACTGTACGATATTAAAGGATGAAAACTTGCATAGTAGTATTTTTTTAAAACACTCACTGACTGCTTCAATTGTTTTAGCGCAAAACACACTGATCCCAGCCTCTTGCATAGGCCGTCAATGTGGGTCTCCCAGTTACATCCTGAATCGATTGTTACACCTAAAAATTTTGCTGTACCGTTTTGAGTAATACTATCTTCACTAGTTTTAATTAGTTAACTATAATTCTTTTCTCTATTTGATACGTTAAAGTTAATAAATGTTGTTTTAGATGCAAATCATTTTCTTTAAAATATAACTCGAGGTTCCACAGTTCTTCGTTCGCTGGTGCGGTAACGTTATCCTTGCTATAATAGGCTACAAATATCGCTGTGTCATCAGCAAATAGTGAAGCATTTTTAGAGGGGGCGTCATTTACATATATTATATATAGTAGTGAGCCGAGCACGGATCCTTGAGGAACCCCAGAAGTCATAGGCTGTTCTCGCGATCGATACGAACCGACCTGCACATAGTGCATTCGGTCCTCCAAATAACTCCTAAACCATTGTAAGGGTGTTCCCCTTACACCATACCGGTATAACTTCTCCAGCAACCGTTTGTGATTAACACAATCTTACTCAGATCTAAAAAATCTTTTTTTTTTTCTTGTGTATAGGTATTACTTTGGCAAGCTTCAAGTTATTCGGAAATACATCAGAGCTCAAGGAATTATTTATAATAAAAGTAAGCGGGGTAGTAACACTGTTTATGCATTTTTTGATAATTAGAGAGGATATCTCATCATAACCTGTTGAGAGACTTGATTTTAATTGGATAATTACTCTCTCTCTCTAAGTCAATCGCATGAAAGGAAGTAGCCACGAGACAAGCCACAGGTAATGTTTGTAAAGTAATAATTAAAACAATTAGATAATACTTCAGGGTTTGAAATTATTTCATTATTTATACCGCTAACTTAGATGTTAAGTAAGTCTGTAAGATTATTCCTTCTTAATCCTGTATCTTTTCTAAGCGCCAGTAAAGGTTTTTTGCCAGGTACTGAATCTCAATAGTGTACAGCTCACATATTGAGAGCTGACCGGTGAGATGCCCTACCCACAAGATGCGCAGTGAATTCTTATAATATTAGGATAAGCAACAACTGTTATCATTTCCTTTTTCCGAATACTTTCTCTGTCTCACACTGAGCTATAAGACTCCGCCCAGCGGCCAGGACTTGGTCTGTGTACTGTACACTGATATCCGGCAAATTTATATTGAAAGTTACTACATGTGTTAGTTAACATTTAAATTTAAATGAAGTAAATCACTTATTTTATAGGACCATATTCTCTTAAAAGACATGCATCGAGTCTTGGGTGAACTGTAGTAACCTTACTACCTGTGCTTACTACCAATTAGAAGTCATACGCAAATAACATCATTCTATTCTATATTTCAGTTAAATCATAAACGTTGTGTGTATTGGGTGGTTTACTTGTATTTGATACGTATTCTATTGCGTAAATATGTCCCGCATACTAAAACTCACATACATGTCATTAAGACTATTATAGAAACGTATATTATTAAATATAAACTACGAAGTTTTTTAAGTCAATATGTTCATCTTAATTTTGTCGTAATTTGTATATAATGCATATTAGAACATGTAGGTATATCTACCTTAATATATCAATTAGCTTCAATTGTATACAAAAATAACATACCAAGCCAACAATACATACCTACTTGAAAAAAAATGAGGTGTGGCCACCACACGACTTTCTTATACGTATGAGCGTTTCAAACTATACAATTTTAAGAATTTTCTTATACAAAAATTATTAAAAATCCTATTCTAAGTACTTTCATTCTCTTAATAAATCGCTATAGAATGCATACTTTGCAAGATATTCGAAAAAAAGTGCTACTCGCTAAGAGTAAAAGTGCTACTTCCGTTCCGAATTTTGAAATTTCATGTATACAAAAAGTATTGCAAATTCAACTCTAAATACTGTTGTACTCTTAATAAATATATATAGAATGCATAATTTACGACATATTTGCAAAAAATCGCTATTCGGTAAGAGTAAAAGTGGTACTTCCGGTCCGAATTTTGAATTTTTTTTTATACAAAAGATATTTAAAATTATCATTTAAATACTTTTATACTCGTAAGCATGACTTGCGAGATATTCGCAAAAAACTGATTTTCGATAAGAGTAAAAGACCTACTTCCGGTAGGAATTTCAAAAAACTCTTTTAAGACAATTTGTCTCAAATTTAATTTTGAGTACATTTGAATTCTTTATAAATTTGTTTAAACTTAGTAATTGACGAAATATTTGCAAAATTCGATTTTCTCACTGAAGTAAACTACTACTTCCGGTCTACCGATTTTACTGAAAAACTAATCAGATCTCAAGAGGGAGATTATATACGTAAATGCAAAATTTGGAAGAGATATCTACAGCGGTTTGACCGCTATCGTTGCCACACACAGACATTTTTTAAAAACCACTTTTTAGGTATCAGGGGACTTCAAAACGTGGACATCTGCTAAAATCTCGAGAGTGTGTGAAGTTAGCCCCCCTTTTTTCGAATATCGGAAATCTGACGGTTGTTCCAGGTTGTTCTAGGTTTGTTCTAAATTGTTCCAAAGTATTTCAAAAAAAAAGTCAAAATTGGCCGAGATAATTGAAAAAAACGACTTTTTCACCCAGCCCCCCTTTTTTCGAAAATTGAAATTCTGAAGGTTGTTCCAGGTTGCTCTAGTTGTTCTAAACATTGTTCCAAAGAATCTCGAAAAAAAAAATCAAAATTGGCCCAGATAATCGAAAAAAACGAGTTTTTGCCAGCCCCCCTTTTCTTGAAAATTGTAATTCTGATGATTGTTCTAGGTTGCTCTAGGTTTGTTCTAAATTGTTCCAAAGTATTTCATAGAAAAAATCAAAATCAGACGAGAAAATGGGAAAAAACGAAAGCCAAAAGTATGAAGTCGGACCCAGTTTTTGCAAAAATTAAAATTTTGACGGTTGTACTAGGTTGTTCTAGGTTTGTTCTAAACATTGTTCGAATACGTCAAAACCGTATCTCTTATATATCAAAAGATATGGCAAAAAAACCAAATCCAAAAGTGTGAAGTTAGCCCCCCTTTTATCGAAAATCTAACTTCTGACGCTTGTTCCAGGTTGCTCTAGGTGTGTTCTCAATTGTTCCAAAGTATTTCAAAAAATAAATCATAATTGGCCGAAAAAACGGCAAAAAACTTTTTTTTCGAAAATCGAAATTCTGACGGTTGTGCTGGGTTGTTCTAAGTTTGTTTTAAATTGTTCCAAAGGATTTCAAAGAAAAAATCATAATTGGCCGAGATAATAGAAAAAAAACGATTTTCCCACGGACCCCCTTTTTGCGAAAATTCAAATTCTGAGGGTTGTTCCAGGTTGTTCTAGATTTGTTCTAAACATTATTCTTATACATCAGAACCGTATATCTTATATTTCAAAAGATATTGCAAAAAAACGTTTTTGAAAAAGTGTGAAGTTAGCCCCCCTTTTTTCGAAAATCTAACTTCTGACGGTTGTTCCAGGTTGCTCTAAGTGTGTTCTCAATTGTTTCAAAGTATTTCGAAAAATAAATCATAATTGGCCGAAAAAACGGCAAAAAACAAATTTTTTCTGGCGCCCCTTTTTTTCGAAAATCGAAATTTTGACGGTTGTTCTAGGTTGTTCTAAATTGTTCCAAAGGATTACAAAGAAAAAATCGAAATTGCCCAAGATAATAGGTAAATCGATTTTACCTATTATCTATATTTTAAAATGAATAATAATACTCATTTGTGATTCAGAATAAACATCTATACAAGCAGTAAATATACATATATTTTCCCAAGTAATATAATTCATTTGTTTGAAAACAATATTGTTACTAAATGCTGATGCTCCTAACATAAAATAATAATAGGAATGTCTACATGTGCTTGCATTCCCGGAGCAAAAACCATGAAAAAAAGTGGCCAGACCACGGCTAGACAAAATAACGTTGTAGTGATTTACTATAATTAAAATTTTCAAACTTTAAAATCAGTATTTTATTTTTATTATTATTAGCCAAATAAAATAACAAAGGGAGCCTGATAGACTTCCCCATTTTGTTTGATTTTAGTTGGGTACCCATATCCAGGGCTTTTTTTTTGAAATACTTTGAAACTGTAAGAATTTCGATTTTTAAGAAATGGGGACTGGGGAAAAATATCGTTTTTTCATAACCGGTTTTGATTTTTTCTTTGAAATAGTTCATCAGCATTTGGTAACAATATCGTTTTGTAATAAATGAACATTATATTTCTTGCGAAAATATATATTTATTGCTATATTAGATGTTTATTTCTTTAAATAGAACTGCATCATACAAAAACTTCCTTCAACACAGTAATGTTCGGAAAGTGCATTCCGCCCATTGTAAAATCGTTTTTCCTATTATCTCCGCCAATTATGATTTTTTCTTTGAAATACTTTGGAACAATTGAGAAGAAACCTAAAACAACCTGGAACAACCGTCGAATTTAGATTTTCGAAAAGAAGGGGGGCTAACTTCACACTTTTGGATACAGTTCTTTTTTGCAATATCTTTTGATATATAAGAGATACGGTTCTGAAGTACATATTAGAATAATGTTTAGAACAAATCTAGAACAATCTAGAACAACCATCAGAATTTCAATTTTCGCAAAAAAGGGGGTCGTGAGAAAATCGTTTTTTTCTATTATCTTGGCCAATTATGATTTTTTCTTTGAAATCCTTTGGAACAATTTAGAACGAACTTAGAACAACCTAGAACAACCGTCAGAATTTCGATTTTCGAGAAAAGGGCTGCCAAAAAAGAAAAGTTTTTTGCCGTTTTTCGGCCAATTAAGATTTATTTTTTGAATTACTTTGGAACAATTGAGAACACACCTAGAGCAACCTGGAACAACCGTCAGAAGTTAGATTTTCGAAAAAAGGGGGGCTACCTTCACACTTTTTTAAAAACGTTTTTTTGCAATATCTTTTGAAATATAAGAGATACGGTTCTGATGTATAAGAATAATGTTTAGAACAAATCTAGAACAACCTGGAACAAACCTCAGAATTTCAATTTTCGCAAAAAGGGGGTCCGTGAGAAAATTTTTTTTTCTATTATCTCGGCCAATTATGATTTTTTCTTTGAAATCCTTTGGAACAATTTAAAACAAACTTAGAACAACCCAGAACAACCGTCGGAATTTCGATTTTCGAAAAAAGGGCCGCCAGAAAAAAAAAGTTTTTTGCCGTTTTTTCGGCCAATTATGATTTATTTTTTGAAATACTTTGGAACAATTGAGAACACACTTAGAGCAACCTGGAACAACCGTCAGAAGTTAGATTTTCGATAAAGGGGGGGCTAACTTCACACTTTTGGATTTGGTTTTTTTGCCATATCTTTTGATATATAAGAGATACGGTTTTGACGTATTCGAACAATGTTTAGAACAAACCTAGAACAACCTAGAACACCTGTCAAAATTTTAATTTTTGCAAAAACTGGGTCCGACTTCATACTTTTGGCTTTCGTTTTTTCCCATTTTCTCGTCTAATTTTGATTTTTTTAATGAAATACTTTGGAACAATTTAGAACAAACCTAGAGCAACCTAGAACAATCATCAGAATTACAATTTTCAAGAAAAGGGGGGCTGGCAAAAACTCGTTTTTTCCGATTATCTCGGCCAATTTTGAATTTTTTTTCAAGATTCTTTGGAACAATGTTTAGAACAACTAGAACAACCTGGAACAACCTTCAGAATTTCAATTTTCGAAAAAAGGGGGGCTGTGTGAAAAAGTCGTTTTTTTCAATTATCTCGGCCAATTTTGACTTTTTTTTTGAAATACTTTGGAACAATTTAGAACAAACCTAGAACAACCTGGAACAACCGTCAGATTTCCGATATTCAAAAAAAGGGGGGCTAACTTCACACACACAAATCTCGAGGTTGTAAATTTTCGTCATCACAATACTTTCTTATACTACGTATAAGAAAGTAATATCTAAATTAGGTTGCCTATATAGTAAAAGCACAGATAAATAAAAGTGACCGCACTTAGAAATTAATCCTATTAGAACATTATTAATTAATATAATTATATTTATATATTATTTTCTGAGGAAAAATGTACTTTTGATGGTCAATGATAGTCAGCAACATTGGAACGCTGACAAATCTATACACTGCACAGTATTTCGATCAGTACAAGTTAGCTGGACAAAATTATTTAAGTAAATTTGCTGTTCCTAATGCATTTATTGAATATTGATTTTAAGATTTTGTTCACTCTTAAAGCTCTACATATGTTTAACTGGTGTGATTAAATAAAAATGCGTTTATTGGGTAAATAAAAATTTATTGTGTCTATGAAAGATAAAAAAACCAGAAAATTCAAAATTAAACCTAATTATAACATAATTTTAAAATACCTACTACTAATATTAGGTAATTTTTAACTAATCACTATCATTAAATTCTTCCTCTGATGAATCATCTGTAACATAGTCCTGTAATATAATATCTTTATTGGATAACATATTTAGTAAATCTCTCTTCGTAGCATTACGTGACCGCTTCTGTGTATGACGTTCTCGAAATCTTCTGCAATCTTTATTGCGAGCTTCCTGAGCTTTCTCAGATAGTTGCCCGATTGGCAGAAGAGTGAATTTGATAATTTCGGCACTATGGACAAGAATTTTGTGCACAGTAACAGGCATGTAATACCACGAGTAGAGACTCAAATACAATTTTTTCGTGTCGTGTGCTACATTTATAAATATGTCTATATTGATGTCATAGCCCGATGCTAAAGCTCTAAGTAAGGTGTGACATTTTTTTATAAGGTTTACATCCAAACCTGTAATCTTTGCACTGAGCTCGAGATTTCCAAAAAAATCTGCGAGCAGTATTTCCGTCATTGGTGTTGCAATACCCTGCTTTGGGTTTGTCTACAATTAAACCCACCTTATTTTTGAATCGTTCCTGAATATTGACGAAACGTTGCTTCACAGTACTTTTATCAGCCGCATCTCGCAGCTGCCATTTTTTAACTTCTAGAGTCTAGACGATAACTTATATGAAGCAAGCTTTCGAAACAACGAATCCAGGCGTGCAATATTGATAAACTAAATCCAAGGTTATCTTTATTCACAACGTACTCCATTAATTTTGGAGTAGCTCCACAAATATAACACTTTTGTGTCGAAGAAGTTCCAGTCAAAGCATTGCACACTTTACCGTCAATTATTGTTAAAAGTAATTCATGCCTCACAGATACCTCATAACCATCAACATTAGACATTGTCGGCAGCAACCTGTTTATTTCCTCCAAAACTCTATTTGTCTCAGACACGGTAAATTCAGTAGTTTCTTTGTAGAAAATAAACTTAATTGGACGACAATACATAGTCGACGATGGTCGAGGATTCCGTCATGCAATGTTACCACTTTCGTCACGTAATTGCAGCGGTACAAGTGAAAGCACAAATAAAAATTCATCAGTATCGTCACTATTGCTGAATTTTTGTTTGTACGTGCTGTGACCTGAACTTCCGTCACAACCCCACTTACTAATATGGGTGAAGGATGAGGCAGGAGACAAATTGCTTATTACTTCACGCTAGGCAGTAACTAAACGTTCAACTGTTTTATCTAAAATCGCCTGAAGTTTGATTTCAGCACGGTTTTCATTTAAAAAAATTTGATCCTCAGGAGGAAAATATGCAGCTTTAGCTTTTCTAATGCTATAAAAAGAAGGAAATACTTGATCTCCCGCTTTCATGCTCCACTTTCGAGTCTGTTTATATAGGAGTGGCTAGTTGACTTTGAGTCAACATAATATGCCAAAGCTTCTTCTATGGTTAAACATCTCTGATTGGTGCTGTCAGTGGATTTTTTTTCACATCCTTGCATTTTTCTGAATATTCACTAGCGTGAGCGTGTTTAATTACTGCAGCCAAGTCCCTATAACCAGATAATCGCGCTGAAAATTCCGCGGCAGTCATTAACTCGGATGTACTCCGCGAAGCGATTAAGTTTTGAAGGCATCTCCTTTTTGTCTTGTCGCTCGACTCATCGAATATCTTGCGAGGCCGCCCAGGTGCATTAGAACATTCTGATGTGGATGGCTGAGATTGGTAAAGGGAAACATTAAAGCGTAAATCTCGTGCCATCCACAATGAATTTTTCAACAGAAAGCGTTCCCGGCTTTTTCCACAATTCGTCAATTTCTCAGATAATTTTGAGGAAAATCTGCTGAGAGAATTTTTTTTCCCTCAGTGAAGCTTCGGCGACACCCTAAAAATCATATCTTGAAGATAAGAGCTGGTACAACATGCTGTTCTGATCTTTTCTTTTCGTGTTTCAGCCATTCCTCAAAAAGCTCTAGTTTCAAAATAGTGTAGACGCAATCTTAAAAATAAAAAAAAAAATAGTTGTACAAAAATGTGCAGTTAAAAATAATTATACTTTGAAAGCAGAAAGTAGCAGCTATGACATAAATACATTTTAGCCCGGGGGCATACAGGGGCATTTAGTTTCTGGACTTTAACTTTACAATCCATAACCAAAGTAGATATGTTTATACACAATAATAAAAAGCACTGTAAGAAATTATCGCAAACACAGCAGAATAACGAATAATGCAAACGCACTCTACTATTTTCCTTTCATACACATCTTAATTACCACTTCCGCTTAATGCAAAGAAAAACAAATCTTGGAATCATGTCTATTGAGGAGTTGCTTGTCACAGTTTAATGACATTTCTCGGAAATTCGCCAATGACTTTTGACTAGGTAACTACGTTTGATCGAAACACTGTGCACTGGTCAGGTGTTTGGTGGATAGTCTACTTGACTACTAGATCCAATTGAGTACATGCATTTACATATATGGACAAAGGGTTAATAATGCCTCTGTTCAAAGCGACATGCTTGCTACAAGGTCGTTCACTAGAAATGGTGCAAAGCACGATAGTTGGAGGATGTGGGCTAATGCCATAAATTTCTGCATTATAGAAATAATTTCTTTTTGGCATATAATGCTTTATCATTGTTATTAATATTATTCTATAAATCTATTTGTTTGTAATTATTATTAACAATCAAGAATACTTTGTCTAATTATTTCATGACTTATTACGCCATAAGAAAGCGGCTCATTTGAAATTATAGAAACGCAGTATTTTCTTATAATTATACTTGCGTAAATTATATCATTATTATTGTTCTTTTTTTTATAATTTTGATGAGATTTTGAACTTGTAAAATAAATTTGCAATAGGTAAGTCTGGTTTAAAAAATGAGGTGTGGCCACCACACGACTTTCTTATACGTATGAGCGTTTCAAACTATACAATTTTAAGAATTTCTTCTACACAAAAATTATTCAAAATCCTATTCTAAGTACTTATATTCTCTATAAACCGTTATAGTGCTACTCCCTAAGAGTAAAAGTGTTACTTCCGGTCCGAATTTCGAAAGACTTTTTAAATAAAATTGTTCTCAATTTTAATTTTAAGTACATATGAATTCTTTATAAATTTGTTTAAATTTAGTAGTTGACGAAATATTGGCAAAATTCGAATTTTTCACTGAAGTAAACTGCTACTTCCGGTCTACCGATTTTACTGAAAAACTAGTCAGATCTCAAGAGGGAGATTATACACGTAAATACAAAGTTTGGAATTAATATCTACAGCGGTTTGACCGCTATCGTGGGCACACACAGACACACACACAGACATTTTTTAAAAACCACTTTTTCGGTATCAGGGGACTACAAAACGTGGACATCTGCAAAAATCTCGAGGTCGAAAATTTTCATCATCACAATACTTCCTTATACTACGTATAAGAAAGTAAAAAGGGTTAATTTTATAGTACGTATCAAAAAAAAAAACTACAAAGTTAAGTTAAGGATTCCCACACTGGGCCACACTAGCTACTAGTACAAGTTTTTGTTTTATATCTTAGTGTGAATAGATTGATTTGTAATTCGAGTGTAATATATTTTTATATGTATGTATTTCGACAATAAATTTGGAATTTGACTTGTTTGTTAAAAAAAAAAAAATGGAAGAACATTTCTTATCGTGGCCGCGCCATCTCTCGATTATACCTAACGTCAAAAGGAAACGAGGACGGTTCGTATGCCGACCGCGTAAACATGGTGTAAAATATTGATCTTTTAGGTTATGTCCCCGAGGAGAGCGAGACTTCCAGCGCTCGCCATCTGATCCATCATCGCGGAAGATTCGACTTTCGCGGATCCCCTGTCTCTCGCTCGGACACGATTTCGGACGCCACAAAACAAACGCATTTAAAAATAGACCATTATACAATCATATCATGTCCGTGAGTCGAGCGATGTATAGTGCAGCTTCCTAGATCTCCGTTGGACGGATTGCTAGCAGGCAACACTTACACAACGCCCGTGCGTTAATCCTCGAGTAATAGGCGTCGTCGTCGTGCTGTTCGTCGATCGACGGCAGCCAGTTTATGCCCGTTGCCATCGTCGAAATCGAGAGAGAGTAGTCCGTTGCTGGTTGCTGCTTCTGCCAGTGCCGCGTTATCGAGCAGTTATTTGTCCGCGCATGTACATTCGTCCATTTAGTTTGTGCCAGCGAGAAATATACAGTAGGTTTTAGCTGTGTGGCACTGCGGTAGTTAACTATGGCTGTGCCCGTAGCCTGTACCAGGTTTAGCGACAATTACGAGTTAAAAGAAGAATTGGGCAAGTAAGTACAATCTAAAATACACACGCTTCTTTTTCCAAAATGTGTGTTGTTAATGTAATAACGCGACGAGGATGCTGAAATATATATACCTGACATGTTCACACGTTGAACCACCACCACTCTACCGATATTTCTCTACTTCTATGCACGCACACTACGAACAAGCACATATATATGTATACTTATATATGTATATGTCATATTATATACAACGATCGGGAAAAGGAGAGAAGTGTTTTTCTAATGGACTGATCCTCTCTGAGCGCAAAAAATACTTTGGCCGTCCTAAAATTCACCGGACCCCATGTATCTATGTACTATGCACATACGTTTAGAGATACGGGTTCCTGAAATTATTGCGAGATATATTTTTAATTTTTCGGTGGCCGATTTGATTCGGCCGTAACCGAATATATGTTCCGCGAGTTACACTTTCAAATATCCGCAATGCACGGAGAAAATCAATATAATACAAGAAGGCTGTGCCCTTACACGCACACACACACACACACACGAGTTCACGTTTATACATGTATATATACGTACGTGTGTAGCAGCTATATATATACATGTGACGGAACGGAGTTATACAAACACGGTGGCTGTCGAATGACAGGTGGTTGTCTTGTAGAAAATGCGTGTAATTACAAAAGAACGGGAAAGAGGCACCACAATAATGGATTAGCGTGTATATATATATTGTCTTCGTTATTCGCTTTCGCGGGCCGTTCAGGTTTATTGATGTGCTTCGATTTTTGGCGCATAACACGGTCGCGCATCCTACATTACGTACAACAAATAAATAACTCGGAGCCTGTTGTTGGACACTGTTTTTATCGGACCTCATTAAAACATTTTTCACCATGTATATTTTGTAATCCAAAAATTTTCAGTTTCGCTAGCGTAAATTATAATAGGTATATACTTTTTCATGTATATGAACCTAGGTTAAGCTATAATTTCTTGAAAAACCGGGTACGTAGTATGGGCACTCGTGTTCAAATTAATTCGGATGTCAACCAAAGTTTAAGGCATACTAAACTTAATTTTTAGGTTACAACCACCTTTCATAATGAACAAGAAGTCTAAATATATTTTTTCTACGCTATTCATAGGTTCTTATACCGCTAATGGTGTCTTTTACCAGGATCTTTTTATTTCTTCAGGCGCCTCTTCTTTATTTTTCTATTCTTGCCATCTATATAGGTTTTCTAGGTCTTTTCCTTCTTTTGGTTATTCTACCTGTTTTCAAATTTTGTTTATCTAGCCAGACTACGTGCCTATACTATTTCAGTTAAAAAAATTGTTTGGGCTATTTCCATCGTTAAACGATGGAAATAGCCCAAACAATTTTTTTAACTCAAGTTATCCATCGTCAACAATTTCACGTCATGAGTATACTATTTCAACTGTTGCTTTCTAATAATTTCAAGATTTATTCTTTTTTAGCTTACTTGCGTAGTCTTTCGTTACGTATTAATTTGTTTATTGAATTTCTTTGTGTTTCTTATATAATGCTCAGGATTTGCAAGCATATGTCAGAAGTCCAACTGTGTTCTATACTTTTAACTTTCTTTTCATGCTAATTTATCTCTTAATTAATATTGTTTTGATGAAGGCACATTATGTTCTAATGGTCTCATAATTCTATGTGAAATATCCTCGATTTTTTCCATTTTTTGATATAATCGTTTCGAGGTAGTCCATTCTGCAGATTTCTTGGATATCTGCTTATTGATAATAATTATTATTGTGCACTTTTCTATATTTAAGTACATTCTCCCACAATAATGGATTAGGGTATATACCTAATTGACTTCGAATTTTGACGCATGACACGGTCCCGCATTTTAAATTATACAAACAAAATAACTCAAAGTCCTTTGTTATATACCATTTTTATTTTAAAATACAAAATTTTCACAGCTGCTCCACCATAGTACATTATTTTCATACTATAATTTACTGTGAATTTTTGTAAGACTTAATTGGCAGATGCACGATATGTACACTCGTCTTCAAAGTAATTCGGGTGATGACCAAACTTTAAGAGATATTAAACCTTATTTATAGTTTCTACCCGTATTTCATAATAGACAAAAAAGTAAAGGGATATGAAATATAATTTGACCCAAAATTAGAGGAGCGAATTCCTGCACAATTCAAATTACAACTATAAATTTCTCTATTATATAATTATACATAGATAAAGCGCTACACTCTTTGGAGTTTTGCCTCTTTCTGTGCCGACGCCTGTTTTGTCAATTTCTTGGGGTGAATCAGTCCTAACTATTACAATCGTAACGTGTGTTGTTTGTTGATCTTTATTTTTTTCGATATTTTCTTCTATACTTGCCTTTTTTTAGCATTTCCACCTGATTATTCCCAAGCATATGACATGTTCTTCAACTGCGGTCTGCTACCTCCTTCGTGGTCTGCCTCTACCTCTTCTTCTTTATATACTTGCCTGCTAATTTATTATTGTTAGCCTCAGCCACTTTATCCTGGCAGTCTTCCACTTCTTCTTCTATTTCTCCATTAGTTCTCCTTCCCAATTCATTTTTTCCTGTTTTAACTACACCCTCTTTCTTTCATCATTTTTCTTTAAAATACCCTTAATGAATGCTCCTCCAAATTTAATATCTAATGTCGGTCTAACAGTGTGCACTGTTCAACAGTAACTGTTTTGAGGTGTGCCTCCAGAATATACTTTGTTCGAATTTAAACACATCTTCAGGATGTTTAAAATTTGGTTACTTGAACAACTAATATTTAAAGTGAATAGAAATTCATAACAATTAAATAAGAATAATCATTAAAAATGATAATGCAAAACATTCATTTTTAGTATTCGATAAGATTTATAGAAAAAAATACCGAAGACGTATATTTTCAAGAAGTAAAATATGTATAGACATGAAAATGGTTTTCTTAAACAATGCGTGTTTTCTATTTTTGATAATAATATTGCTCTAGCATGAAGATAGGAATTTATTGCTGCGGTTGTTCCATTTTATGCGTGTAGTACACTTTCTTTAATAAGGATTAAATCGTTTCTTATTTTCTTCTGCACTAGCAGTGTCTTAGATATATATTGCGGTCTATTAAAAGATAAAGCGCGATAAATAATATTTAATTTTAACGTTCCCAAAAACTGATGATATCCTATACATTCCTCAAATCTAAAGTAAATTATTTTCTATATTCAAATTGATACATACAAAGTTGTGTAGTACAGCAAATTAGTGTTTTATGCTTTTAGCAATCTATTTTTTCATTAATTAGTTTCATCAAAGGCTTTTGTTTATTTTAATTATAATGCTTTTCGCTAAATATCGCCCACTATTCATTGACATTTAATTTAAAACAGTATATATGTTATAGTTAACTATTTGAATATAGCATACCTACTACTCTTAATTAAAAATTAAATGGAATACAACTACTAAGCAGTAATCACATGGGCATAAAAAATATTATTACAATAATTGAAGAAACCAAGTCTTTCATTTTCTTACTTATTATAAATCTGTTATGTTCTTATTAATACTTAATCGGGAATTTTTAAGGTCACTTCAAACTTTTAGACTCTAATAATAAGTAAAAAAACTAATTTTGTTGAAATATTAATATTTGTTATTATTATGCTGTACTACAAGCCTACTTATAAAATGCCCCAGGCCTTTAATCTTTATCGACAGCTTTGAATGTAATGTTGACAAAGCTTTTGAATGCATGTTAGGTTATGTTGGGAAAGCATATGACAATATCCATTTTATTAAGACGTCAAAACATTCTCCAAATGAAATACTAGAACTATTAACGAATCTCTGATAATTAAACATATACCGGGTGTCCACACGAAAACTTTATATTGAATTATTTCTGGTGTTTTTGAAGACAAAAACTTGAAATTTTGGGTGGTTGTTCAGGATATAGGGGGACAATGAATAGTGTATTTCATACCGCCCCATCGGGTCACCCGCCGCCGCCGGCCACCCCCACTCCAATATTTTAAATGACAGCCTGTATTTTTTTTTGGTGGTTTTGAAAGAACACAATTTTCTTGATATTCCTATGTGAAAAAACTAGTAACACACATTATGACATTTATGAGATATTTAAATTTAAAAGTTTCAGATATCAGAAATTATTAACTCCGAAAAATCATAAGTTAGTCATGGAAATACTTAAAACAAGATTTATTCACAACATTTTAGTTAAATTAAATGCTCAAATTGTTCACCGTTTACATTTAAACATAAATAAAGTCTATTTTCAAAAGCATTTCTAACATTTTCGAACACTTGTGGCGTTAAATTTCGACATTCCTCTGTTATTCTATTACGTAAATCAGCTATTGATTGTGGCGGTGTCTTATAAACAACAGACTTGAAATGTCCCCACAAAAAGAAATCTAGGGGAGTTAAATCGGGGGAGCGAGCTGGCCATTCAATAGAGCCCCTACGTCCAATCCAATGTCCTGGGAAAATATTATCCAAATAATTCCTAACGTCTAAACAATAATGTGGCCCAGCTCCATCTTGTTGAAAATATAATTGCTCCTCCTCTATTTCATTCAAGTTTTCTTCGAGACACTGTATGATAAGAGGATGTATTAGCTCTTCCAAAAATTGTAAGTACTTAGGTCCATTTAAATTTTCCTGGAAGAATATCGGGCCAATTACTTGGTTATTAAGAATTCCAGCCCATTCATTAATTTTTTGGGGATATTGTGTGTTGCCTTCTCGGAAAAAATGGGGTTTTACGTCGCTCCAATATCGACAGTTGTGTCTATTCACAAGACCATTTAAGTAAAAGCAACTTTCATCACTAAAGCAAATACTTCGCAAAACATTTCCATTTTGCCGAATCATATCTGTCATTATTTCACAAAATTCGACTCTTCTGTCGAAATCACCGTCACCCAACTCTTGGTGAAGTTGAATTTTATAAGGGTGCATTTTGTTTAATTTTAATATCTTATGGCAGGTTGATTTTGGCACTCCCGAAACTTCGGATAATTTTCTCAACGAAAGCTCTGGGCCTAAATTAATATGCCCAAGAACTGCTAGTTGCATAGCTTCATTTAGTACACCACAATTATTCGTATTCCGTTTTTTATTATTTACAGATCCAGTTTGCAAAAATTTTTCTATTAGCGTTCTGACATAAGCAACAGATACGTTTCTGTTTGGATGGTTTTCATTGAATAACGTCGCCGCTTGGGAATAATTTTTGTTTGCAATCCCATACAAAATCACTATTTCCGTTCTCTCTTCAAGAGTATAAACCATTTCAGCGAAAAAGCCGAAACTTTAAGAACAATTTTACAAGTATTAATATTAATGAAACACAAAAGTCACAATTTTGACAATTCTAATTTAAAGCAAATATTTCCATGACTAACTTTTCGGAGTTAATAATTTCTGATATCTGAAACTTTTAAATTTAAATATCTCATAAATGTCATAATGTGTGTTACTAGTTTTTTCACATAGGAATATCAAGGAAATTGTGTTCTTTCAAAACCACCAAAAAAAAATACAGGGTGTCATTTAAAATATTGGAGTGGGGGTGGCCCGCGGCGGCGGGTGACCCGATGGGGCGGTATGAAATACACTATTCATTGTCCCCCTATATCCTGAACAACCACCCAAAATTTCAAGTTTTTGTCTTCAAAAACACCAGAAATAATTCAATATAAAGTTTTCGTGTGGACACCCGGTATAATATATAACGATTTCATATGTTTTTTCTATGTTTTAACGATAAGCAAGAAGTCACTCGGCCTGATGTGATTGCGATGGTAGAAATATTGTCTTTCAGGTTTTAACTAATGGAGTATTACTAATATTATAATTAAGATTCTTTTTTGAAGAAAATATTATTATAAACAAATTATTGGTTAAATAGGCCATTATTTATTCTTCATAACTATGGGACACTGGAAACGCTTGAGCCAGATTTGAGACTATATAATCAGTTTATAGGACAATATCTAAACATCTCAACTTGTGGTTTAAAATTTTTCACATGTGTCACATCAACTCTGAATTGGCTGTCATTAGAATGGTATTATAATTTGCAGTCTTTCAGAATGTATATCTATATATTTAAATAAACATAAAACGCTTAAAATTAATCTAATATTACGAAGACAGGATGCCATTTGTAGCTTTACTTTCGTCAGAAGGAAGATTTTCTATTTATTGCGAACCATACTGTACTGATGAAGACTAACAACTCTATACAACACGTGTCTGCTTTTGCACTACATAAGAAGTTCCAATAATTCAATTTTAATTTACACATCTTTTTATATTTTGTAAGTTCTGAATCATAGGTTGGAATGAGCAACTGCCATTCCAATATTAGTCTTTCTCGATTGGGAATAAATTAGTTTCAGTATCACAACAGTGTTTTAATTTTAAATTTCTGACCAATTTCTATAGAGTTACTGGTTGAACAAATTCATATATAAAAAGGTTGTTAATAAGTTCGAAAATTTATCAATCAGGAATTTGTCGAATATGAAAGAAAAAACAATTTATCTGGTGATAATGACAATATAAGAAAAACCAGGGCTGCATGAAAATTAAATTGATACCGTTTTATTTTGCTATAATTTAAAAATGAATTAAAGAAATAATTTCTGAAACAAAATTTGTGTTATAATTTGTTTTACATTCAATAGTAATGATAGTAAAACTATGGCGTTTTAAATTATAGGCTCATATAGATACAAAGAAACTATTTGCTGGGTAAACCTTACTAATTGAAAAACTGTTAGAGAGGAAGCTCTAGTGGCTTATAAATTTTAACATGTTGTAATGGTTTTTTTTGACATATACTTTAAGGTAGATAAAATTAAAAATTTTATCTACCTTAAAGTATATATAAATTATGTTTCACCAAGAACCGACAGCTATATCTATAAATAGAATTTTTTTGACATATTATAATCTGTGAAATGTACGACAAATAAACTAAACTAAACTATATCATTACCCCATTTATTTACATTTTCAATCTTTAAATAAAGGCTGTTCTTAATACAAACGTTGATTTGTTTTTTCGTTTATTTTTTACTTTCTTATACGTAGTATAAGGAAGTATTGTGATGATGAAAATTTTCGACCTCGAGATTTTTGCAGATGTCCACGTTTTGAAGTCCCCTGATACCAAAAAAGTGGTTTTTAAAAAATGTCTGTGTGTCTGTGTGTGTGTCTGTGTGTGTCTGTGTGTGTGTCTGTGTGTGTGTGTCTGTGTGTGTGTGTGTGACCACGATAGCGGTCAAACCGCTGTAGATATCAATTCCAAATTTTGTATTTACGTGTATAATCTCCCTCTTGAGATCTGATTAGTTTTTCAGTAAAATCGGTAGACCGGAAGTAGCAGTTTACTTCAGCGAAAAAATCGAATTTTGCCAATATTTCGTCAATTACTAAGTTTAAACAAATTTATAAAGAATTCATATATACTTAAAATTAAAATTGAGAATAATTTTGATTAGAAAGTTTTTCTAAATTCCTACCGGAAGTAGGTCTTTTTCTCTTATCGAAAATCAGTTTTTTGCGAATATTTCGCAAGTCATGCTTTTTAGACAAGTACGTTACGGATATAAAGGTATTTACCACATAATTTTCAATATCTTTTGTATAAAAAAAATTTCAAAATTCAGACCGGAAGTACCACTTTTACTCTTATCGAATAGCGATTTTTTGCAAATATGTCGTAAGTTATGCATTCTATATATATTTATCAAGAGTACAAAAGTATTTAGAACTGGATTTGCAATATTTTTTGTATATATGAAATTTCAAAATTCGGACCGCAAGTAGCACTTTTACTCTTAGCAAGGAGCACTTTCTTGATAATATCTTGCAAAGTATGCATTCTATAGATATTTATTAAGAGAATAGAAGTACTTAGAATAGGATTTTGAATAATTTTTGTATAAAAAATTCTTAAAATTCTATAATTTGAAACGCACATACGTATAAGAAAGTCGTGTGGTGGCCACACCTCATTTTTTACTTTCTTATACGTAGTATAAGGAAGTATTGTGATGATGAAAATTTTCGACCTCGAGATTTTTGCAGATGTCCACGTTTTGAAGTCCCCTGATACCTAAAAAGTGGTTTTTAAAAAATGTCTCTCTCTCTCTCTCTCTCTCTCTCTCTCTCTCTCTCTCTCTCTCTCTCTCTCTCTCTCTCTCTCTCTGACCACGATAGCGGTCAAACCGCTATAGATATCAATTCCAAATTTTGTATTTACGTGAATAATCTCCCTCTTGAGATCTGATTAGTTTTTCAGTAAAATCGGTAGACCGGAAGTAGCAGTTTACTTCGGCGAAAAAATCAAATTTTGGTAATATTTCGTCAACTACTAAGTTTAAACAAATTTATAAAGAATTCATATATAATTAAAATTAAAATTGAGAATAATTTTATTTAAAAAGTTTTTCGAAATTCCTACCGGAAGTAGGTCTTTTACTCTTATCGAAAATGAGTTTTTTGCGAATATTTCGCAAGTCATGCTTTTTAGACAAGTACATTACGAGTATAAAAGTATTTAAAACATAATTTTCAATATCTTTTGTATAAAAAAAATTTCAAAATTCAGACCGGAAGTGCCACTTTTACTCTTATCGAATAGCGATTTTTTGCAAATATGTCGTAAGTTATGCATTCTATATATATTTATCAAGAGTACAAAAGTATTTAAAACTGGATTTGCAATATTTTTTGTATATATGAAATTTCAAAATTCGGACCGGAAGTAGCACTTTTACTCTTAGCGAGGAACACTTTTTTGATAATATCTTGCAAAGTATGCATTCTATAGAGATTTATTAAGAAAATAGAAGTACTTAGAATAGGATTTTGAATAACTTTTGTAAAAAAATTCTTAAAATTCTATAATTTGAAACGCTCATACGTATAAGAAAGTCGTGTGGTGGCCACACCTCATTTTATAAATTGATTATTTAGTTCAATATTATAAAACAAGTGCTTTTTTATTCTTATGTAATTTGAAAATATTCATTTACATACCATTTTGGTGTATTAATTCTTTTAAGTGAAGCGTTTTGGATTCTATTTAATTACTTTCCCTATCAATTCTCTTTTAGATACATAAACATGTTTGAAATGTTTCGAAGTTGAAAAATACGTCGCCACATACAATCTGTAATATACTCTGAGAGAAAATGAGCACAAGTTTATTTTAAAAGATTTGTTCTATAAAAAAATTAGAACATGGTGCCTGTGAAATACTTTAAACGAGTAGATATAATGCGTATTCATAAACTGTCATCGTTATACTATACAAGGCTATTTAAAAAAAGTGCAACATTTGGTAACAGCCATTGTCTTTAATTAAATGATAACTAGAACATACAAAGCAAGCAGCTGTGTATAAACGGAAACATAATATAATTGAATTTGTAAAATAATAACATATTTATTATACGCCTTGGATATTTTTTCTTCGGAACGTTACAACACTTTGTTTTACATATTGAACACAATTTCTTACTAAAAGTAAATAATAATTAAAATAATACTAGTAATGAACTTGAAGCCAAATAAAACGCTTGATAGAAATCCAAAATTTTAGTTAAGTACCTATGTGTCTAAATTTATACATTTACGCAATATATGTGTAGGTACATAATAATGTATGATAAAGTTAATAATTTTTAATTACTTATGCATCAAAGTAATTAGTTGGTGTATAGAATGCATTTGTGGTAAAATATTTGCTAATATTTCTCTTAAATAGGTACATGTCACTTTATGACTGTAGGTGTATAGGTACCAATCTACATATTAGAGTCTAGTTGATGACTATGTCACTGACGCTATAGTACTCGAATATATTAAATTAAATGCATAATATGTACATACATTTGGTAGTTTAATTTTTAGCCTTACTATTTATCAAAGACAGTATTTCTTGCTCGTCAATCTTTTGTTTTATGTGAACTTCATTTATTATTTTTCCTCAAGACAGATTATTTTACCTCCCACTACAAGTTTCTTATAGCTGCCGTCACGATATTATCCTTTGAAATATAGATATTGCATAGTGCGTTTTGTAAACTTTTATTTCGCCAAAATTCCCCACATTTTTCAATATTGGATCATCGGCTGGCGTGTTTCCAGGCCAGTAAATTAAAAGTTTTTTTCCAAAGTATTAATTTTTCTGATTTCTCAGAGCCGCAAGAACTGCTCACTTCAATGGCGAGAGTAGATAACGCTTGATAAATGTGATTTCTATGTGGAATAAATAAGGTTTGTTCCAGAAAATCACTCACTCTTTTTCATGTTTCGGAATATTATTAGTCCTTCATCAGATAATTGCCACACGAGGACGTAAGGTTAGAGATTTTAGGTATGACGAACGTTAATCGATTAGACATCCTGTTTTCATCATATTTTTGTATTCCCCGTATAATTCTTAGTCAAAAAGTTTAAAGTTTTCGACTTATTACAATTTTTCTGCAAAATATATTTGGTGTGAAATTTAGTAAGCAATTTAAAAATGAACTGCTGTACAGGCTGTTCCATTTGGAAAAAATATTTTTAGGCATGTAATTTTGATCTAAATTTTTGTGTATGCAAGTAGTAATTAAAGAAAAAGAAAATATGCTTGTATTAGGACCTTCTATAATGAACAATACCACCACAAAGTGTACATCTAATACGTCGTTTTCGAGAAATATAATATTATAAAAGCATTGATTTTTTTAGAAAAATAGTAATAATTCAAAACTCTAAATTTTAGGCTTATACTATCTTATTACTTTTACTTTCTTATACGTAGTATAAGGAAGTATTGTGATGAAAATTTACGACCTCGAGATTTTTGCAGATATCCACGTTTTGAAGTTTCCTGATACCAAAAAAGTGTTTTTAAAAAAATCTCTCTCTCTCTCTCTCTCTCTCTCTCTCTCTCTCTCTCTCTCTCTCTCTGTGACCACGATAGCGGTCAAACCGCAGTAGATATCAATTCCAAATTTGTATTTACGTGAATAATCTCCCTCTTGAAATCTAGTCAGTTTTTCAGTAAAATCGGTAGACCGGAAGTAGTAGTTTACTTCAGTGAAAAAATTGAATTTTACCAGTATTTCGTCAAGTTTAAATACATTTATAAAAATTTCAAATGTACTCAAAATTTAATTTGAGAAAAATTGTATTAAAAAAGTTTTTCGAAATTCCTACCGGAAGTAGGTCTTTTACTCTTATTGAAAATCAGTTTTTTGCGAATATCTGGCAAGTCATATTTTCTAGACAGGTACATTACGAGTATAAAAGTATTCAAAACATAATTTTAAATATCTCTTGTATAATAAAAATTTCAAAATTCGGACCGAAAGTAACACTTACTCCTATCGAGTAGCACTTTTTTTTCGAATATCTTGCAAAGTATACATTCTATAGAATTTATTAAGAGAATAGAAGTATTTATAATAGGATTTTGAATAATTTTTGTATAAAAAAAATCTATAATTTGAAGCGCTCATAACCTATAAGGGCGAAAAATTTTGCGTGCACGCTTGCCCATCAGCCTAGCCCGCTGGTTCTCTAACTACGAATGGTAGTGCCCATGATGTCAGTTCTATATTTAGAATAGACTTTTTTGTGCAAATTCTCAAGATAATATTGTATTCCGAAGACATAAAATTAAAGGAGAAAACTAATATACACATCAATATTTTAAAAAACATATTATACATTCAAATTTTTACAAAAAATGGTATATATTTTAGTACAAGATGTACTAAAAACTGCTTCTTGAAATTATTTGTTAAAATTAGTTAATTTTGCTATATTCGAATTAGTGTTTTTAGCGCAAAAAATAGTTACAAATATTAATATTATTCTCCTACAACCATGTTCCTAGGTTTACTACAATTGTAACACTTACTACTACAAAAGATAATTACAGGGCTGTAGCTAAAATTCCTAAGGAGATTTTTTTCAGTGTGTATAGTGCAACGACAGACATGTGTTTCAGACTTGTCGTCTTTATCAGTACGGTATAGCTAAACAAGTAAGTGTTGATTGAATAATAATCTGAAGTATAAAGTCTTACCATTAAGAATTCCAAGCTCCAGAAACCCTATGCATATCTGCAGTGTTCACCAACAGTAGTAATAATGTAATCTGTATTTATTTTCAGCCAAGCGTATTAGTATAAACACTAAATTGTTTGTAGCCAATGTATTAAGGAAATGTATAACACTAATCTGAAATGGTTACGAATAATTTAATGTTTTACGAATTGTTCCTCCAATTTAATGTATCTTTACTTGAAAAGTAGAAATATTTCTTCAGCAAAATGCTTAGGATAGCGATTATATTCTTTTCCGTAAGTTTGATTCCAGTGCGCAAAGGGGCTTTATTCTACATTCCTTATATGCGAGTAACGAATTCCTCGTATAATTCGAGCGGGCCAAACATATTTTTAGCAAAAATCCATACCGAAATATTTGAATACTATGCGAAACCGGAAATCTTGAAATAAATAGGGGAATTGTGTGAATAATGTTATTTTAAAAATAACCATTCTTGGTTTATAATGCAACATTACAGCTATAATAAATTGTAAATTACTTTTGCATGTCATGGCCTCACCTCACACATATTTACATATGAAGGTTATATCTTTCCATAAAACCGATTACGGTACTGCAGCATGCTGCTTTGTATATTTTGAATATCCATTTATAATAACACAAGGAGAATATGAAATAAATTTCCGGGAAATTATTTACTCTTGTTTGATTTTCAAACATGTAAAAGTTTCGACGTTTTGTTAAAAGTGTTGAACGTTACTTTTGTGAATAAATTATTTATGTTTTACACATCCGGATGAAGATAGTAAACGGAAATATATAAACGTACGTAACTGATAACAATTCTATTTTTACATTAACGACAAGAAAAAGTATTAAAAATATTTCATATTTTTGGTAGTAGTAGTACATTTTATTCATTTAAAAATATAGAAATTCTTCCGAGAAGGATTTCAAAAATATACTTAGTTTTAGGACATACAGAATATTTCTATGAGAATGTTTATATAATATATATAAGAAAAACAAAATGACTGTAATAACTAGACACAACAGTGTTGAACACTGTAATTTTAACTTAACGATAGAGACAATGATGGAAGGAATCTTTATGGAGCGTGCTGAGAGATAAAACTTTTTTATCTCTCAGCATGCTCCATAATCTTCAGAAAGTTTAGAATACGTTTGAAATTAGCAGATACCGTCTATAAGAACACATTTAAAATCCTCCAGTTTTTGTGTGGTTTAGATTGATGTTTTTTGCAATAAAACAACGTTAACATGTTATTAATTTAGCCCTACTAGTCCTATTGAATAAATTTCCACAACTTGATAATTTCAATAGGAGAAGATGCGCATTCCATGCATTTTGACAGTGACTCAATTATATTTACCCAAGATATTGTACAAAAGGAAAGAAAGATCTTGAACAAAACAGAAGAAGAACTGTTGGAAAAATGGTGTTGTAGTATTTTGTTTACCATCAAGGATTTTTGTTTAACCCTAGACCACTAAACACCTGTGGAAGTTACACAAATGCTAAACACTCGTATATTTTACGAATTTTTTCTTTATTATTACAAATTACTCAAACATGACATTTTCTCACACAGTAGCAAACTAAAATACAAAACTAATTCTTATGAAACAGGTGAAACAAAAAAAGTTGGAAAAATAAATTTAAATTGCACAATTCAAACAACAATTAGCCCGATGCTGGCCGCAGATAGCCCTATTGCAGCGGCTGCAATAATTTGTGGTCATCCTACGAAGACGTGACGGACAAAAAGAGCAAATGGCACGTTTCTTCTCTACTTCGACTGGCCTTTCAGGCGTCATATCAATATTAAGGATATTGCATATATCTTGCCGAATTGGGCGGTGCAAAGTAGGAGTATTAATTCGTAGCTGCAACCAAGGTTTCAGTAACTCGTCTTTCAAATTAAGCATGAATGTCATTCTAGACACAGATTTTTTTCCTCGTTTATTCATATTCGAATTATATATAACGAAAGAATTAATTGCAGCAATGTTTATCATATCATAGAATACGCACATCGGCCATCTTCTTGTCTTACGACCACAATTCATATTAGAGCACATTTGATCGAATGTATCTACCCCACCTTTGGTTCCATTATAGAAGTGTATCATCTCTGGTTTTTTTGTTATCCTGTTTAGGCTTCTATCTGTGTGTACGGTTGATAGTAAAATCACTAGCTTTTTATTCTTTGTCTTTGATAAATATGATACCAGAGTTTTTTGTTTGTCAAAACAAAAAATCGATGTTCCTGGCTGTCTTTTTCGTGTTTCTAACATATCTGGTGGAATTTCAGCTTAATTTTTTCTCAGTGTTCCAACAAGAGTCAACTTGTAAGGAGGTTGTAGAAGCTCATCAGCGACACTTACTGAAGTGAACCAATTATCCATGGTAACACATCTGTTGCTACCATGAATGCTCCTTGTTAAATTCTTGATGTAATAAGTACTTAGGGGCAATCCATTTGTTTTAGTTCCTTTTCCAAGATATGGTTCTGCATCAATCATGTATTTTGAGGCTACATCACATAACATAACCAGCTTTATGCCATATTTGGCTGGTTTATTTGGGATAAACATGCGAAATTCGCATCTTCCTCTGAATGCCAAAAGTTGTTCATCCAAAGTCGTATAGCTGGATGGAGTATATGAGAATCTACAAGTGGCGATAAATTCCTCCCAGATGTCTCGTATTGGAGCGAATTTATCTTCTTTTTTTCGGTCATTTCTAGTTTGTTTATCATCAAAACGTAAACAATCTAACAGAAATAAAAATCTATCACCACTCATTGTAGCCCTATAAGTATTTCCCGATAGTTTTGGGTCAAACATCCTTTTAACATTTAGGTGGTTGTTTTTCATTGCTCCTGAAAAAATTAGTAGTCCAATAAGTGCCATTACTTCCTCTTTGCATGTGTTTGAAATGGTGAGCGTTTTTTCTTTATAAGAGGCCGATTTCAAAGAGATTTCTTCGTTTGTATGAATTACAATTTTCTCTAACATATTATCGCTAAAGTAATGTTGGAAACAGCTCCCTGGCGTCAGCATGTGGGAAGCAGGTCCTTTGCTCCCAGGAATAAAATGAACTATGTTCCGAGCAGGAACTCTGCTTTGTCGTTGTGGTTCTATTGTCGACCATCTATGACCATTTTTGCCTTTCCATGAGGGATTTTGGGGAACAATGATATGCCTCAAATTGTCAGCAATTGAAGACAAAGGAATGTTATCATCTGATTCATCGTCACTATTCAAAACAGATGTAGTACTACTTCCAGATTGATGTGTTGTTTGATTCATTGATTGATTGGAGTGACTTGTAGTTGCTTGATTTTCGTCTTCGGAAATTTCATCATCGGTTGAATCAACAACTTCTGCTTCTACAACATCTTCTTCATCTTCGCTTCCGGATGTTTGAATTTCTGTGTCACTGATATCTTCTCCATCCATTATTTTGTTTGCTTCGGCTTCTAATTCGGCTTGTGTTAACCATTTTTTAGACAACGCCATAACTACTTCCTAAAAACTAATCCACAAATCTTACTTGATTCACATTGTAATAATTTAGATTTTACCTAATGGATCCAAATACTAAACATTCGTAACGAAAACGACGTGAAAAGTTACACAAACGATAAATACTCGTAAAATTGACGACGAACACTTAGTAACTCCACTAAAAATGAACTTACGCTACTTTCGTTAGGTATACGACTGGCTTGCAATAAAAGATGCAGCTACTGAAAGCATCACTGAATTCGCACAAGCGGAAGTACCCGAACTTGTCGAATCGCACAGAGGTCGTCGTAAATTTTACGACTGTTTAGTGTTCTAGGGTTAAATAATGCACCTAACCTAAAAACTGATAAGCATTTTATATTTAACATAAATTACTAAAGTTACTTGATTGTGTATATTCTCACTGGTTTATCCTAGTCCTTAACATATCCTGTTCACGTTACTATACTCTGTTCACTCAACATATAGAGTAATCACGAGCTGTCCACGACCGTAACACGTGCACAGCCCAATTTACAATAGAGTGCTTATATTAACAATGAAGTTTATAAAATCTTTTAATTACATGTTAAAATTTTGGAAAACAACAATTTATTAGTTTATATAAAATACTAAACCGATTTATTTTTACAAAAAATTCATGTTTTGTCTTTTTACATAACTAAAATAAGCAAATCTCAAACATAACCCATATCAACAAAATATTCCTAAATGGGCAATCCAACGACCTGTTAAATCAAATTCAATATGGCCGTTGTTGGTAAACAAACAGATTTGTATAATTAAAATTTGACTATAAGTGCTCTTATTAAACAATTATCTTATTAAATTAACTTGCTAAGGTCATTATTTAGTTATCTAAGTATGATATGTATCAAAGACTAAAACTTATAATTATGTGACCAGAACGTTCTGTATTGCAGTATGTTTGATAGAAGTGTTTCAAGAAAAAAACAGCCGAATTATTGCCTGCTTTGAAGTTTTCATTGGAAAACCAGATAATATTTTGCTCAGCAGTAGTACTGTTGTATTTATAAGCACGATAGAAATTTTAATAGCAATAACTCCTCAGGGAAGTATGTGCCACATTAGTGAAGCTCGAGGTGAAATACATCTGAAAAATGAATGGAAGAAGTGATTTTTACAACAATCTTAACCCGGCATATGTTGTTCTAGGAGAAAGAGCATTCTTAATAAAGGAAGCACTAGGAATTCTGCAAGTGAATTTTAGTTATTCCAGCTTTTACTAAAGGAAGAACTCGTTAGCACCTTAAAATATCTCATTGCAGTATCGTGTTAAAAAAGTGTAATAATATGCAAAAATTAAACAGTGTAGATAAAATTGTTATTGTATTTAATGTTCTAATTAACATATGTAAGTCATAAATGATTTTGTATTTATAATTATTTATGGCACTATATAATCTTAATTTATTCCTGTACAACGTGGTCATTATTTTAGAATTTAAATAGGCATTTCGTTACAGACAAAACACAACACTTTAATAATGAGTTAAATTTATTTATTAATATATTTGAAATCTATTTACATTTTCTTAAGTCCTACACTGTTATACATTGTACGCTAAATATTTATAATAAACTTTTATAATCTTACACATAATATTTCTATATGATTAAACTTATTTTCTTATTACTATTTATTAACTATTGCTTCTGTAGTAATTAAAGTGAAACTATTTTAATAAATAAATCTTATTAAACAAACCTCTGATTGTTTTGTCAGGTATTGTAAGTTTAAAGACAAGTTTAAATAATTAATCCTTAATCAGTGCATGAGTGGCTTTGTTTTTCTTCGTATACTGAGATAATAATGCACCAACATTACTACAATGTTCGGCTGTTATCAGCCATGCATGTAGAGTGAGCCGAAAGTATTGATTCACATTTCACAATAATGCACTACACATCCATTGGTTTTTAATTAACTTCTTATAAATGTTTCACCTAATCAAAAACACATACTTTTCCACATAAAATAAATAAGTTGTTAATACATGTAAGCGGTGAGACTCTTGAACACTGTCATTTGGTCCTTAGTGTAATAAATATGTATTAAAACCAAATATACAATAATAACCGTACTTGGCACAGGTGGAATACCATCTATTAAATTGTGTAATTTCAAGAATGAATGGATTCATCTTTGGTGTTTCACATCTTTTGCATTGTGTTCTTGAAAAATATTAAAAAGACTTGCAGAGCAGATACTTGCAGCTTCGGCTGTGAAGTCAACTGTCTTAGAGTCAGCTGGGCATTCTTGTTGATGTTTGCTAAATATATTCAGTACACTCTTTTTCTAGCACTGTAAAATTTCTCTTTACTCGTTTCTTCGTCAGTTCTGGCTGCTTTTTGCACAGTACTGTATAAACAGGTAAAAACAGTAACTTAAATTTAACACTTCTGAAAAGCTGAAATATAATTAACCTATAAACCATTTGCTTTGTTTACGATTTATAAATCTTACCTTCAATAAATCTTTAATCATTAATAGACTCTTTAAAAATACTGAGAATAATAATAATAACAACTTAAACAAATACAAAAAGCGCAAACACAAGGAACAATACAAAATACAATATAGCAAAAGCGAAAAGTATACATATATAACGAATATTTTAAAATTACAGACAATGTTATTTATCTCTACTAGCACACTATATGCTCACTTGTTCTACATTAGCAAATACGTATTTTCATCCTTCTCTAAAATTGTGATTTTGCCTGGTGGGTATAGTCACAATCATGTGAGAAAATCACAGAAAGCAGATGATTTATATCGTGTGTTTTAGGATTTGTATGTAACTCTCAGAGCCAATAGAAAGGCAGTATTAAAATCATATGTTGTTCACGCGTTTTTTGCTACTCTATTGGTTCGGTGAATATAGTATAGTGTTGCTATAGTATTGACTGTCTAACAGTTGAAAAACTTCAACGTTTGGATGTTTGTGGAGTCTTTCCCTATGATTCCTGGGAATTTTCTTGATTACTTCTTTAACTGTCTTCACCTAGAGTTTCCGATGAAAATCATCATTACAAACATACCATGGAGCATTCACAATGTTATTTAGCACCAGGTTATGGAACACTGTGAAACAAATATAATTTCTTTGCTTTATACAACTCCACAGCAGGAGGCAGTACGTCCATATCGGTTTAAACACTTTGCTTGTAGACCAGTAATATCTTTTTAATAGACAACTGGGAATTTCTTCCCAACAACCAATACATACTCATATATTTAAATTTAACCTGTTCAGTTTATGTTTTACACGTTCCTTTCATTTAAGTTCGGCATCTACATTAATAAAAGTATTTAACTGTTTCTTCCAGTGGATCTGTTTTGATGTTTAATATCACTGGAAGAGAGTTATTGTTTCTGTTTGTGAAATTAATATGACAAGATTTGTGTTCGTATAGTTTTTACACGCCATCCACTTACGTAGCTTATTGCGCTTTTAAGATTGGCAATTGTTACTTCTATGGTGTTTACTACAGCACTGATTGTTATATCATCTGTAGATTTAGCTAATTGATATTTTCTCTTACTGGAATGTCACAAGTGTATAACAGGTAAAGTACTGGTCCCAGCACGCTGTCTTGAGGCACTTTTGCATTTATTGTGTAATGGTACAAGCATTACAATACAATTAAAATGAATAAAATGCTCCAAAGTTGGGCGCCATAATGTAAAGGCGACATAATGTGATGGAACCCCCTTATATTTAATTTAATAAAATTGTAGAGTTTAAATCTAAAATAAAATTTAAATAACTTGCTTTGCCGGCTAAATTCAAATCAGATTATCTCAGGGCGATTCGGATTAATAAGAAATGATGAAGTAAACGGTGTTCCTAAACATTAATTATATTTAATAAAAAAATAAAATACCATTGTAAAACTTTAAACAATTCGTATATTCAAAACCAATGAATTATATATATAAAACTATTTTTTTTACATATAACAAAAGAAATAAAATATATTTAAAGACAATTTTAATACATTTTTACAAATAATTAATGTCCATAGATTTTTATGTATATTATTCGACGTAGTCTAACAACGGATGCCAGAATTTACTACGTCGGCTGGTTTTGTGTACTATTTATAAATACACAACAATATTAATACGAATTAAATTACATTCTCCTTCATAGAACGGAGATGATATATATTTATCAACTTTATTATGTTAATTTCAATTTAAAATTTATTTCATAATCTTTAATTCTTCAATATCAAAAATATTTTTATTTACAATAACCTTTTAAAAATACCTTATAATAAATAAAGCTTCTTTCTTCGCTCTTCGGCGATTTCTATCCTCAGCAAACTCTTCTTTGCTTGGCGTTGTCATCAACGGAATTTCCTTAGTAGTCACGATCCTGACGTGACGAATCTCCTTGCTCTGCTTACTGGAGCACAATATATTTTTTTATAAACTTTTAACACTGTGCACATTTACTCTTTAAGTGCTACTTTAATCACTATTTTTCAAATAACAATTCTTATGATTGTTATCGAATTTATTATAGGAGTTTTAGGTTCTCCTTTTTATAGAACATTTAATGTATATCACTTGAATTTTTGCTAGTCGGGGTTTGACGACTTCTTTATGAAGCCAGCCAGTCAAATACCTCTGACTTTGGAGTTAACTCTCCGTCTCGAATCAAGTCTAGCGGTCGACTCTCTCGTTTTTAGCGCGTGTTTCTATTTTATATAAAAGTGTCTGTGGTTCCCCTGTCTCTATATAGTTCGGTGATTTCCACTTAAGTTTCCCATACACACTCTTTTACGTAGGCGAATGTTTATCACAACTGTAGCGTTTATTTCACTGTTGTAAACATTCGGCGACACGGTTCTTAGAACTAAATACACACTAAGCTTATGACTAATATTTACTTAATAATACCATAACATATTCATTGATTTTAAATATTATTTCTCTTCAAAATATTAATAACAGAATATACTTAATTAAATTTTAAAAAATTAAAAATTTATAAAATTAATAAATGGATTGGTATGTACCGTTACAATTGTTTCAAGGCCTGAGTATTCAGAGGCCAGACTTTGTCGAATGCCTAGGCCATATCCAGAAAAATGGCTGAGCATATTTTCATTTCTTCTAGGCATTTTTCTACGACATCAGTTATTCGATGTACTTGATGTAATACTGGAACCAAACTGGTGATAGGGAACTTGTTGATTTTTACCAATTAGCTCTTTCACTCTTCTCAAGAATAGTTCTTCAACAAAGTAAAACAGAATACATGCATGCTCTAGCAAGAACAACCGATACAATATAAATATATATTTGAAAATTAGATTACTGCAAGTATTAAAGTCAACGCCTTATCTATGCGTAGAGAAAAAAAAATGAAATCGGATGGGTATGTAACTACTTCACGAAAACGTAAAAATAGTAGCATTACTGAACACAATTTTCATCCGGCTGTATACCAACCTCTTTCAAATCGCAGCACCATATTTGATGCACATGGAAAAATATGTACAATACAAAAGTATGTTTCAAAACTACAACGACAACAGAAGCTTCGAACAACAAAACTGTATACAAATAATTTACAAATTAAATATTGAGTAATTAACATCATTAAGGAACTCCTACTCTTACATAAAATTGAAAATAATTAAATAAACGTCAATATTAAGTTAACAAGTTAAAAGCTAGTGTTTACTTTCAACGACTGTCAAGCTTTAACTAAATGACATACATGTCTCAAACATTGACAGCAGTCTAGTGACAGATGGTAGTTAACGGGAACAGTGTTGCTTTTCAGTTTCCACGGATATAATGATCAACCCTCCTACGGCAGTTGACCACATATGAACCGTTTAATTAAAGGAAAGGAAAAAATGCTAATCTGCACAAACAGATTATTAGTATGATACTGAAAACAGGATACTAGATGAAACCTCAATTGGGAGTCTGCCTAATGTATATGTGTCTGATTGTTACTTTTCATCTCCAAGGTTATCCCGTCTTATTTCTTGGCTACACTGCACTGACGAGAACCAATGAGTTCGAAACACGTGTCTGCAGTTGCATTTTCAGAGGAGTTCATCGACTCCATGAAATTCTTTACTTGTATATACTAAGAGAAATAAATTCTATAGGTAACATCTCTTGTTATTATTTTAAAGGACATCTTGTATATAAATCTATTTTATAAACATTTATGTATTAATACTTGACGTATATCTAACATATACAAGTTAAATAAATTAGAAAATAATAAAAGCAAACCATAAACTACACATGATGTAGTCGTTTGAAATAAAAACAAATGTCAGATATAGAATTTATTTTTATTTTTCGTTAAATTACCTGAAAAAAATATGACAATAAATGTCGAAATGTTGAAGAAAATGTAGTTTTATTTGTGTTTTTTGTGGCCGCTATTTCCCAGGAATACGACAAAAATGTTTTAATTTGGTAATGTATACATATAGGTATACACAGGATGTACACTCCTGCGGAGCAGAAAATTTTCGACCTCGAGATTTTTGCATATGTCCACGTTTTGAAGTCTCCTGATACCAAAAAAGTGGTTTTAAAAAAGTCTTTCTCCCCCTCTCTCTCTCCCTCTCCCTCTCTCTCTCTCCCTCTCTCTCTCTCTCTCTCTCTCTCTCTCTCCCTCTCTCTCTCTCTCTCTCTCTCTCTCTCTTTCTCTCTGACTACGATAGCTGTCAAACCGCTGTAGATATTAATTCCAAATTTTCTATTTACGTGTGTAATCTCCCTCTTGAGATCCGATTAGATTTTCAGTAAATTTGGCAGACCGGAAGTAGAAGTTTACTTCAGTGAAAAAATCGAATTTCGCCAATATTTCGTCAACTACTAAGTTTAAACAAATTTATCAAGAATTCATATGTATTCAGAATTAAATTTGAGAAAAATTTTATTATGAAATTTTTTTTAAATTCAAATATTTCGCAAGTTATGCTTTCGAGACGGATACATTACGAGTATAAAAGTATTTAGAACTTAAATCTCAGTATTTTGTGTATAAAAAAAATTTCAAAATTCGAACCGGAAGTAACACTTTTACTCTTAGCGAGTTGCACTTTCTTTCGAATTATTTTGTCAAGTATGCATTCTATAGAGATTTATTAAGAGAATAGAAGTAGTACAGTAGGATTTTGTTTAGTTTTTCAGAAGATGAAAGTATTTAAATCTTAGAACAACTTATGAATAATTTGAAACGCACACACGTATAAGAAAGTCGTGTGGTGGCCCCACCTCTTTTTTTTTTAATTTATTTTTACTAATATATTCAATAAGTTTTTTTATGACGTTGCTTTTTCTACTATTTGCCTTCATTATTTTGGTTCTTTGTTTTCATTCTCCGCTTTGTCCTATTTTGTTCAGGTTCGCTGTCACTTATTCCTCCTTTCTAATTCTTGTTGGTTTTCCTCTTGTTCTCTTACTCACTGGTGTCCACTGTCCAATGCTGCTTATTATTGCTCTCGGATCTGCTTTGTTGATGTGGCCATACCATCTTATTCTTTGGGCTTTTATGTGTTTCATTATATCTTTCCTTTTCACTAGTTGGTCGATTACGTGGTTCATTAGTCTTTGCATTTCATTCTCCGCTTTGTCCTATTTTGTTCAGGTTCGCTGTCACTTATTCCTCCTTTCTAATTCTTGTTGGTTTTCCTCTTGTTCTCTTACTCACTGGTGTCCACTGTCCAATGCTGCTTATTATTGCTCTCGGATCTGCTTTGTTGATGTGGCCATACCATCTTATTCTTTGGGCTTTTATGTGTTTCATTATATCTTTCCTTTTCACTAGTTGGTCGATTACGTGGTTCATTAGTCTTTGCATTTCATTTGCTTCTCGCTTTCGGCTACTGTTCTTACTACTTTCTTCGAAATATTCTTCTACAACAACTTCTGCAACTAATAGTGACGTACGTGGCCGAGACAATGGTACCCACAAAAACAGACGAGGAAAACTTAAGATTTTCATATATTATATTCAAATGTATATTCCACTCTTTCAGTCAGACACTAATGATTATGGATCTTAGGAGATGATTTAGCGATATCTAGATCTAATAACCACCGCACGTAATGAGTAGAATGGCAATTATAGCTGGATAAAACTCCTCAAAACCAAATATATGTGGTTACCAGCTTCGTGCGTCTGTAGTGTAGTGGCTAACAAATGAAGGTTTGTGTCATGATAATTATTATTTTTCTTTTATTTGAAATACTAAAATTGAAGTTGTTAGATATATAAGAAAAACTTTGAAAGTTAAGACTTTTTTCCGAATTATTTCAATTAGAGAAAAAAAGTAACACAAAGTATCATACATTATCCTACACTTTGTTTTTAATGTTTTTGTAGTCCACTAATAGAAAATTCGTTCGTGTTTACTCGCATCTCGTTGGTATATAAATGTTTTATAAAGAACTAACTTTTTTGGCAATTATTTGGCAGTAAGTATGGTTGGCATAAAATGCCCTCAAGTATTCATAAAATTTTAATTTACCGCTCCCAAGTTATTAATCATTTACATTTGGAAGGGTACGAATTCTTTCGAAATATTTCATATAATTTAAGCTAACGTTTCCTTTGTTTTATATTATTGAGTTTATTTTAAAAATGTAATATTGATACCCTCATGAATAAATAGGAAGAGAAACCTTCTCTTTCTTTGTAATATACTTTTCAGGCACATCTTTAACTTCTATTTTAAAAATAATTAAATATACAAAGCTTTATGAAGTATGTATGTGTATACGCGAGCATATATTGAAAATTTACTTAATATCTCTTATGCAAAAGAATACTTCTGTATACATTTTCCTATGCCCTGCCTTTTTCTACTTATCCAGAAGGATTCTGTAAGTATTGATTATTTGCCAGTTGTCATATTTTCTCCCAACGGTGTTTTAATAAAGAAAATAATTTAAATACCCCTGATGGTATTAAATTTAGCGGGGAATGTTCCATAATGTAAAAGAGAAAAATAAAAAACCGAATAGCGGACGTAGTCCTCGCGAAAACAGGATGCAAAGTGTATTTGATAATCTAAAAATCAATATCGTTCTCTGTGTAAATTTGTTTTAATTAAAAGGAGTATTATGCAAGAGATTATTAAATATTTAAAACATTTTTCCTAATGAGTAAACTTTTTGAACGACGTATTTTTAATTTAAGTCAAAATAATTTTTAAGCTTGGAGATGACAGCAAATGAAAGCTTAGCAGTAAATTCAGACTTCATAAAGTTGCAACCTGTATACATAATGACAAACTTCCTTTCATTTTGTTTATTGTTGAGGACGTAAATATAATTCTTAATAACACTTAGTTTATAACTTATATGTATTGAATTATTGCAGGGGTGATTTGGTAATTAAAATATTTCTTCTAATATGAAGTCTGCTGGGCATGATATGTTCGCTCGTCATTTTTTAGAAGCCTTATCGACTTAAACTAATTGTCGGTGCCATACTAGTTAATAAGTTTTCAGTCGAACATTTTAATTCAAATATTGTTAAATTTTATTAAAGTAGGTAAGATATTTATATACTAAAGGATATTTTTATATTGCATACCTGGCTATCAAGAAAAATAGTTTGTAAAAAAATGTATTATTTTTCAACATTCCATTTCATATAGAAGGCCACAGGTTTATTCAACATTTTTCTAATAAGCATCTTCCTTCAATCAACATTCTTCTGAGAAGTCTTTAAAAATTCTTTCACAGCTCCCTTCTGGGTTTTTCCTAAAATAAAAAAATGGGGTTACTTATAGAGCATCTAATTTAGTCAAAATATAATAATCAATTGGTGTCAAATCTGGGCTGTAATCGAAGTTCCATCTTTACAATGATGAGCTTTGTGCAGTTTGCAATTGTTACAAAGCTGCATCATCATTTGATCACAGTCGTGTTTTCAAGTGTTCTTAACGAATTCTGCGATATTGTCTTTTTTTTTGGATGCGGAGACCTCTTGAGGACCCACTGCTTATTTTTTCTTGATTTACACTCTGCGCTTTTTCTTTTTACAGTGGAGATTCTTTGTGAACTTACAGCAAGGGTACTTGTTTGCCGGTAAATACCAGTGATACACCTTTGTCTCTTTCCATATTATAAGTTTCGAAACAAGCTGTTAGTTCGCCAAATCCACCAAGGTTTCTTTGCAAATATATTACCGACAGAGTTTTTATTTGCGTGTAAGCAATTTCGAAATTCTACCTGCTGATTTATTCCTAAATCTTCTGGCAATATTTTGAATGTCTTAATATCCTTACTCCATCGACAATCATTGAAACTCTCATTCTTAGAAACGCGGAAACCAGGTTTTTTCTATTTTTTCATTGGTTGCTGCTTCAATAGGTGCCCGCATCTTTTGTCATCTTCAATTGTTTCCCTACCCATTCTAAATTGTTTGGACCAATATTTTATCATAAAATATGACGTCGCTTCTTTCTCATACACATTGAGTATCTTTTGGTGTATATTCTGTCCTCGTCAAGATTTGACGCTTCGATGTCCTAGCTGATTTTTTTTCAAAAACAAAAGACTTTCAGTATGAAGCACATTTGACCAAAAATGTCACAGCATATTGACGGCAATAATTTGTAATCGCCACTTGCTTTCATCATGACTAGGTAGTTATAATGAATATCTCCCTTCGTAACAAACAAACTCTTTGAGTGTGAAGCAAATTTGACCAAAAATGTCACAGAATCTTGACGGCAACAATTTGTAATCTTCACTGGCTTTCATAATGACTAGGTAGTTAATATGAATATCTCTCATCATAACAACAAAACTCTATGGGTGTGAAGCACATTTGATCAAAAATGTCACAGAATCTTGACGGCAACAAGTTGTAATCCTCACTTGCTTGTTATGGTTAGGTAGTTAATATGAATATCTCTCATCGTAACAACAATAACTCTACGGGTGTGAAGCAAATTTTACCAAAAATGTCACAGAATCTTGACGGCAACAATTTGTAATCCTCACTGGCTTTCATAATGACTAGGTAGTTAATATGAATATCTCTCATCGTAACAACAAAAACTCTACGGGTGTGAAGCAAATTTTACCAAAAATGTCACAGAATCTTGACGGCAACAATTTGTAATCCTCACTTGCTTTCATCATGACTAGGTAGTTAATATGAATATCTCTCATCATAACAACAAAACTCTATGGGTGTGAAGCACATTTGATCAAAAAATTCACAGAACCTTGACGGCAACAATTTGTAATCCTCACTTGCTTTCATCATGACTAGGTAGTTAATATGAATATCTCTCATCATAACAACAAAACTCTATGGGTGTGAAGCACATTTGATCAAAAATGTCACAGAATCTTGACGGCAATAATTTGTAATCCTCACTTGCTTTCGTCATGGTTAGGTAGTTAATATGAATATCTCTCATCGTATCAACAAAAACTCTACGGGTGTGAAGCAAATTTTACCAAAAATGTCACAGAATCTTGACGGCAACAATTTGTAATCCTCACTGGCTTTCATAATGACTAGGTAGTTAATATGAATATCTCTCATCGTCACAACAAAAACTCTACGGGTGTGAAGCAAATTTTACCAAAAATGTCACAGAATCTTGACGGCAACAATTTGTAATCCTCACTTGCTTTCATAATGACTAGGTAGTTAATATGAATATCTATCATCGTAACAACAAAACTCTATGGGTGTGAAGCACATTTGATTAAAAATGTCACAGAATGTTGACGGCAACAATTTGTAATCCTCACTTGCTTTCATCATGACTAGGTAGTTAATATGAATACCTCTCATCATAACAACAAAACTCTATGGGTGTGAAGCACATTTGATCAAAAATGTCACAGAATTTTGACGGCATCAACTTGTAATCCTCAATTGCTTTCATCATGACTAGGTAGTTAATTTGAATACCTCTCATCATAACAACAAAACTCTCTGGGTGTGAAGCACATTTGATCAAAAATGTCACAGAATCTTGACGGCATCCACTTGTAATCCTCACTTGCTTTCATCATGACTAGGTAGTTAATATGAATATCTATCATCATAACAACAAAACTCTATGGGTGTGAAGCACATTTGATCAAAAATGTCACAGAATCTTGACGGCATCAACTTGTAATCCTCACTTGCTTTCATCATGACTAGGTAGTTAATATGAATACCTCTCATCATAACAAGAAAACTCTATGGTGTGAAGCACATTTGATCAAAAATGTCATAGAATCTTGACGGCATCAACTTGTAATCCTCACTTGCTTTCATCATATCATGACTAGGTAGTTAATATGAATATCTCTCATCATAACAACAAAACTCTATGGGTGTGAGGCAAATTTGATCAAAAATGTCACAGAATCTTGACGGCATCAACTTGTAATCCTCACTTGCTTTCATCATGACTAGGTAGTTAATATGAATATCTCTCATCATAACAACAAAACTCTATGGGTGTGAGGCAAATTTGATCAAAAATGTCACAGAATCTTGACGGCAACAACTGGTAATCCTCACTTGCTTTCATCATGACTAGGTAGTTAATATGAACATCTCTCATCATAACAACAAAACTCTATGGGTGTGAAGCACATTTGATCAAAAATGTCACAGAATATTGACGGGAACAATTTGTAATCCTCACTTGCTTTCATCATGACTATGTAGTTAATATGAATATCTCTCATCATAACAACAAAATTCTATGGGTGTGAAGCACATTTGATCAAAAATGTCACAGAATCTTGACGGCAACAACTTGTAATCCTCACTTGCTTTCGTCATGATTAGGTAGTTAATATGAATATATCTCATCGTAACACCAAAACTCTATGGGTGTGAAGCAAATTTGACCAAAAATGTCACAAAATCTTGATGGCAACAATTTGTAATCTTCACTTGCTTTCATCATGGCTAGGTAGTTAATATGAATATCTCCCCTCGTAACAAACAAACTCTTTGGATGTGTAGCAAATTTGATCAAAAATGTCACAGAATCTTGACGGCAACAATTTGTAATCCTGACTTGCTTTCGCCATGGCTAGGTAGTTAATATTAATATCTCCCCTCGTACTATTTGTAGTTTCAAAATAAAGCAGTAAAGGGTGACTTAAAACGTTTTAATTTATAAAAAAAATAGGCTGTATATTCTTATTTTTTGAATTCTATGTCCTTAATGATAAATCGATATCGTTATCAACTAAGAGGCGAAAAATATGGGAAGATATGCATTAGAAATTGGACTTTGATTGATGAAAAGTTAGAACATGTGTTATGAGTATTTAGGAAATTAAATTACAGATGAGCATCAAGAAATGCAGAATATATGAAATATCTTTAGAAAATAGTAGAAGTCATTAAATACGACAATGGAGAGTTCAAAAAAAATACCTAAACTAGAGCAAATAATGCGGAGGACAGGTGAATTGGTTGGAACATATGTGAATAAAAGAAAATTCGTATAACCTTTATTAATAAAGAACTTGTAACGTTTAATATGTAGGATAACATGATTACCTTGGTTAAAGAGAAACTTTAAAGAAATTTAAACCAGCATTGTGGTATTGAAAATGAAAACACACAGTTATTTACTTTCGACTTTTCATTATTGCTCTCCTATGTTAATTAACTTATCCATGAGAGACAGTAGGAATTTTCTAATATAATCGTCTGATTTGTACCCGCATATACATATATGTATAGGAATACATTAATGATACATACAGGGTGTCCCACCGGGAACCAAATCGATCTATATATGGAAAACCACACATAGGAAAATTTTTAAAATTTGGGGGCGTGCGAAAGTCGATGGGGGCAACTCGGCTAAAATATTTTCAAGATGGCGGCACTTCCGGTTATACAGGAAGTAGATGTCAACTTTCTTATTTCAAATGGAACACCCTGTGTATTATTGCATTTTTGGAATCTACACAAGATTCTAGGCTAATTTTATGTATCACGTCCTATACCTAAGTCTAACTGTTTTTGACTTATTTAATTTTTTACGTGAAAAATGACGTTTGCAGCATCTAAAATAATTAATATTTTTTCCCATAAGGAAGCCCTTATTATTCAATTTGGACTAGAGTCCTTGTTGAGAAAGACCTACTGAAATAGTTTTTTTATAATATTTTGAAAACTTTTAGTACAGGGTGTTTAAAAAATATGATTAAAAATGAAATTGAAAAAAATGCCAAAAATCAATTTTTTCAAATGGAAACCCCCAATTTTTATAATTTTATTTAAATTCAAGAACTTTGGATCCGTCAAAGCAATGGTGCAAAGAAATAAACCTCTCGTTAATAATGAAAATATCGAAATTGCTATTTTGGGATATTTCGTCGCTAATCCAACAATGTCTGTAAGACAAGCTGCATTGGAGTCAGGATTATCAAAATCAACAGTTCACAGAATATTACGCAAACATAAATTTCGTCCATATGCATTTTCCATAGTCCACCATCTAAAAGAAACTGATTTTCCAAGACGAGTGGCGTTCTGTGAGTTTATTACAACTTGGGCGCAAGGAAACAATTTTTTTTTGGACAATATCATTTGGACAGACGAAGCGAAATTTACAAAAAACGGTGCATTTAATCGACATAATTCCCATTATTGGAGTGATTCGAATATACACGTGTTTAGAGAGCAGAATTTTCAAGATTCCTGGCAATTTAATGTTTATTGTGCGATAAGAAACGATGGCGTCGTGGCACTACACTTTTATCAAGAAAATTTAAATGGTAAGTTAGAAATTTTAGAATATTTCTAGGTAAAAATGTGCTTATTAACTTACAGGTGAGGGCTACTTGAACATTTTACAGAATTTAGAAACCGACTATTTGGACAATTTGCCGCTCGCCGTTCGTAGAAACCTCTTTTACCAACATGATGGCGCACCTCCACATGGCAGCTACCTCATTGACAATTTTTTGCAAAATGCTTTTGTTGATCGATGGATAGCCAACAACGGTCCTTTCCTTTGGCCAGCCCGCTCCCCAGATCTTGCAGTGCTCGATTTTTTTATTTGGGGTACAATCAAAAATCGAGTGTATAACACTCCCATAACAACCATGGAAGATTGTATGCAGCGCGTGAGGCATGAATTTGCAAGTTTAACACCCGAGTCAATAAGGAAAGCGACTCATGAACAACTGTTGCTTAGATGCCAAAAGTGTCTGGAAGTTCAAGGACGTCAGTTTGAACATTTATTGAAAAAATAATTATGCTGTTCTCTTTAAATTAAACAATAATAATATTCTGTGAACTGTTGATTTTGATAATCCTGACTCCAATGCAGCTTGTCTTACAGACATTGTTGGATTAGCGACGAAATATCCCAAAATAGCAATTTCGATATTTTCATTATTATTGAGAGGTTTATTTCTTTGCACCATTGGTTTGACGGATCCAAAGTTCTTGAAATTTTCTATAATTTGTTTAACGGTACATTGTGATGGCTTCTGTTTTTGCGGATATCGAATAGAAAATGTGTCACATGTTCTTGATATAACTTTGTTACATTCTCCATAAATAATAATTAGGTTTAAATAATCTTCGTTTGTGTAATTTAAGCGCCCTGGCATAATAATTAATAATACTTCTCAAATAATGACAGCGTCATACATTTCTTTAGCATTTGATTGTCAATGCCGCCAAAGCCAACTAAGAGAAACTGAATTTAAAATTCACGCAGCAAAATTTCCGAATAGAAATATTAAATTGGCAATATTTCGAAAACTAAAATTTTTTTGCATAGATAACCTTACACAAACTTACACTATTTTTTAATGCTAAATTAAATAAAATTATAAAAATTGGGGGTTTCCATTTGAAAAAATTGATTTTTGGCATTTTTTTCAATTTCATTTTTAATCATATTTTTTAAACACCCTGTACTAAAAGTTTTCAAAATATTATAAAAAAACTATTTCAGTAGGTCTTTCTCAACAAGGACTCTAGTCCAAATTGAATAATAAGGGCTTCCTTATGGGAAAAAATATTAATTATTTTAGATGCTGCAAACGTCATTTTTCACGTAAAAAATTAAATAAGTCAAAAACAGTTAGACTTAGGTATAGGACGTGATACATAAAATTAGCCTAGAATCTTGTGTAGATTCCAAAAATGCAATAATACACAGGGTGTTCCATTTGAAATAAGAAAGTTGACATCTACTTCCTGTATAACCGGAAGTGTCGCCATCTTGAAAATATTTTAGCCGAGTTGCCCCCATCGACTTTCGCACGCCCCCAAATTTTAAAAATTTTCCTATGTGTGGTTTTCCATATATAGATCGATTTGGTTCCCGGTGGGACACCCTGTATATGAATATAATAATGTAATGTATATATCTGTTAGTAGCCTTATGTAAATATGTGTCATGTTGCGTGTTATTCACAGCAAGTTTCAAATAATTTAAGTTGGTATGAGTTACTACGTTATTATATAATAAGGATTTTTTTAAAAATGTCTTCTTATATTTCTCTTAAACAATTCTTTCTTCAAATTTTAGTAGTTAACAAAAACATTGTTTTAGCAAATTTGGATTGACCAGGTTATCATATTTTATATTACTTCTCTATTTTTCGGTTCAAAACATAGATATGGTGTTGATTTACAACGCAATGTTCACCTATTTGTTGATTGGTTAGAGGTAAATGGACTCTTACACTTATTTTATAAATGGCCAAAAACTCATGATTGTAAGGGCTGTATTGTCGAGGCTCACGAGTTTTCCATTGCATTTTTATCAGTTTTTCCTTAGTCATACGCACTATGTGGAGCCTTGCGTTGTCGTGAAGGAGTGGCAATACGCGGATGGGACAATCTCATCGCTTCGGTCAATACAGGAACCTTACTTGAGGAAACTGCAGTAGTATGCTGTATTGATGGTCTGGCGTTCCGTTGCTGACACTTCCCCCGCAGATAAGCGAACTTTTGCTTTTACATGATTGCCTTCGCTTTTCCTGATCCATTCCACTTTCACTCTAACCCATAAAAGTGTATCTTCTCCGTACTCTGCCGTAAATTTCAGTGGGTTTTGCGTTTTCACGGGTGATAAACTTTATTATGAAGCGTTGTGGAACAGGCACATGTATATTTGCTTCACCCATCTTGAAAACAATTAAAAAAGCGATTGAGGAATATGCTGTGATCATTCCCCCACTTTGAGCATGGCCGCCATTCAAATGTGGTAGGGCATGACCGCCCCACCAGACACTGCTATCCTTCCTGACAATAAGTGAACAAAGGCTGGTTTAAATTTGATTTTCTGTCGTAGTAATTTGGAAACGAATCGAAATATATAATTTCGTATTTATCATAATATTAAATTTCACTTCAAATCATCATATTATTTCTATCTACCTGATGACAACTAAATATATTATTTAGCATCCAAATTGTTTTTATCCAATTTAATTATAGAAATGTTTCCTTTGAAAACAATCCTTATTTATAGGGAATATATTTTAAAATATAGTAGATTGCTTGTTTCACTAAAACGTGGAAGTGTTGCAAGAAATTATGCATAAGCTAAATATCAATTTTATTGCGTCATATTTTCGACGTCATCAATATTAGTGACAATAAAAGTAATTTATTCGTTATGTGGATATTTATACATTTATTAGCGGAATTAGCAAGCGATTAGTGTAAAAAGCACATTTATAAATTAGTTGTTTATTTTTAGATATCAATATCAGTACATACTAAATTTATGTTATTTGTCTATATTACGTCAAAAGTTCTGACGTCATAAAAAAATCCATAATGCTTCTTATAGTATAGGATTTCTCCTATTCCTTAATAATTTATTTCGAATAGTCTATGAGTACTTCATCCGGAAAAATCCATTGAAGGCGTTTGTATTATTCATTTAAATATATATTTAAATGTTACTTTTTGTTATAAAGCTTTCATTACATGTATGTACTTGATAATTTTAACTTTCTAAATATTATTGTAATATTATTAATATATTTGTATTAAATATACCAGTAATTTAATATACAAAAAACATATATGATATCGGTTTTGGTAATGTAATTAAAATATAGTTCCTCATACAGAATGACATCAAAATATAATGATTAATTATACGTTGACAATAATAATAAGAATAATAATTCGTGTCACATGTGGCACATAAACGTATTAAATGGAGCTATTGGTTGAGATGAATTAAAATTGCATTTCTGAGGTATGTGGTACTACTTAATTAAATAAATAAAACTAAATTTTTACGTTTCGACCATGTTTAATGTCTTTATCAGAAAATAAAAAAAACGTGCTAGTAAAATTCCTTAACCATTATTTCCCATTATTATAGTTTAAAATCGCATTTTGTGACAAAACAACAAAATGCGATTTTAAACTAAGGGTGTATAAATTTAATTAATAGGGGGCGGACACAAGTGACACAAGTTGAAATGTTGTGTTTTTAAAAGAGGTTTTAATTTTATTTATATAATTGGATAACAAGTGGCTGGTGATCTATAAAATACAAAATACCTTATTATTTGTTCATTTTCTCTTCTGTAAGATTTGTTCTCTTTGAATTAAGTACATCCTTGTAGATAGAAAACGTCCTTTTTACATCGCAACTGGTTATAGGTGCGTACTGGAAATATTTTTTTATTTCAGCGTACTAAGCATACACAATTGCCGCAATATTATTAAATCTGGATTTCTATTAACAACTGTGTCTAACTTTTGCCGAAGGCCACATGGGAAGTCACTTGGAATACTTTTGAAATTATTAATCGTCACATCTAATGTGGTTAATCCATTTTTTAATTTGAGATTCGATTTTCAAATACATATGTGTTTAGTTTAGGCAAATTTCCAAAGTATTCCTGAAGGAATAACAACTGATTTTTTTAAATTTGGGATTTGTGTTAGTTCCTTGCACTCAGAAATACTTTGAGCATCGTCATTTAAACATGTAACGAAATTTTGTAAACTATCGAAATTCTCTGCATAAGAACTATTTCTGTGTATGTTTTAGACTTTGTAATGAATTTCGGAATCACTGACAATTCATTTTCATATCAGAAAAAGTAACATAAACAACGTTCTAGATCTAAATAAATGATAACTAAAAATGTACGCGTATGTTATTGAAACTAAATAACAGTAAGTATACCGGGTGTTTCTGAATTGCACGGCACTATTGTAGGTACTTGTTCTCCAGCATAAAATAAACAAAAAAGTTCATATAAACGTATGTCTCAAATTAATTTATTAATAAGATATTGGAGCATAAAGATATTTATTTAACAATACAACATCCAAAAGAACTGTTTAAAGTGGTCACCGTTTTGTTGAATGCAGCATTCAGCACTACAAATTCATGCTTCTTTAGCACATCGTATAGCATCAGGATGATTCTTGATTGTTGGTTCGGCTTCCACGATGCGATTACTAAACTCTGATAAATCCCGATCTCCCGACATAACGCCGTTAGATCGCTAGTTTAGTAATCGCATCGTGGAAGCCTCAGCAACTATCAAGGATCATCCTGATGCTATACGAAGTGCCAAAGAAGAATGAATTTGTCGTGCTGAATGCTGCATTCAACAAAACGGTGGCCACTTTAAACGGTTCTTTTGGATGTTGTATTGTTAAATAAATATCTTTATGCTCCAATATCTTAGTAATAAATTAATTTGCGACATATGTTTATATGGACTTTTTTGTTTATTTTATGTTGGAGAACAAGTACATATCTACAATAGTGCCGTGCAATTCCGAAACACCCGATATACATATTTACATTATTTCTCTTGCGAAATATAAGGTAAATATAATAAATTTTAAAAACCCCTCACGCACCTATCTACGCCGATGTAGAAAGGATTTTACTCATAAATTCCTTATTTTATGGGCATTTTTTGCTGTCATTCTCGGGCACTTCTCGGGCGTTGCAGTTCACCATATAAATTAGTGCTATTCAGTAAGTGGGTGTTGTTTACATTATTTATTTGCTCCGTTGTAACTTCGTCGTAGTTTAAACCGGTCATGTCCGCCCCCTATTGATTAATCTACTTCGATCAAAAAAATTATTTACACCATGAAACATGAAATGCCGATAACATGACACAATGATCTTCTTTTGATGTATTTATTTATACAATTAGGCGTACGATGTATCATGCGAAATAGCAACTTCCTACTTACTAAGGTTAGTCTTCTTGCATGTATGGACTGACTTTTGAAAGTAATGTCTTATGGATTCAACTTGCAGACTGAAGGGTAAAAATATAAAAAAATGTCACAGGTTTAATTAATTGAACATGGACATTATAAATCAGAAACCATAGCATACTCAAGTTTAAACCGAATGAGAAAGGCAAACAAGATGTATCTAGCAATAAGATTCCGTTGGCAAACAATCCATGCTTTAATTTACTATCATGTTATAGCTTAGAAAGATGCCTTGAAATATTCATAATATACGAACGAAGTCAGTAAATTAAGTAATGAGACTGGCAACACTTGGGACGAGGACCTTGGAGGGACGGCAGGTGAACATGTGGTACACTTTTAGTACGAGTTTGAACTCACTAGAGTCATTTGTTTGTCCTTAGCGATTTTTTTCGTTAAATAGTTTTTTCTAGTGAGTAAAAATGATTGACATCAATTGCAAGGAACGGTGTGCTATCAAGTTTTGCTTCAAACTTGGGCACAGAGCAACAGAGACTTTTGCAGAACGTTATCAAATTTTTCGGTTGTTTATGGCATTTTTAGAAGGAAGAGAGCCGCCGCGGAAAGCTTTTATCTTCAAGAACCGAAAGTAATGTCGATAGAATTCGGAATCTTGTGCGTTCAAATCGTCGGTTGACAGTCGGCATGAACTTTGTAAAAGGTTCGTTCATACGTGTGAGACCATATATCAAGAACAACTGGGTGTTGTATCACGACAGTGCGTTTTTTACACAGAAATTCTAATGAACGAGTTTTTGGCTAGTAAAAGCATTCCTGTGACTTGAGTCCTTATGACTTTTTTTTGAAAAACACCCCTAGAACGTAAGTTTGGGATACTCGAAAATATTCAAATGAGTTCAAGTACTGCTATGAGGAATGATCACCAGCGCATTGTGTCCCTTCCGAAGAAAGTTAATTTTAGGAAAAGAATATCCAATTGTAATTCTATTCTATGGTAAAAATACGACTGTCGTTATTTTCTTTGTAGATATTGTAGTATTGTCGGGTATATAGATACACACATGTTAATGCACAATAACTTTAATTACACTTAATGATCACCGTAAAATTGTTTGTTAGATATAAATGTATATAGTATGTACCGTGTCCGACGCTTCGTCTGTGTTAACTGCTTTTTAGGTTATGAGCAGTGCTGCCGGAGCCATACGTCTGCCTTACCCGCATACGCGAATGAAAAGTACCCGCTTTTACCCGACATTTCAAATAGAAAGCGCCAAATTTAAAAGTGGTCTAAAATAATTCGAATGTAAGTAAGATCTTCAACCTCCCATATCTTTAATGCCTCTTTTTGTCGCCATTAAAGACGTTAGCGTTGCGGTGCCAACGTATTTATGTGGTCTGTCTTGATATTTTTCAAATCACTGAACATTCTTTCAACAAATGCGTTTCAAAAAGGCAGAATAAAAAGTAAGGAAAGCACTACTTTCATATTGCAGCATTTTTCAATTCAAATACCATTTTCCAATAAACTTCACAACTCAGTTCACAATCTAAACCATACTCCACATGATTTAAAAAAACCATGCTGCTTCCATTGCATGTCCAAAATTAGAAGATTTGTAAATTCTTTATTTATTGGAAATCTTTGTAGAATTTTTTGCAGCGATTTTATTTCATAGGATTGGACCGTTTTGGTTCGAGAATTCATAAAAATTTAAACAACTTTTGAGAAAGGTCAATTTCAGTTTGGGATGCATAATTTTTCAACATTTCAGAAGATTCAGTGGCAGATATACCTAAATAAATTTTGCAAAGTGGCACAGACAAGCGAATATTTGTGTGGTCAACAGCAAAAACATTTTTCCCTTTCAAGTCACTCACATTGATAATTAAATTGCTGCATAAATGCATCAACAATCTTTGTGTTTCAGGTTTCAATTTATGAATAAGTGGTGATTCTGATTGAAATATAAGGTTAAAATCTGTTACAAGTCCCAATGTATATGACATACATTCTAAATAAATTTTCGTGAATTTTTTCAAAGAGTTGAACAAACCATCGGCTTTTCCAGATGCAGTTTTAACCACTTCAAAAAAGTTACTTTGACATCATTTCTTTTTGAATAGTATATAACAGTAATTGCACATTGTTTTATTGCACTCACGTCCGCCGTCTCGTCCAGGATTAAGGAAAAAAACATCCAGGTTCCTTCAATATTTCAAACAGATTTTTGCGAAGTGTACATCCTAAACTTTCCTTAACAAGACAAGTAGCTTTTGTTCTTTTAACAGACAGAAATGGAACAAACAAGCGAATATTTGTGTGGTCAACAGCTAAAACATTTTTCTCTTCCAAGTCACTGAAATTGATAAAATTGCCCCATAAATGCATCAACAATCTTTCTGTAGCGTTTAGATTTAATAGACAATAAAATACATATTGATATCTGATGTTGACTAAATCGAGTTAAGAAAAGGAAATTTTAATTGTTTTATGTGAAAATACCTGATTTTACCCGCTTCACAATTTTACCCGACAGTCTAATTAAAATACCCGCGTTTCGGGTAAAATACCCGCAATTGGCAGCACTGGTTATGAGCGGCAGGCAGTGTTGCAGGTATACCACAGATATTACTATGCTCATGCATAATTTCAAAATTTTTGCTAAATTTCAATTGGAATTTTTCTCTAATACAGTTTCTTACCATTACATTTCAATATGTGTATATTTTAGAAAATATTAGGACTTATTTAAAGACTAAATTCGATTGATTTCAGTATTACTATTTGTGTGACAATTATTTTCTTTCCACGACTTACATATATAGTTATTAAGTTATTAGTAATTTAATACGAAAATTTTGTATTTAATATAAATAAAATTATTATTTAAACTCGAATAAACAGACCTGCGGATTGAGATAATTTAATATTTATATGCTGATTAGAGCACGCAAGAAATTGTGAATGTTACGTTTGTCGTACCACTATTTATTTAATGTTCTATTTATTACCGCTATTATTATTGCCTAAATTTGTTTATTTCGCTAGTAGTACTTGAATCGTACCTGTCGGAATTATAATTTCCTCTTTAATAAGAGAATACGTGTACACATTGATGGTATATTTTAGTAGTGGCTTTGCGGTGTGAATTTCCAATCGAATATTTGTTACGTGTTGGATTGGCCTTGCAAGTTCCACCTAATATGTATACACGAAAAATCCATTCATCGATTTCTTGTGCGGCGCTCTTCACCAACGCCACATACATATTTACCTTTATTATGACATTAAACGTATGAATAATGTATTTCGAGGTCAGTGTGTGAGGGGTAACGTGAACGCATCCATTTCTAAAACAGATCATTTATCAATTTTTTTATGCGAATTGAATTATAGTGAATTACATGAAACGGCGTTTTCGTTCGATTAAAAAATTTCCAGGTAAACCTGCTATTATCTTGTCTATACATAGTGTCCTTAACACACATATTTTTATATTTTGCACAAAGGAAGTATGGACTTGACCCGAACTTCATCAATTTCCGGCTTTTAATGACGAAGTATGGAGGATTTTGTTGCGGCATAATTAAGGCACCTACATGACAAATATCAAATGCGAGGTATTGTTTGAGTAAACAATGCAAACCTTGACAAACAGGTTTTCTTATTCTGTTCTTCAAATAATTATTACATTTTTCTGCACTGAATCCAAGATACCTCAATGCTAAGCGATTTAGTTAAATTTAATAGGTACTTACTGCTATAACATTTATTTACCGGCATCTCATACTTTCTTTGAGGTTACTTGGTACATACTTTGCTAACGTCTCATAATTAAGATCAAGTAAAATTTCTGCTATAATTCAAAAGACTTTTGGAGTTAAAGCAAGCTCTATTTATGCAAGAATGGCATAAGAATGAAACATGCAGGCCGACTATATGGACAGTAAATGTTGAACAACAGAGCAAGAAATAAAATGATTTTTTTGATAAAATCCCAGCCCCTTCTTTCGTGATTCTGCATCTGTTTTAACCAAGTCTCTTCGCATAATCTCTGCCAACATCTGTTTTATCTGATACCTGAAAAGTCGCTAGTATATGATTTATAACTTTGCTAAATAACAAATTTACAATAATATAAAGTCATATCGCCGAATCAACTTGGTTTTATATTTAACAAATCGACTACTAATCAAATACATATATTTCTACTTCTGGCATGCCTCAAGGCTCCAATTTTGAGCCCTTATCATTTAGAATCTTTGTTAATGATTTAATAACATCTATCATTTGTCATGTTTTGGTATATGCGGACGATTTAAAAACATTCTGGAATTGATAGTGCTTTAGATGTTTTCTTTCTTCAAGAGAACCTGGACCAAATTACGAATTGATGTTGGTTATAACATGGGCATAGATTATATTATTTTTCTTCTCGTACTTTTGTGTTAGGCATAATGAATGTGATTTATAATGCCAGGCGTGAGATAAATCATTTTTATTCTATTAGTTTTCGAAAGATAGACGTTTCAAATATCAAAGTAAATAACAAGTAATTGGAAGGGAAGCAGTACCAAAATACCTATGTCAAAATATCAATAAATTAAAATGCGTTGCTCATATAGAGTATCTTATTTAAAGATATTTTTTAAAACATTATGTGGAAAAGGCAGTACATATACAGGGTTAGTTAAAAGTATGGAGACGACGATTTATTGTCGTTAATATTCATTTTAGAGAATTATGTTCAATATAAAAGTTTGTTAGGATATTATGATCTACATTTGAGAATATTTGATTTTTTTTTCTTCAATTGTTTTTTAGTTACGCCTGTCCGCGCAGTTTTTTTTTAAATGGGAACTAGTGAATTTTACTCTACCATTCGATAGAGAATTTTTTTTTCTTTACAATAATATTTTTGTTTTTTTTAAATTCATTTTAATAACTTTTACAAGAAAAATTAAGCAAATTAATAACAAAGTAAATTAAAGTAAGTGTTCAAATTGTCGTCCATTAGTAATTTGACAATGACCCAATCGATTTACAAAACCCCGAACAGAGTTCTGTAAAAAATCTCGGGGAATTTCTTGTATCGTTCTGGTAATTCGGATTTGAAAATCTTCGACGTTATCGGGCTTATCTTCGTAAACTTTGTCTTTTATGTATCCCCAAAGAAAAAAATCTAAAGGACTTAAATCTGGCGAACGGGCTGGCCATTCAATGGTTCCTCGTCTTCCAATCCATCTGTGGGGAAAAACGTTGTCCAGATATTGACGAACATTTACACCATACTGTGGTGGGGCGCCATCTTGCTGGAACCAGATACTGTCATTGGGCAGGTGTTCATTGTTTTCATGTGGATAGAGCGTAGCACAAGCAGGTATTATTTCATTTTGCAATAACTGCAAATACAGACCCGAAGTTAAATTGCCATTGATGAAAAAGGGACCGATAATATGACCGCCAAGAATGCCAACCCAAACATTAACCTTTTGGGGGTACTGTGTATGGTGCTCCAAAAACCAAAAGGGATTTTCCGATGACCAGTATCTGCAGTTATGTCTGTTTACTTCACCGGTAAGGCAAAAAGTAGCTTCGTCAGAGAAAAGAATATTGTTGACAAAATTTTCATTATTATTGCAAATATTTAACATTTCTTCAAAAAATTGTAATCTCCTATCAAAATCATCTTCCGTTAACTCATGTACAAGGTGTACCTTATAAGGTTTATACTTTTCACTTTTTAAAAATGACACGATCGATGACTGCGAAATATTGAAATTGGCCGCTAATTGATTGGTTGATAAATGAGGATCTTCAGATACAGCCAATAAAATATCCAGTTTGTTATCATCGCTTTTTGCTGTTCTAGGTCTACCACTCCTTGGCAAATCTTTAACGCTACCAGTTTGTTCAAAGCGTCTTAAAGTTTTACCAACAACGGATTTAGAAATTGGATTTCTATTTGGATGCGTATCATTAAATAAATTACAAACGTCTTGTAAACTTCTGCGTCTATCTCCATAACCAACCGAACATCATAAGTATTTCAATTCGTTCATGTTCACTTAAACTCGCCATTATTAATATTAACAGCAACAAATTGCACAAATGAATTATTTCTGTCAAAGATTTGACGTACACAATAACCACTGATAAAATTATGTCGCTCAAGTTTGTTTATCGCATCGCTTCTGTCTATCTGCGATGTACCGAACATCTGTGAAACACTTGAACCGGCCTTTTCTTATAAAAAAGTTATTAAAATGAATTTTAAAAAAACAAAAATATTATTGTAAAGAGAAAAAAATTCTCTATCGAATGATAGAGTAAAATTTACTAGTTCCCATTTAAAAAAACTGCGCGGACAGGCGTAACTAAAAAACAATTGAAGAAAAAAAAATCAAATATTCTCAAATGTAGATCAAAATATCCTAACAAACTTTTATATTGAACATAATTCTCTAAAATGAATATTAACGACAATAAATCGCCGTCTCCATACTTTTAACTAACCCTGTATATCTCTCATTGTTGAACCGGTATAGAGAACCTTATTGAATCACTTTGTATATAATGTGTCACTTTAATATGTATGATTATTGAAATTGATTTATGTATAAAATAATTAAAAATAACTTTCCACACCAAATTGAATTGAACGCTCAAAAAACGTCCGAATATTAACGAGACATTTTAACAGATTTTTTTTATCGGGCTTTGTTAATATATATAATATAATGTTAGAAAAATCTTATTTCTTGTATTAGTTCGCAATATCCATATTTCGAATGTCAATAATAAAGGAAATAAATAATATGTACATAATTGCTAGAAAAATCACACAAAACATCAACGTCAATAAATTGTTAAAATATAATATTTTGTTTATGGATATTTCTCAAAACACTTTGTGGAAAAGCCTGCACATATTTAGTATATGTCATGTATACCGCATGTGTCAAATTTCATTGGGTATAGGGATTCAATGTTTACGTGCGATCTATACGTATGATATAATACGTGGCAACGTGTTACCCCTACTGTCCGTCACCAATGCCGACAACAACCGACATCACAACGATATTCTCCGATCCCGACCCAGATTTTGCATTCAATGTTTAGGTGGGGACACGTTGTGGTCCCTGACCGTCTTATTACTGGAACAGGTAACATCAAATGGCCTCCGCGGTCTACTGATTTCTCTCCAAATGATTTTTTTTGTGGGATATTTAAAAAATATTGTTTATAGCCCTGAAGCTGGTAGAACAGAAAACATAGTTGACTTAAGAGAAAAAATAATTGAGGCTGCTAATTCAGTAACTGCTCACATGTTAGACAACGTAAGAGTAAATTTCTACGACCGCCTAGGATAATGTCTTGCTGTGCAGGGAGGAATCCTTTTTTATTTATTTTATTAGGGTTATTTTTTAATTTTATTAGAATTACGCTTTTGTTTTTGTCATGCAGCGTGAACGTAGCTTAATAATTCTCTGCATTTACTGAAAGGAAAAAGAAAAACAAATTCTTGCAACTCGTAAATATTATTTCTGAACGCATTAGAAACACACGGGTCGGTGGTCCAATGGTTACTGCCAAGTGCTAACTTGTAATATTGTATTTGCGAGCATGTGTCAGTTGTCGCGTCGCTGGCATTGGAAAGGAAAGTAGGGATACCACGTTGCAACATATTGCATGGATTGATCGCCTATGGCTAATGAGAATTGACACATACGGTATACATACTTTTGGAGCGGGATAGACTATCTCTTAGAATCACTCTGTAGTGCATTTTCTATCATTTCTTAAAAGAATAAATAGTGACACATTCAAGAATTGATAATAAAATAAAATGCATATGAATAGTAATATCCTGTACCAAAAAAATTAATTGATTTAATAAGCCGTTGAAGATTAATCTTATTATATTGCACGCAATGTGATAAACGTAAATTACCCAGATAAAATTATAGAATAATTTAATTGGATTTTGAACATCTATGTAAGGTTGGTGTTAGATGCATGCATGGGATAGTTTGGATCGAGCACAATGTTGTACAGGTGACAACTGGGAAACGGACGATTTTGAAATAAATGTTACACGAATAATTTGCAAGATAATACGGTTTTATTAACATTAAAATGAAGCTTACACAATGCCATTTACGGTGTGTATCATGTATGGAAAATAATGTCATCAAGGTGATGACCAATCGCGTTGGATGCAGTTTTCGACTCTCTTCAAGAAATTGTCCATAATACGCTCCAACATCGCTCGATCAATAGTCAAGATTTCTTGGCGAATTACGTTCTTTATGTCGACCAAATTACGAGGCTTGTGAGCATATACACGACTCTTCAAATATTTTCACAGGAAAAATGCACAAATTGACAGGTCTGGGGACCTTGGAGGCGTGAAATGAGTTTTTTTGGGAACATGTTGCGGACAACATTCATTGATGCGTTGGCAGTATGTGCCGTGGCGCCATCTTGCTGAAACCACACATTCCTTGGATTTCTCCGTCTTTCGAGTAGTTCTGGTACCATAAAATTTTGGATCATTTGAACGTAGCGGCTAGAATTAATGGTGACGGTAAAGCCGGCCTCTTCAAAGAAATAGGGAGCAATAATGCAACTAGGACCTATTGTACCTAAAGTTTTGTTTATTAACCGCTCCATCTAAATGAAAATTAGCTTTGTCGCTGGTTAGAAGCTGCAGATCTAAATTATCATCCAAAATAACTTGCATTCTCGTAGCGAAATCTTCACGAGTTTCAAAATCTCTTTCCGTTAATTGCTGAACAATCTGCAATATGTATCGGTGAAATTCTAAATCCCTATGCAAGACTTTTCTAAGCGATTATCGATTTATGTCCAATTCAATTGCACGCTTTCGGGCGGACTTCTGACGACCGTTTCTCTCACTTTTTATATGTTTTCAGGAGTTCTTACGGTTCTTTGTGGACCATGTGACTTTTTTTCATTACGCTCTCAGTTGTTCTGACAGCGTAATGTGAAAAAAACGCAGTGTAGTGTTCATTGCATCCCCGTTTAGGATGAACGTGTCGTATGCAAACACGCGATATTCAAGTGTCAACTGTTAGATCGTTACTCAAATGGCAGAACATTACAAAGGTGTCGTCGTATTTGCCCCAATATAATCGCGTTAAGCTCCGTAGTATGCGTTCCAAAAACATCCGGTTCCCGGTTGTCACCTTGTATCATATCACACGCATTTTAATATGGAGCACGTGTAAAACCAGACTTGCTTCATATTAACTCATTAGAGCGACGATCACCTGGATCATTCTCTACAAACGATTGGCCGTATATGAATCCCATAGCGTTTCAAAGAAATTCCTGCAGTTATTTGAATACATAACTGTGCCTAAGATAGGTTCCCGTATTTGCTTATATCTTCTTTTAGTGTCTGTTTTAAAGTAATTTTTTGATGAGAAAAATATATTTTTAAATCTAATTATTTATCAGCACTTTCATACATAGTTTTCGCTACAAAACATAATGTTTTTAGTGTTATAATTTTATTTCTGTGTGGAAAGCATTTTTTAATTATTACATCCTCATAAATTTGGTTTAAATATTTGGATGTATTTTGTACTTCTTTATTTATAATTACTACAATAATTCTTACCATTCAGTGTTAAATAGATCGCGATTCTATTGATTATGTTCAAGCGAGTAGTGGCAATTGGATGTTTTCAATTTGACTTGTTTATTTAACGTAATTCTTTTGATTCAAAGAAATTACTTGCTTCCGAATAATAAACTGTAGTAACAACAATGTCGTACATTTGTGTTTATATATATTTATGTATGAAAAAGATACGAACATATGCAGGAGATGTGTACATAAACAAAAGTTCACGTTGTTGTACTTGATGTCATTAGTTTAATAATAGAAGTTCAGGCATAACAAATGCGGGATACATCACGACGGCGGCCGACGCTATAATCGCTTAACTCTGACGCTTAGGTTTATAATTATATTACGTTCGTATAATTAAATTTTTAATACCTCCAACGCTGTTCATTCTGGAAGCTTATTTTATACTTTCTGCATACTGTATTGTATTGTAAATTTATGCGTAAATATTATGTAAATTGCAATCATTCTTTACTTTGATTTTCCGGTAAATATCAAAAGATTAACAGAGAAAAACGGTAATAATAGCACATCACTCGAAAGGCGTTGCAAATACTATTTTCAGAAAGGAGCAAATTAGATTAAAGATAAATTAGAATAAATAATACAAATAACAAACAATTTTAAAAATAAATTTGGCAAATCATAATCAAGGACCGGGGATGTTTTAGGTCAAATAGTGTAAAAATTCCTAAAATTCCTAGTTAGAATTGTGCGTGTGCTTTCCTTTTTCAGAAATAGTATATATGAAATTTACCTTAAAATTTCGAAAATATTTTTAAAGTAAATCCATTCTTCATTATTTAACAATTATGTCTTAAATTTGGTTTGTTCTATTTATATTTCATATAATCCAAAAGACATTTTATAACTTGACTGTAACTTCTTGAAATGAAAATTATTTTTATTCTGCATCTCCAAATGCTCTGTCCTTACTTACTTTTTGTGACCGGTAACAGCATTCAAATGGAAAATATCCAAATATTCACGTGCGTGGACATCTTTGTTGTTAGCAAGAATTACGTCTACATTTATAACGCAGGAGTTCAAATTTGGACATATGAGGAGTTGTCTTGAGTAATACCACACGCACATGGTACGTCCTCCAGATAGCCCTATCGTTGAAGATTTTCCTTAGAACCTGAAACGTCTGTCCGAAGACGATGTACGATTTTCGAGCCCAGTAAGGTGTTCTTAATTCTGCTCCAACGGTGACCGAGATGTTTGTTTTCCCCACACCACTATGCACCGGTTTTCTGATTTCATAGAGATCGATATTGGCTAAATGACAATATCGATCTCCATGAAATCAGAAAACCGGAAACTCTTTGCTGATGGAATATTTTGGTTCTTCTATTTGTTTACCCTCGTCGTCTGCTACCACTTGTCTTCTAATAGCATCTCCGATGAGTGCGGTATCATTACATCTATGTCCACATGTTTAGCCAGACTGGTTCCGCATATTCACCAGATAAGAGTCATGCCTGGAGTACGAAGTATTAACGGTTTGGTTTCCCATGTTTTGTTTATCGGTTAAACGATGATATTATTTCTGGCGTAAAGGTTTTTCTTGGTAAACTTACAGTGTTGTCTAAAGGTTAATATACTGGTAAATTTCACTCCCAGACACCCAGGGTTGTCACAGTGGTGGAGCACTTGCTGTTTGCAATATGACTCTTAATTGCCCATTAGCAGCTCCCTTTATATATCCTATCTTAATAACATATTACACATTATCTTATTATGAAGTAGATATTTTATACTATATTATGTATCTAGTTTTATAAACCTTATTTGAAGCGTAGTTGAGCGAGTGTTTAGTAAAATGAGTAACTAACGAGTTTATAAAACGAGTTTCATACTACGACAGCAAATAACCGAAATAATGCAAATTATGCTGTCACGCCACGTGGCGATTTTTTGACGAATTGATGACAAGTGATAGGTAACTTGATTGAATTTTGCAATTAAAAAATCTAGAGTTAACTTCAGCCCGTGACTAAAGCGCATGAAGTCATAGGTTGTCAGGGTGTGTTTAAAAGATCACAAAATAGCGTTTAAAAGTATGTATGTTGATTTTACAATTAAATTACGAATTATATGGTTTCACTCATTAGTTTTATTACTGATGTTTTAATAATTAATAATTCACTGACTGAAGTTAGAACTATATATTCTAACACCGTTTTTTCAAAAAAAAAAGCAACGTCATTGTTATTACGAAAAAAATATTAATATGCTTGAAATTGGCCACAGCTGAAACCTTAAATGAGATATAGATATATAAATATGGATTAGATGTAGAAATTCAGCTTCCATGTTATTATAAAACTCAACCGACACACTCAAATATCCAGTTTGTAGTGTTAATTTAGTTTGTCCAATATTTTCTTTATTTCATTTACTTAATCAAATCATGAATTATGCTGAAAGGGTGTTTTAGTAGTAAGCACGACTAAATATCGGAATAGTGTGCACATGTCCTCGTGTGGTAGGTTCAATTCTTCGACCGGATAGACTTTGACAGAACACATTTATAGTTAAAGGTCTACATCGCAGAACAGTTCCTTGTTGTTACGGCAAGGTGGTGAAGTAACAAAGCAAGGAAATATTTTATATGCACAAACTACACGCTGTTTCAGCCATGCTCAACATGAGACATGTCGCTCTCTACAGAAAGAAATGCAGCATGATAATTCTGCTGCTACTTATAAATATTTAGCATGTATGTTTATTCTGAGAGCATAGATTTTTCGAGAGCTGTTTGAATCTACTTCATGATCTTGAAACAAATTGGCCCAGAAAAATTGCCGAAATGGGTTATAAGCAAATGAAATCAGGCAGAGTTGGTACGCAAAACTTTAATTTTGATTTTATCATTTGTCAGTTTTTGAAACATTTTTGCCTGAGTTGTGAGATAACATTATGCAAAGTCTTATTTTTAAATTATCTGCTCCTAAATGTATACACTATATAGCTGTTTGAATCTACTTCATGATCTTGAAACAAATTGGCCCAGAAAAATTGCCGAAATGGGTTATAAGCAAATCAAATCAGGCAAAGTTGGTACGCAAAACTTTAATTTTGATTTTATCATATGTCAGTTTTTGAAACATTTTTGCCTGAGTTGTGAGATAACATTATGCAAAGTCTTATTTTTAAATTATCTGCTCCTAAATGTATACACTATATAACATACAGGCTGTCCCAGAAATAAAAAGACGGAGTTGCAGGTACGTAAAGTCCGAACAGAAGCAGGCCCAAATATACCGCAATAACGAAGAAATTAAAAATTTTATTTCCTATGTTGTTTTTTAGATAAAAAAATTACATTACGGACCTGGCACAGAATGTATGTTAGTAAATACACGTAAGAATGCTCGTTTGTAAATAGTAACGAACACGCATTCATAGAAAAATACGCTTTTATTTGTATAAAACGGGATGAAACGTTAAATCGCACTCATTCATATTAAGCATATTTTTTGCCAGATGGGCGACCCACTTTATTGCAGACAATAAAAGATAGTTTTTATTTTTAAAATAGGAAGGTTGTTGCTCTTTAATGTGTTTGTAATCGGAAACAGCTGATTATTATTATTTTAGAATATTCAATAAATCGTAGTTTTTCTAGCCTTTATTACAGAATATCAAGAATGTAATTATTTTTTTCTAGCAGGTGTAAAATTAAAGTTATTAATGGTTTGATATTTATTATGAAGTATCTATTCCTCTTCCTTTTTTTTAACACAAGTAATATGGAGGTCCTGAAAAGGACCGATTGTGATCGTGAAGTAGGTGGATATTTATATCCAGGGTCGGCGTAAGGCCAATTGAATTATTTATTATTTTTTTTCTGCCATCTGCGCACGAAGAAAGACTTGATATTTTGAGGGTACGTTTTTACACAATCTAGCTTCCGATTTCTGCTACTCCGTCTTTTTATTTCTGGGACAGCCTGTATACGTTTCACGTGGAGTTTGTAAATAATGCATGTGTGCAATAGCAGCGATACCAGTTTGCTCAGATTTTAGGATGATATACCGCAAGAAGATATTAGTTTGATATTTTTTAAATAATATAATGTTCATTGAGTTGTTCAGTAGGTTTTCATGTACGTAATTTTTAAAGAAACAATTTAGAAAATGATCGCGAGTTAAGACTCACGAAGGTTTTATAAGTAAAGTGGTCAGAATTGTATCTTTCGCAAGAAATTCTTAAAGTTATATTTACACTATTCGCTTCAGTTTGGAAAATAATCAATAAATTAAAGACAAGCCTGTTTTAGTCGCTGATGCTGACAAAGACGTTGTCTAAATGTGTCATCGGTGCTTATGAAAAGTTTTTTTTTATTAATTTTAAATTTCATATAGCAATAAATTTTCCTACTACATAGATCTATTATAGGCAAGAGCTTCCGGATATCTTTTTAATTGATGTTTGCGCCATAGCATGATTATTAGGCAACAAGTTGCCAAAAATGAATCTATTGTCTTAGGTGATGTTATTCCATGAATAAAAAAATTAAATGTTTTTAGTTATTGTACTTGCTCAAGACGTTATATAGATTATCCTGGTCAGTTATAAGGGGGTGGTGCTAGTAATTTATTTGTACTTGTTAGTACTCCATAGACAAAAACAAATTACCTTCTTGACTCAATCAATATTATTATTATATGTATAAATGTGAACTAATACTTTTATTATTGTATTTCAAAGTTGATTATTATTTGAAATTGTGCTTGACCATGAGAATAAGTTTATATTTCTCAATTATTTATATAAGTTGGCTAAAGAATTGTTTAATGTTTGTTTTTATCCCACGAATGATAATTCCTACTTGAAATAATGCACCTGTATGCGGTTTATTTCTGCAGTTATAAATATTTCTGTAATTATACCAACGTACTGATTCGACAGTTACAATTATTCTGATATCATTTCTGGTTTTAGATATTAAGTCTTTATAATTCACCCCATTCAACTAATGAAAAATAATAATGTCTCCCTCCATTCAATACATTTTATTTTAAAATTAACTTCGTGTTTATTGTTTATTTTCATAACTCTAGGACATTGCTCGACCTTCCGTGAACATATAATGAGGAGGGACTAAATTGCTCACTTGTTCACCTCTGCCATTTCTTGCTTGTCCTTTAGGATATTTTAAACTAATGAAACGCCATATTATGTACTATATTGTACAATAAAGATCATTTTTGTATTGTCAGATTTTTGTTTGATATACAAGGACATGTATTTCTCTTCCAGGTCTAGTACATAAAAATAATAAAACATGAAAATTTGCCCCGATTCAAGTACATATCTTACATCCCATGTTTATGGGATATAATAGTACCACCATTGGTTATACACACAGATATTGTCCAAAAGGTATACCTATATTGAAACTAAATCTTAGGCTTTCACAGTTGTCGTTAAGACTTACTCCTTGGCTTCAAGGCTGAATCTGTGTCTTCTTCTAATGCCGATGGTTCATCCACTATCCTATGGTGTATATTCAGGACTGTCCTTCATCGTTTTCTCTGTTCATTAAATTTTGTTTGTTCTTAATATATCGAGGTTGTATTTTCTTGTTTGATTGAGTGACCGTTGTTGTGCTTGTTGTTGTTCAGCTCGATTGATAACATGCAAAGTGTTCGTTAAAGCGTGTTTCTATGTCACGTTTAGTTTATACTACATACAACTTATGACATTCCTACAGGAAATTTTCAAGGCTTCATATTTTTGTTTCATTTTTATTTTATCTTTCGGAAATCCTACAAAGTTTGTGTTTGATGTTGAATAATTTTTCCGCAGCTGCATCACTGGTCTCATTAATTTGATCAAAATATAAGGAGTTTGGAAATAAGTCTACATGCTTTGCTAGCCTTAGAATATTTCGCCTAGATTAATTAAAGGAATCAATCCGAATTTACGACAAAGGAAAACAGTGTGTGATAGTAGAATTCACTTACTGTAACCTTGGGCTTACTATATAATGACCTACAAAGTTGATGTAACTTCTACGGATGTCTGATGGCAAAATTTCCGTGGTGCACTTTTACAGCTCATTAAAAACAGAGCACTAGTTTTGAAGTTCAACAAAAGATCTTCAAGTCCGAAAATAAAACGCGGCTAGTTTTTCACGTGACTATGCAATTGTTTTTAACTTTTTTGAATAGACCAGAAAATCAATAAAGTGTTAAGTAGCTTACCCTCAAAGAAACACAGATGATTAAATAATAACAATGAATAACACAAATATTATTTAAACAATGAAAATAAAAGTTGATATTTTTTAATACATGATATTTGAAATGATATAGACAAAGTAGCAATAAATTTAATAATAATATGTTATCGATTATTCAATAATAAATTTAACATGTGCTCTAGTCGTAATTAGAAATGACAATAGAATAACATAAGAAATTGATAAGTTAACATTATATAATCTCAGAGCTGAACAAACAAAATTATACATAAACGATTAATTAATCAATAAACGAATTTATTGTTGAATCGTTTTGGCAATTGGCACGGCTAAAGCACGAACTGAAGACGACGATTGAATACCATAGAAATTTCCATCAACCGAAACAATTTCAGAGCAATAAAATTGAACTAATTAATTAATATTTTTCGATATAAAGCTTCTGTTTGTCAGATACTATTGCATGAAAACCAGTTACCCATTGAATAGTATAAATAAAGATATTAAATATTACTTTGCTATACTTATATATTATTTAATTTTTGGCTATTCTGTGTACTGTGCATTATTGACAAATTTTGCTTGTTTGGATGACAATTATAATAAATGTCGAAAGGTGTATGAATATTATTTATGACAGTCCTGAAATACATTTTATCGCCAACCGCCAGTAAAGTGATGCGTTACCATAGCGTTTTACGGAGGTAAAGAAACACTTTATCGTACTGTACAATAATAGTACCGGGTGGTGCAATAGTGTGTCGGCGGAGCTTAGTGTGAAAACTAATAACGCTACAGCAATGAGACTTTACGTACGTATGTAGTATGCGACTGTGCATTTTCTAATTTTATTTACAAATATACAGGGTGTTCCAAATTTTCGCAACCACATTCAACTTGTTTATTTTAAATACATTGCTATACTTTCTAGATATTATAATGATAGCCATTCAAATTATCTTTGCAATGATATATGGATATGTGCACTTCAGACTGTTCGTTTTGATTTTATTGATAATATTGTTAAAATCTTGACAGTTGCAGCATCTAACATTTTAAGCTGTAGTCTGTAAATGGGTAGAATGCCTCACGAAACTCTTATGTCTCTAATTTATGGACTAACACGTTATTTGTTTTGAGGTTGAACAAAGTGAATAAATATACAGGGTGTTAAATATGTCGTGTCTAAGTTATCGATTTTTATTGGTTATTTTCTCGTTTTTTTTAAATCTAACCTATAATATTTTTATAAGTCAGCATATTCCTTGTAAAATCGCCTTTAAAATGGTACCAATAACATAGTACTTATTTCTAGTATTTTCAAAGTTATAACCCTTTAATGGGATATACTCATGTTTATAATATGCAATATGTGGGGCATCTAATAGTTGGTTGGCCTTGGCTTAAAAAAAAAATGGCTGTACAACCAAACGTCAAATCTCTACTTCAAAAGTCCATAAAAAGTCGTTTTCTGTATTTTCTATTTTCTGTAATTGCGTTTTGTTGTTATAAATTAAGTTCGGCTAGTGAATTATTAATTTCCGTTTGTTTGTTAGTAGTTGTTACGTGTTGTATTTACCTTGTTATCAGTTATATCGCTTTATTGACATTATTTCTCATTTAGATACCATAATAGTTTATTGTTGTTTTTGCTTTAAAATGAATTTTTTGAAAGAGGAGCTCATAGACATGGTATTTGCTCTTGGCGCTAGCAACAGAAATCCATTTTTAGCATCAAGAACATATGCGATGGAATATCCCGACCGAAGAGCACCGGATAGTAAAACGTTTGAAAATTTGTTAATAAGGTTTCTTCGAACGGGTTCAGTGAATTACGTCGAACATGAAAGAAGTAAGACTATGATTACAGAAGATAATGAAGTGATAGTCGTCCAGTCCATTGTGGAATATCCGCACGTATCTACAAGGATAATTTCGAAACAACACGGGATAGAAGTCACTGCTGTAAAAAGGATTTTAAAAAAACATAAGTTTCACCCTTACAAAATTCAAAATCATCAAGGCTTATTACAAACGGACTTTGAAAGGAGACTAGTGTACTGTGAATGGCTACTTTTACAATTACGACATGATATAACTTTTCTAGATCATGTGCTTTTCACAGATGAAGCAACATTTGCTAATTGTGGAACCACAAACAGAAAAAATACCCATTATTATGACACTACAAACCCACATTTTGTTCAGCCAATTTTATCAACAAAAATGGAGTGTTAACACATGGGGAGGCATCATAGGAAACACTATTATTGGTCCATTCTTTTTTGATAATACTTTAAATTGTGCAATCTACACAAATTTCCTACAAAATAATTTACCATTGCTATTAGAAGGCCTCCCAGATAACGTCATCAGGAGATTGTGGTACCAACATGATGGTGCACCAGCACATTATGGTGCTGCTGCAAGAGCACATTTAGATAGGGTATTCGCCAATAAGTGGATTGGGAGAGGAAGTTTGATAAGCTGGCCACCACGATCACCAGATCTCACACCTTGTGATTTCTTTCTGTGGCCAACTGTAAAAAACATTGTTTACGCAACACCTCCTACAACGGCAGAGAACATGCAGCAACGAATAAGAAACGCTTTTCTTCAATTAAGTGAGAATAACTTAGCTGAGAATGTAAGTCTGTCGATACAGAGACGGTTGAGAGCATGTGTAGAGTAGAATGGAAATATATTTGAACACATTTTAAATTAAGATTGTTTTATTATCGAAAATTTTCAAAATGTATTTGTAAAACTAATGATAAAGCATTTAAAAAACAGGTGTTTGTTAAAATTACTTTGTTTTATTTTCATGGCCAACCAACTATTAGATGCCCCGCATTTTGCATGTTATAAACATGAGTATATCCCATTAAAGGGTTATAACTTTGAAAATACTAGAAATAAGTACTATGTTATTGGTACCATTTTAAAGGCGATTTTACAAGGAATATGCTGACTTATAAAAATATTATAGGTTAGATTTAAAAAAAACGAGAAAATAACCAATAAAGATCGATAACTTAGACACGACATATTTAACACCCTGTATATTTATTCACTTTGTTCAACCTCAAAACAAATAACGTGTTAGTCCATAAATTAGAGACACAAGAGTTACGTGAGGCATTCTACCCATTTACAGACTACAGCTTAAAATGTTAGATGCTGCAACTGTCAAGATTTTAACAATATTATCAATAAAATCAAAACGAACAGTCTGAAGTGCACATATCCATATATCATTGCAAAGATAATTTGAATGGCTATCATTATAATATCTAGAAAGTATAGCAATGTATTTAAAATAAAAAAGTTGAATGTGGTTGCGAAAATTTGGAACACCCTGTATATTTGTAAATAAAATTAGACAATGCACAGTCGCATACTACATACGTACGTAAAGTCTCATTGCTGCAGCGTTATTAGTTTTCACACTAAGCTCCGCCGACACACTATTGCACCACCCGGTATATTACATATCGAGGTGGAAAGTGTTTCATAACTGTCGAGAGATTAACTTTATCTCGAGACGGGAATTAAACTTTTCACCGAGGTTTGTATACTATTTTATTTACAACCATAATTATTACATTTATTTGTGATAAAAATTCCGGTAAAAGTTTTGACATATTGAGTTGTCGGATTTGTGTTGTTCTAGCGTAAACGTCAAATAAATATACGTCAGTTTTTTTCGATGAATAGATTATAAAAGAAATGTTGAGTAGTAAAGCCTTCAAGGACTGCACTCCACTTGAACTGAGGGAAACTGTCCTACCGTAGCAATCGAGATATCTTTGCTCGAATGTAGGACAAGAAATCACTATTTCATAATATCAGCAATAGCAGGGCGGCCTATCTACATGGATTCAAGCTTCCAATAATTCTAGTGTAACAATTAATTTTATTTACAACCATACAATTAATAATTATTTGTGATAAAAATTCCGATAAGGTTTTGACATATCGAGTTGACAGTTTTGTGATTGACATTGAGGTTAAGAAACGCGGGCAGTAATAGAGGGCGGGAAGTAAATAAGGGCAGTAATAAGAGGGCGGGAAGTAAACGTGAACAAAGTCACACTTCCCAACTTTTAAAAAGTCAGAAATGCCAACATTACGCGTATGGTTGTAAATAAAGTACTTTACCTGCCGCTAATATCTGTCAGCGTAGCCATGACTGATGACTTTAAAAATAAATCGTTTGTCACTGTCATAAACTGTCATAAGTTATTATATCTTTATTTCTTAAATTAACAATTTTCACGGTTGGCGATAAAATTTTGTATGCACCACGTCAGTAAAGTCCCTTTACCGAACTCGTCTGTTACTCGCCGCGCTCGCTTCACTCGCTTGGCTCGTAAATCAGACTCGTTCGATAAAGTATCACTTTACTGACTTGTTACATAAATAACTATTGTAGGTTATATTACTTGGCTGGTAAAACTTTGTTGAAACTTGTATCTCCTGAATTAAATTACCAACGTGTGGTGGTTCACTAACGAACTTATTGTTCAACTATTATTAGAGAAAATGTAAAAATATAATGGTCAGCAATGATAACATAGTATTATTAAAGTAAGTAATTGAAAATAAAAAGCAATTTATACGCAATATTTTTTTCTAAACTCTCATAATCAACACTGTTTAAATTATAAAAGAAACAACACAGTTACTACATCACTGAAGAAAATAATTATTAATTAACTCCAAAATGTACTGGCTTACAGCAAAGAAATACTTACATATGAAAACATAATCGGTGTCAATAATAACAGAAATTCAGATTTGATTGGTTATGGAAATAATTTTCTTTGAATTTCGATATTCCTCGGTATCACTGGGTATTCTTTTTTATTCTGAGAGTTACTTGCACGCATATGTAAGAAATCCTATTCACGGTTTAGTACTTAATCAAGTATCTCCTAGACTAAACACCAATGAAACATTTTCCTCTTAACTATAATCTTAATCACTGATTAGTACTATCGGTATTGCTAAAATACAAATTTGTACGAATTAGTATTTTAATTAACGATTAGGCTAACTGGCATTTTAGCAGACGATGGAAAAATCTAGCTTTACAATGTAAATATCTAATTCAAGATTAATAAAGTATTATATGCAGGGATTACTGATGTAATTAGTCCACTTTATTAATTGTGTCTCCTGTTCATACGCAGTACTTGTAATTTTGAATAACACACTAATAATGATTAATTTACACTAAAGATTTCTGGCAAGAGTTCAACACACCGGGATACCTAAACAGTATACAACATATAGAAATACATTCGTATTATGAAAATTTTACGTTCTATTTTATTTGTGAAATACATCCCACTAAAAACTTTCATCTGCTTAATTTTGACGGTGCGAAATTATGAGATATTTCTCCATTGGCCAACGACAAGTATCATGTATAATAAAGGTATGAAATAAATGGAAATCTCGTTTCCTCTCAGTGGTTATTTAGGGAATTCTCCGATGTAATTTCTCCGTGGAAAACGAGCAATTGACGAGATCAATCTGCAAGCACGCGATAGCGCGTTGGAGGAGATTCGAGTAAGAAAAATAAATTTTCCCATTTCTTATCCTGCATTGGTTATCTCATGCGTTTGATGTTGACAAATGGAGTATTGCCACTATGCTTGTGTTTGTATGCGTTTGTGTGTGTCGGTACGTGAGTGCTTATGGAAATAAGACGAATGCGTCTGTCAGTCGTTTACGAAGACAGTTCAGCAAATTCAAAAGAATGGAAGTCAAGTTTTGAAGTAATATTAACTTTGGTATTATGGTTTTTCTTTATGTATTATAGAACCACGTATACATAATAATATGTCAGCAGGTATACGAAGTTTTATTAAAAATTTTTGATTTCGTATGAAGTAATGAAAGGATATATTATTATCTTATATAAGAAAGATGTACCAAATGAATTTGGAATTATTTTTGTTTTGCTTTGTCATTAGTTTAATATGAAATATTTTAAATGAATATAGTAAAGAAAACTTGATAAAATAAACGTTGTAAATAACTTATTAAAAGACTTATACCTGCCGACAGAAATGACAATGAATAATTCCAGCGGAATTACTATAACTACTAATAATTATTAGTAACTAGCTGACCCGCCAGACGTTGTTCTGCTCTTTCCGGTAGGTGGCGCGATGAGTTTGATTTGGTTAAAGTCCTGTATAAGGAAGTCTGGACAGAAGAGGTCGTTGTTGCGATTCGAGTACCGAAAATGTATTAATGACTCGACCATAACGCCACCTATTGGGTTCAGACGTTGTGATTTTCTATTTTTGCACTAAACCAACCTATATTGTGAATATGACTGATTTTGGTAATAACTTGATTACAGCGCCACCTATCGGATTCTAGCATAGCTACCAACCATCGTCTCCACATAATAAATTTATTTTGTAAATATGACCCCAATTGGTCAAGTCGTTCAGATGTTCCACGATTACTAACAGACGCACCAACGATTATATATATATTTGTCCGAATTTTCCGACTTTCTTTTGTAATAGTCCCAAATGTTTCAGGACCATAACGAAAAAAAAACAAAACAAAAATGTACGCATATCCATCGTTGGAATTGTGAGCTATGGTCTTGAGTTTATACAAAAATCCTTGAGAAAAAAGCACTTACAGTTTTCTCGAATTTTCCAATTTTCCGGGCAACTTTTCCAATTTTTCTTTTCCTAAAAACCCTATTACGAACATTTTTGAAAAAAAAATTGGCACCAATCTTATAAAATTACAGAGTCACTTAATATATGATTTATAGATAGGTAACTCATTTAGTAGTGTCAGAGAATACTATTTAATATTAAAATTAAAATATGTACACCAAGTGCTTGCCTGCAATCTGCGAATGCATTTACTATGTGATAAAACGACGACACCGAGAGTTTGTATGAATTAGCACGAGAAAGCAATATACAAACTGTTCTATTGGTTAAGTGTAGTCGGGCTAGACTGACTTTCGTTTAGGATAGCAGCTGCACTTGCGCATTCCATTTGAATTTTGTTAACTGTCGGGTCGATGTCTAGTCGACTTTCAGAATTTTAGTTTGTTTCCTTTTGTATTTTACAATACTATGGAATTATTTACTTTTTATCTTAATAAGAGTTTTGCTATTGTTACGTTTCCGTTTTTTATATCAGAAATATTTCTTATCTTGATATTTTAAGAAAAAACAGAGGCTACCCCCTTATTCTCCCACTTATAGTGGACCAGCTTGTTTAGTATATTCATCCGCAGGTAGACCGCGTGCACACTGTATAATAATCACTCACTACTAGCCTTATTTAAATCGTATCAATGTTATACCTACCATGTGTAGATAGCTGAACGTTAAAGTTATTGTTGTCAACTTAAAAAAAATATTGGGGAACATTAGAAACATGATGAAATTTGAAACTATTCTAAACAAATTTACTTTTTGTATTTCTTGCATATTTCAAGAAGAAATGAGTAAAATAAGTAATCAAGAAAATTCCTTAGGTTTATTCGCAAAAACAAGGTTCCATTGAATTTTACGTTTTACAAATTTATTTTGCAGCATGGGTTTAGATACTATACACTCTAGCTCTAGACAAGATACTCAATATATCTTCAAATAAAACTCAGTAATTAGTACGTTATGAATGTTGAAAAAAAATAATGGATATCAAGTAAATGGGTCAATTATATGCTTTCCAAGACATGCAAATAAAAAGCTGTAGTAAATTGTACTAGTATCTAATTTGTTCGTTTCAACCGTAACAGTATATCGAAATAGAGAATTAGTTCTACAGAATAAGTATTGAGCCCGGACAATTATTAACACGTATTTCCTTGCGTCCTGCGAACTTCTTGAATTCGATATCTCTTATTATACCCTTCTTGACTCCATCTATTTTTATTCGACATCATTAGTGATTGTCCATCACCTCGAGCAAATTGTAGGAAATAAAAGTCAAGTAGTCTTGAATTTCCTTTTCCTAATGGAAGTGTTCTTTTTCTGGACTAGAAAGATTTTCGTTTTTTTTTGTCGAGCTTGGCGACTAGTGTAGGATAACATGTACTCATCGTATATAATATATATTAGTACTGAATTTAAAGTATGTCTACAAATTGTCTTTGTATTGAATTTTAATATAATTCTAATAATATATATATATGTTTATCAAAGGTCCAGCGGTATATAAAACTGTACATCAATTGCTCCCCTATAAGAGAATTAAATTTATTATACATAGAACTAAGAAAATAAAAAATAAGGAATTGTAATTGGAATTAACTGTATAGTATAATATCAAGTGGTTCAATAAATATCTGAAATTAAGCCCCTGTCATCCCTTCCTGTGGGAAATTCTAAATAAATGATATAATTTTTGTTCTACCTTCTTGTAAATATGAATATTTATGTTAAAACTAGTGGTCTATAAAAATGTACATAAGCTAAATAATATATTTTATTAAAAAATATTTTTGGAATTCATATAGTTACAGTTTTGATATGAAATATTGCCGTGGTCCTCAACGTAATAAAATGCTATAGATTTGGTTAATTTTTCAAAAAGTATTTGTAGGACAGAAATTTTTTTTATGTAGTTGTATTTTAAGGTTTATTTTTAGTATTATTCAGTATATTGCTAGATATGTTGTTTGTGCGAAACGAGGACACATTATATAAAGCAGTACGTGTAAAGAAGAAATTTTGTAGATAGGTAAAATTTGTAAATATATGTATATTTGTATTATTCAAGGATTTTAGACATTCATTTTTCACTTTATTCATAGAAAACCTTGTATAATTATTGGTTTTTATAATGTGCTACTAGGTAACATCCTATATACTTTAGAAAGAGTAATATAGTAATGCATATTAAGTGTTTGTACAATGCAATAATTTACGATTTTTAAAAATTGATTTTTAAATATGGGTTTCTGCGTGTTGTGAATCTTTCCTAACTAATAGGCGCAAATGAGCAAAAGATAAATTCTATTTATCATTTACCATGATGTTTATCTTATTCAATATTTAATTTCAATTTTTGTTAGACATTAGATTTTCTATAAAACATTTTTGATTGTATGTAATCATGTAAGAGTTTAAATTTGCTACAAATAATTTTCACCAGGATAAGATTGTTAAGATTTAGTGATGGACTTAAGGAAATTAATGAGTTATACGAAAGCTCAGAGTATTCATTCTAAATTTAATTTAACGGCTTCTAGCATAATATTTCATTTGAATTATTTTTCTAAATTTTGTAAATTAACTGGAGAATATAATCTCATAGATGAATAGCTATTTTGCGTAGTTGTGAACTTGGGCAGAGTAGAATAAACCTTGTAAAAGGTTCATACTGTAAGGGTCTGCACAAGCAGCAAACGTTATTGTGTATATTGGTGATGACGCTTTTGACCGGGAAAATATACAATCGTGTTATCACCAAAATAGTTAACGGCATTTGTTTATAATCCTAGCAGGAGATTGTATGAATTGGATCTGCGCTTACTGGTTTCACAATAGCTTCCAGAGGGTGGATATCTAATTAGTTTATGACCTTGACCCAGAAATGAGCCACTTATTCGTGACTGTATAAACATCACGATTAATGCAGTAAAACCTGGACTAGGAATATATTATTTAAATTAAATTCTGCATAATAATTTTATATGTCGTATTTAAAATAAGCTAGCTGGATTATTCGTTAATATAATTTTTCTTAATTCTTATGGCATATTGATTAGACATGAAGATATTTCTGATACAATATACTATTCTTAATTTTGTTGATCATCCTGATGTTGAACTGTCATAGTTACTAGTAATTTTATAATATTTTAATTTAAAAATAAAGATTTTATAATTGTTTTAATAAATCATTTGTTTATTTTATTTATTACCTCATCCATCAAAACTGCATCTGAGAGCAAGAAGTGGGATTAATAAGCAAAACTACACAAAAAGCAATAAGCTTTTATATAAAGACATATCTGTGTAGGTCGTTTTGATAAGACGTATAAACACTATTAATTTAATTTTTCTTTATCTAATTTTGCAACCACAGCATATTTATAATTGGCACCCAAGTTAAAGGGGCAATGTATCTCATTAGTTTTTTCCTTATCCGAGATAACTATATTCTATATTTTTATTTGGCTTGTGCCAACGTGGGGCATTTTCTTTATGTTGTTCAGCCTATAGAAATATGTAAGAGAGGTGATAAAATCATCCCAGATTGTATGTCTTATAACAATGATAAGTGTTGTACTCTTTAGTCTATAGTTAAAACATTTCCATCTACTATAGACTACTCAGCTTAACTTCACTAACTCAGATTAACTTTACATTCACTTGTTGGTAGTAATTTGCCTTCAGTTTCAATCTGCCTTATCACATCTGAAGATGTGTTACGTACTATCAATTTAAACCTAATCTAATAGCTGGGCATGATCGTCTGCCAAATTTTGTCGTACGAGACATTGGTTGCGAGTTATGTGCAGGAAAATCAGTAGAATTATCCCAGTATACAAAAAGGTGACAGATGTCACATTATTACGTAATTATAGGCCTATTTGCATTTTAAAAAGCTTTACTAAGTTATTTGCGTTTGTTGTATATCAGTAACGGCTGACTCTAAAATTTTACTTCCACTTTAACAGCACATCTTCATATTTGTACGGTGTTATCATTAGTCTTGGTGGAATAATGCAATATATAAGCGAAGCATTGGATCGATATGGATAGGATATGCAACAATGGATTACCTTATTATTACTGTTAATTATTGTAATATTATTCCAAATGTGTATTTCGAATGCCACTGACAAAATATAAATTATCGATCAAATGCTAGGCACGTAAATGTAAATTCATTTTCGAGATTCGCGGTTTTGTGTTTTGTTGAATAGGGCAGGTCAATTTGTTAAAAAATCACGTATTACTGCATTTTATAATTTAGTTTGTCAACATTATTTATTTATTGTTTTATTTCAGAATACTTTTTAATGTTTTATCTGATGATGAAAATTAAATGAAATTAATTCTTGGATATATATATATCAATGTCCAATATAGTCGAGATTATATATTATTTATAAATTCAAAGTAACTTACTTCATTAGTATTCTGCGTTCATATTGACTTAAAAGCATTGCTCTCAGCAGGTTTTCACGTTCGAAAATATTTTCTAAATTCAATCTCTTGAAGTTTCTGAACTTACATGAATAATGAATACATATATTTTAATGAAAACGTTAAGCACGTGAAAGGTGCCAACATAATATGCATGCGTTTTCTAACCAGAATATGCGTTTTTCATGTTTTATTATAAACATTACTTCTTTGATGTACCGCACATAAACGAATATAATTAAAATCTAATTTGTTTTTATTTTAAACGGGATTGTTTTCTTAAATACGTGTATAAATAAATTTTGAGGATAATCCATAGTAACGAATTACTTTTGCATATACTTTTACTACTTTGTAATATATTTAACTCCGAATTGTTTTCTATTTTCTCTAATCATTTTAAAGAAGTTGTTCATTTCTAATACGTTTTAATGAAGAAAATTGTTCCGTCTTCAACTCTAGTGCAAATTAAACTCTTTCTCTACGGGTTACTGACAAGATTTTACTTTTCTCTATAGGTAATATTTATCGTTACCATATGACGATTATGCTGTTGTTTACTGTTTTCGGGAAAATTAATTGACATCGAATCTATGCTTATATGATACGGATGGTGTTTAAACTTCTTTAAGGTTCCGTTAATAAAGTTATTGCTTACGTCGTGGACTCTAGAAAGTTCACACACGCTTGTATGTGGGTTTTCTTGAACGCATAACAAAACATCCATTTGCGCATCTGCGTTTTCTATGGCACTATTCATAGAGAATACTGCCAGTTTCTTCAAATCTTGTTAACAATTTCTGAAAAGCTTTTGCCGATGGCAGTCACATATTTGGATATTTTTGCCTGTATATTCGTGGTGCCAGCAAACAATTTCGAGCACTTTCCCCCAAAACATAGACCATATTTATTAATTCAAATTTCAAATATTTCATTTTGCACACAATGTACATTCATGTACTTATAATGACGATGTCTCTTTAAACTGAAGCTATAAATCTAAGTTTGACGTTTAATCAATTTTTGACACACAGTGATTGTGATATTTTTTATACTATTGCTAATTCATTAAATTTCCAAACTTTTCATGAGCTTTAAAGTGTTAATAAAAATTACTTATTTTTAAAAAAAAATATTAGAAGTAACTTTTTTCGATTAATTTTAATTAAAGCAGTGCAAGTCATGGCAACTCATATTTTTAAGTCGTAATCGAGTTTATTCAGATATAACACCCTATAACTTTTGCAATATCGCCCACAGGCGTAAGAAAGTAATTACTTTTAAATAGTAAATTTTAAGTATTTTTTAAATTAACTTTTCAAATGTTGTACAATTTTTAACGAAAAATCGCCATATCTCAGAAATCGGCAAATACAAGTTGATGTCAGTTTAATCAATCCTTTAAAGGATATCATAAACTGTAAAAAAATTGATAGCATTCTATTTAAAAAGCATAAGTTTGTGTTGGTTCATCGTTGTGTATAAATGAAAATATTTTTAATTTGTAGAGCTTATGATTATCTACAAGTTTTGTATTAAAAATTATTCGCTATCTACATTATTAGATACGAATAATGGACTTTACCGGTACGCTGGGACACCCGGTATATATATATATATATAATATAATATATGTAATATATATATATATATTGCTTACTTTCAATAATTATGTAGCTCGGACTAACACAACATACATACATATGTATAGAGTATAATATAAAATATTCCCACAATTATTCTAGGATTACTATAAAAACAACAAACAAAACATCGAAAGGCGATAACGTAATTTATTTATGAATACATGTATCTATAAATTACACAAGTTTTTGTTAATAACCATATAGTGACAATTTATTTTTTTCTTCTGATTTTTCATGTTTTATTATGTCATTCTTTCATGTTTTTATATCCATATTCTATTTTAAAATATTTTTTTTATGTAAACAGTAAAATTGTGATGAACCTATTAGTATAAAAATAACTGCACAAAAAATTGTTATTGACTATACAGTGCAATAAACTCCTACACTTTTTTTCACTATTTACATGGCGTTTTCTACTCCTAATTATAATGTTAAGAATATTATTTCTTTTATCACGCAGAATAAAACTAAAAAAGCTGTATTACATATTGTGGGCAGAGCTGGGCGATAAGGATTACATGTCTAATTGATTGCGGCATGGATTACGATTGTTTTAATCGCAATTCAAACATTTTTGAAATTAAGATTGCTGTAATCGTTCATCGATGGAACTTAGATTACGATTGCAGTAATCGTAATTTCGACAAAGTCAAATTGCAATTACAGTAATCGTAATCGAAATGTGTTCGATGAACGATTACAATAATCTAAAGATAGGTATTTTGTAAATAACGATTTTCTGAGTAATCGTAATTAAACTAGTACGCGTTATCTATGAAGGCAATAATTATCCGAATAAAAATAAGAAAAAACAAAAAAACATAGAAGTGTTTAAAATAAGCTGAAAATTGAAAAAAAAAACATCCCAACCAGGGCAGTAATCCTTGCCAACGATTGCAGTAATCCTTATATAAAAAAAAACGGGATTACAATTAATGTAATTGAACTAGTACGCGTTATCTATGAAGGCAATAATTATCCGAATAAAAATAAGAAAAAACAAGAAAACAAAGAAGTTTCTTAAATAAGCTGGAAATTAAAAAAAAACATCCCAACCAGGGCAGTAATCCTTGCCAACGATTACAGTACTCCTTACATAAAAAAAGGGATTACAATTAATGCAATCGTTCATCCAACAAACTTAGATTACGATTACAGTAATCATAATTTAAACTCTTTCAAAATTGCTATTGCTTCAATCGCAATCTAGATCGTTCGACGAACGATTACATTAATTGTAATCACATTTCTTTAATATAAGGATTACTGCAATCGTAATCATGTTGTAATCGTAATCCTTATCGCCCAGCTCTGATTGTGGGTAATATCCTTTTTTGTACTCGCCGCCTGTAAAGTCATAATTGGCGCACGTGTAGCTCGACTGGGAAGTACGTTTTCCCGGTTGAGGCGACTGTAAAAATTGAAAAAAACACTGGCACTTTGGGACATTTAAAAAAAAATCTAACTTGATAGTAATAACATTTAGTCTATAAAATGCTACTTCCCTCCACTATTCTTCACTAAAAGTTGGGGAAATAGGAGTAATAATTAAAAATTCATCGAACAAATTGTGGCGCCATCTATCTGAAGATATTCATATTGGCTATTCTAATAAATTGTAATTAAATCAAAGAACGCAATAATGTACTATAAATTTATAAATATCAGAATAAATACCTCATGTTTGCCATGTGTAAGAATATAATAATTTAATTTTATGGAAAGGTGAGTAATAGATACGTACACGAAATTCTGAAATTAATTAGGTAATCTATTTTAGGTTAGGTGTGATACTAATCACATTAATCAACAATATTTTTATTTTGGGAAGATCTACAACTATTACAGATATTATTGTTAACATTTACAGTAAAATTTTGACAATTAGAAATCGAAGTTCCTGGAGTGGCTTGGTTTGCAACTGATAAAGTTTGTGCAACATTTACAGATTCAGGTGTATAAGTTGCAGTCACAGATGATGGTCCTGGTTGCATTATGTTATAACTTGTAGTAGTAGAAAGTGGTCCTGGTTTCATTATTTTATCTGCAATCATTTTCCTGCTATGCAGGGAGTTTTCTACATAACCCTCGGCCACTGTTGAAGAACGCCAACCCCCATGTCTTTTAAGGGTCAACAAGTCCCCCCCATTGTTCGCAAGAAGAGTAGCGGAACTTCTGCGGAAGCAGTGACCTGTATATTGACCAGGACTGTCTAAGCGAAGGTATTCAGCAATTTTTGAAGGAATTTTTCCAATTGTGTTTAGACCCACTGGAGTATTAACACATTTTTTATTACGGTATGTTAAAAAAAACCTAGTATTTACTGTGTTTCTTAATTCTTTATATTTTAGAACCAATTTAATCCATGCAGGATTGATCACTGCAAAGCGACGGCATATATTATTCTTTGTTTCTGGTACAGTTACACATATCACATCTGCTTTGAACTCGATATCATCAATGGACATTTTACATAATTCTTCCCGGCGACATGCTCCAGCAATACCCATTATTAATACCACCTAAATTGAAATGTAATATTTAATAATACATAAATAAACTTGAAGTAATTATGTATAATAATACCTTCATTAAAAGGTATGAGGAATCCGGAGCTTCTGCAATAAATCTTTCAATGTGTTCAATCTCGAGAATTTTTGATTTCTTCGAAGACTGGTGTTCTGTTTCTCTTTTGAGAAAGGCGATTAGTTTTTCGAATTTTGATATATTGATATTGTTGTAAATAATTAAACAGAACTTCAACATTGAATAGGTTGGCCACAATGACTTTTTGCTAGAAAAGCCTTGAAAATATGCCAATAAACAATTTTCGGTATAATTTCTAATATTTTTGTCTTTGCACCATTGTACAAATTTTTTATAGACAACTTCATATCGTCGTTTTGATTTTATTGGCAGCAAATTTTGTACCGCCGCATTTGCAGCTTCCCGAATTTCGGGAGGAGTACATGAATTATCAGACATAGATTTTGTAGAAAATTGTGCACTTGAAAAAGAAACTGGCAAATTGCTGCAAAAATATAAATGTCAACTGAAACAATTACTTCTATACTTGTTGAATTGACACCATATTTAGTTGCGTTTGCAATTGTTTCTAGTAACAATAGAACTGTCATATTCCAAATGCATATATATGCATTAATTCCTTTTTAAATAGTACTATTAATCTATGTAGGCAAGTATAAAATTAAGTCGTCAAGATCTGAATAGGTATGTATGTATATATATATACAATATCAAGGGAATATATTTGAATGTTATAGTAAACAATAATCATTGCCTGTTGCATTTATGTTTGCTCTGAATTTTGATGTATTAAAACTAAGACTTTTAATTTAATGCTCGTACAAAAAATATTGTACAAACCACTTGCGTGAAGACATCTTCCACGCATTCGCGCAATTAAAAGCACTCGCTTCCTGCGGTCGCTCGTGCTTACAATGTGCGCTCATGCGGGAAAACCGTCTTCCCGCACTTGGTTCGTAAATAACTATTAGCTGCTTTAGTTTTATTGAGCTGGCTAAAAGAGTTTATTCATTCACAAATAATAATTTTGTATAGTATAAGAATTTTCGAGTATGAGTAAATATTTTTGAAGCTAACAGCTTGTATTTGCAGTTTTGATTCTACTATTAGTGGTTGAGTATTTGATCGATTTAAATCTAGAACCAGATCATTTAGTTCGAATTGATATACTAGATGAGGTTTGTCTGCTAAACTTGTTGAAACGCAGTTTATTATTGTCATAGTAATATTTTTCATTTCACCAAATATATTATCATTTACTACTGCAATCCCACTAGCATAGTGATAGATTGAAGTATCTATATTCAGTGTCCATTAACAGCACGTTGGGATATCTCTTTAGATATTCCTTTTGCTGTCCATTATCTTTTAAGTTTTCTGATTTTTTTGGTTTTCCGTTAACGATGTGGGAATTATTATTCACTATCAATGATAAATTAATAAATAAACGTATAAGATAGAGAGGCGTGTACCCTTTTTGCCCCCACACCTGCCTGTGGCAAGGAGAAGTTACCGTCTTTTTGTTGTTGTAAAAATATGCTTTCAAATTTAACTAACAAAATTAACAATTCATTTTATGCTGGTAAACCGTTGTGGATAAGAATTTAAAAAACACAACAGCATTAGGAATCTTTAAACTGTCAGTTCAGGGAACAAAATTAAGACCACGAGATGATAAATCAAGTGAATCATTAATGCAACACATTTATTGGCTAAAAAATAAAAATTTTGTTGTCAGAGCGAAATAACGTGGTATAATACGTGAAAAATATGTGAAATATATAACATATATTGTTTTTTGAAAATGGAAGGTCCGCGTCTGCAATTATCTTGCTTTTTAAAGAAAAACACTCGTTATAAAATATTATAGTTTGTAGTTAAATTATTCAACGTTCCAAATTCAACGATCGAATAATTGTTACAAATCACACTTTCCATATGCGATTCAGCGATTTTCATAAGCATAAGATTGACAATCGGACTAGCACGTGAAGAATGATCATATATTCAACACATATGATTGTCTTTCATGTACTTTTCGTAATGTCAATAGTACATTTATGAAAATCGCTAAAAAGCTTTTAATTGCTTATCGTGTCAACTTCAAACGTCATCTTGAGTGGTCGGAATCCCACAACTGGTTCTCTTTATATAGTTTGTTTAGTGTAAAAATGGAAATTTCCACTGAGAGTTTCTGAAAATAACCTTTTATAATATCAAGTGTGGTTTAACACCGAAACAATTTCTCGATCAACTTTATCTTTTGGGAGTGAAGCGCAAACTGCTTAAAGGTCGTCTATTGACATTTGTTGTTTTCATTAACGCTGATTGCGTGCATAAATTAATTTAGCTGGGACTCAAAAGCAGGATCATGTCAAAGTGGTGCAAAAAAATGCTAAAGAAAATTAAACGAGATCATTCAAATATCTTTATCGCTTTTCCAACGTGATCTAAAACAGTTAAAGCAAATATTGTTTCTTCACGCAGTTTGGGATGGAAAATTTTCTTCGGTTTTGTGGTCATAGCGCAAGTGTGATAGGTATAAATTTGTAAATTTGGTGTCGTGTCAATATGGCCGCGTGTAGCTCTGCTATAAAAGTTCATCTATGAAATATACTTTTTGATAAACTATTAAGTAATATTCTATTTTACAATAACGTGAATATTATATCAATTAATTTTCGTTTACTTGTTGATGTTCTTAATAAACGTGTTTTCATGTATTTTGTTTGTTTTAAAGGCGTTTCACAAAAAGAAGCTGTATACAACGTGCTGTGCTGTAAATTTTGGAGTGGCGAATTTATTAAATTATTTAAAATATGTATGTAGAGAGCTACATTTTGCATATAAAGAATATTAAAATGGAAATTAGTACAGGTAAAATAAATGAAATGATTCAGATTACTAAAACCCATTCACTGCAATCAATCAATTATACGAGGGTGGGTCAATATGTCCGTGACTTTTTGAATTTCTCGCCTCTTAACTGAAAGGGCAACACTGCTCCTGTCAACAGACATCTGTCAGTTGACCCCTGTCAAAATTTGAACAAGCTGCGTCATTTAGTTTGTGTTTGACAGCCATTGATAGCAGACTACCGCCTGATTTGAGGAGAACATGGAAAAATGTGAATTTCGTGTGCTCATTAAGCATTATCTTTTGCGGAAAAAACCATCACTCAAAACAAGGCAAAGCTTGATAAATACTATGGGAACTCTGCACCATCAAGTTCAATGGTAAAAAAGGTGGTTTACTATATTTCGTTGTGACCGTACAAGCACGGAAGATGCCGAGCGTTTTGGACGCCCGGTTGTGGTCTGTACACCCGAAACAATTAAAAGAAATCACGATATGGTATTGGCCGATCGGAGATTGAATGTGCAAGAGATTGTGGAAGCCACAGGCATATCACAGGGCTCAGTGGTTTCAATTTTAAATGATCACTTGGGTATGAGAAAGCTTTCCGCAAGATGGGTGCCACGTTTGCTCACAATCGACCAGAAACGCAATCGTGTGACAACTTCGCAGGAGTGTTTGGCGTTGTTTAACCGCAATATGCGCCGTTTCATAACCGTGGACGAAACGTGGATCCACCACAACACACCAGCGACAAAACAGCATTCAAAACGGTGGGTTTCTCTGGGTGAATCGGCGCCAAAGAAGGCCAAGGTGGGTTTGTCAGCCAATAAAGTCATGGCGACCGTTTTTTGGGATGCACGCGGTATAATCCACATTGACTACTTTCAAAAGGGTAAAACAATCAATGGCGAATATTTGAAAAAAAAACGACAGCATTTGGCCAAGAAAAAGTTCCTTTCCACCAGGACAATGCAAGGGTACACACATGTGCAGTTTCCATGGCAAAAATTCATGAATTAGGTTACGAATTGCCCCCTCGTCCGCTCTATTCTCCGGATTTAGTCCCGAGTGATTATTTCTTGTTTCTAAACCTGAAGAAATGGCTCGTCGGAAAGAGGTTTGACTCCAACGATGAAATTATCTCACAAACAAATACCTATTTTGATGATCTCGACAAATCTTATTTTTTGGTAGGGATAAAAAAATTGGAGAAACGTTGTACAACGTGTATAGAGCTCAAAGGAGACTATGTTGAAAAATAAAATGATTTTTATCCAAAAACCTGTGTTTCATTCAAAAAGTCACGGATATGTTGACCCGCGTTCGTAAGACGGCTGATATAGAGATTTAGACAATTTATTGCTATATACCACAATACACAACATAATATAACGATTAATATGCCAACATATACGAAGGAAGATCGGAATGTTTCTAGAACGAACCAGAAGATGGTGTTGTGCGCGCGTACCGGTCATGTGTTTTAAGTGTCCCATCTCATATAAACTATACTGTAAAATTTTTAGACAGATCGTGAATATAGTAAAGCCGGTATAGCCAAGCGAAGTAAACAGTGCGTAAACATTCTCTTAATCATGAATAAAACGAAATTCCGTGCAGTTATTGGACAGCTGGAATGCAAAAATCGAAGTCAAAGGATCTCATTTGGCAAAGAAAAAGTCTTGTTTCACCTAGACAATGCCACATCCTACAAGTTGGCAATTGCGATGGTGAATATACACGTATTACGATTCCAATTAAATGAACATGTACTGTACTCGCCATATATGGCCCTTTCGGACTTTTTTCTATTTCCGAACTTCAAAAAATGGTTGGCTGGAGAGAAATTCTTATCGAATAATGAAATTATTGAAACTCTAAATGAACATTTGGAAGGTTTTGATAGTTCTTACTTTTCTGAAGGAATGAAAGGTCTTGAAAAACGTTAAACTAAATGTATGTTAAAAGGAGACTATGTAGAAAAATAAATATGATTCTATCACGAAAAGTGGTGTTGTGTGTCTCATTCTAAATGCTTTTCGATCTTCCCTCGTATATATATGTATTAAAATTTTACCTACATACATACAGATACATAAGAATCAGTTCTACATTTTCGATACGTTCGTAATTTGTTCTTGTTTCATAATCATGTATCAATATTTATAACATATTTGTGTCTTCTGAAGCCAGTTGTGATGCCTCGATACCGCTTTTTATCTTTAAAATTCAGTTTTAAAAACTATATCCTAACATAGACAATTAATTTATACTACATACAAGCTGTTAGATACGGATGCAGATAGATAATAGTCAACTCGATAAAATGAATAACTTGTATATCTATAATACTTTACCTACATTCCTAAAGGCGGCCAGATTTGCTAGTAAGTCACTTATTCTGAACTGTATTAAGTATGAATTGTCAAGCGAATTATAGGTTAGAAATGTTTATTTTTGCAAGATCTTCGAAACATAACCAAGAACCCTCATATTTCATCACAACTTGTCAATTAAGTAATTTAAACATACCGTATGTGTCAATTTTCATAAGGTATAGGGATTCAATGTTTACGTGCGATTTATACGTATACAAGTAATACGTGGCAACGTGGAACCCCTACTGGCCGTCACCAATCCCGGCAACAATCGACATCACAACGATTTTCTCCGATCTTCCCACTTCTTTCCACCAGATTTTACATTCAATCTTTAGCTGCGAACACGTTGCGATCTAGTTTGCAATGAAAACCGTCTTATTACTGGAACGGGAAACATCAAATGGCCGCCGCGATCTCCTGATCTAGTAGTTTATTATTATTTTCAGAATCCTTTTTTATTTACCTTATTTTTAATTTTATTAGAATTACGCTTTTGTTTGTGTCATGCAGCGTGAACGCAGCTTAATAATTCTCTGCATTTACTGAAAGGGAAAAGAAAAACAAATCCTTGCAACTCGTAAATATTATTTCTGTACGCATTACAAACACCCAAGCCGGTGGTCGAATAGTTACTGCTAACCACGCTAACTTGTATTTACGAGCATGCATCGGTCGTGCTGGCATTGGAAAGAAAAGAAGGGGTACTATGTTGCCACGTACTGTATGGATTAATCGCCTATGGCTAATGAAAATTGACACATGCTGTATAAGCTTCAAAAACGGGAAAAGATTACGATTGAAAACAACAAAATTAAGTGTCTATATGACAATTCATCACGTTTTCATATCTATCCTTTAGTAATTGTTCACTATCGGTATAGATACTGTAGTTCAATTAACATTGAAGATGATATAGTGGCACAATGGGAATTAATCTATTATCTAAATTAATAACGTGTTATCAAGCAGTACATTTATAATTCATAACGTACGCATCCTCACATTCGAGAAACATTACATTAACATGTATCAATATGTATGAAGGAGTATGTGAATGTATGTATACATATAGAAAGCGTAAGTTATACCCTGCTAAGAACTCATTAATTATTCATTTTTGTTATTATATATACTTATACCAAAGGCTCTTATTAGATATGTCCCTTTTACATTAAATATACTTTAATGTAGGTGAATATACATGCTACAAAGCATGTCTGTCTATGTACCATACATTGTATATGTACAACATTCATATACAAAATGGTAATGGAAAATTGAATATAACATGCGAGTTACACCCTCCCTCTTGGAATTCTGTATCGATTTATTTGAATTTCATGACCTCTTGTAATTATAGAATACAGTTTTGTTTGAAATTTATTATGTGATGACAGCAGACAAACATAATTACGTTTGGTAATTATAAGTTAAACAGTAATAGTTCTTAGGGCAATGTTTCTTTCGGGCAATTTTCCTTTTGGGCAGTGTTTCTTTCGGCAAATTTTCGTTTTGAGCAATTTTTCTTCAGGTCTTTGGGCATTTTCATCATCGCAACATCACTAACATAGCCCATAACTTTTTCAATGAACTTCTCATTAAAATTATTTTGTTTACCACACAGAAATAAATATCTAGAACCGTTTTTCCTGGGGGAACTACTCTAACTAATATCATAAAATAGACGATTTCAAGTTTATGGTTATTAATAGGTTATATAACTACATAGTTTCACTAGCAAGTTTCTTAAAAAATAGAACATGTAGGTTAGGGTAATCTGAAAACGTATCAGTGTGAAATCTAAATATCTGTTACAGTTAAGAATTTGAGATCTGTTCGTGTGTGTGCGCGCTCCTTGACGTTTGCGCGTTATTTATATCGAAAAGTTGCGCGATATGTATTCACAGTACTACGTTCTATTTTAGTACTTTTGTTCCATTTCTGAATCTGCATTCCTCGCGATTGTAAAATCGTCTTAAAATAAACCTGTTCATTGTGTTGTTCACCGAAACTATGGTCTAGAAATATCCCTTGGGGTCAATTTCGCCGAGAATAACTGATTGAATCTAATTATCATAATGTTTGCAATTAAATTGTTTTAATTCAATTTTGTACGTTATTAATATGAATATATTTTAGTTAATCAAAGTAACAATATAAAATACTTGAATGTGTAACCTACATTAACGGATAATATTATCACAAGTATACATATACCTATACATTTATACGTAAACGAATATGCACATATTATGTAAATGCTCAATTTAAATTTTTTAATAACAGATGCAATTTAGGCCACCAAGATTTTCTAGCATAGTATTTGTCAGTAATAAAGTAAGTTACCTGAAATTACTAGATGCTATCTAATAACCTCAAAATTTCGATTGCGTCTTTAAAATTATATATTTGATAGGTAGCTTGTTTCACATGCGGTATTTTGCGCTTCGAGATATATGAACGTATACTACACATGTCAATATCAAGTTATTCAAGTGATTAATAGAAATGTAATTTGGGAGAACTCCAAGCTAACTTTATCTAATGTTATGTATGGAGGTGTACGATATACATACTGTCAAATTAAATAAATATGGCCGCCTGTAGGCCACACACACACACACACACGGTTCTTCAATAAAGTATGTGGGTAAATTGCAGAATACGGGTCCAACCGATTTTTGACAAAATGACTAGTGCTCCTTATAGAGGACCTCTAATTGAACAGCTTTTACTTATAAATCAATCGGTGGAAACGTAAAGGAACGGAGATAATTAATTATTAGGTGCTCACCGAGTGAATTTTTCTATGTCACATTTTTAGTCGTATCTGTTATACACACTGTTTAAATTATGAAAATCGTAATAAATGATGTTTATTTCACTTTACCACACAACAATTACATTTAATTTTTGTTTTTTAATAAATTTTCTGCGATTTTAAAATTCTAACATAACCCAATCATAACAACAAACCTAACCTTAAACCACCTAGAGGAAAAAGCCCAATCTAAATTACATTCGGACCAACGACTGTCATCCATAGAGTTATACAGTAGAAAGTAGATAGATGGTCGAATAAACCTCTTGTATTTTTCAATATTTATTTGAAAATTATATGCAAATCAGTAACAAAAGACGTTATAAAGTGTATATTTTTTATAAATTTGTAGTTTATTTCATTGATTTTTTAACATGCTTTTTAAAATTATATAATATCCAATAAATAAGTACGGAATGATATAGAGAAGGTGTTTTCTTTTATTTTTTCAAACATTTATAATTCTCTTATTGCACATTTACATGATTGCATGATTGCAATCTTTGCATTGATTGTTCCCTTAATTTATAGATTTTGTTACTTCTTTACCATCTCCCTTCCCCCCACCTCTAATTCCGTTAATTTATTTTGTACTTTTCGTGTTTTCCGCCCCTTTCCCCGACCCCCGCGCGTTTGTACTTTTCGTGTTTGCCGCCCCCGTAGCATAAGGGGGCGGCAAGAATATTTGTTTTTGGGGGCAGGGGTGGCAACCGAAATACGATTGCGGACAACGAATGGGGTTCAGGAAGCAAAAACAAATATTCTTGCCGAAGGGGGCGGCAAACACAAAAAGTACAAACGCGCGGGGGTGTAAGGTGAAATTGCTACTCACGGTTCAAAATTTGAATTTTTTTTAAATATGTAACTAAATGATTTTTATTTTATATAATAATTATTTGAAATCATGCTGTAAATACTTTCTTACTCCTATGAGATCTACCTAGAAAGCATGACTTGCAAGTTATTCGTAAAAGAACTTTTTCGATAAGAGCAAAAGACCTACTTTCCTTTTATAATTTTTCTCTCAAAGTTACTTTTGAGTACATTTGTATCCTTTAGAAACTTGTTTTGACTTGGTAATTGATGAAATATAGACATTTTTTTATAGATTAAATTATCAACTATATAACAAAAATTAACATGTTTTTACTTTCTTATACGTAGTATAAGGAAGTATTGTGATGACGAAAATTTTCGACCTCGAGATTTTTGCAGATGTCCACGTTTTGAAGTCCCCTGATACCTAAAAAGTGGTTTTTAAAAAATGTCTGTGTGTCTGTGTGTGACCACTATAGCGATCAAACCGCTGTAGATATCTGTTCCAAATTTTGTATTTACGTATATAATCTCCCTCTTGAGATCTGATTAGTTTTTCAGTAAAATCGGTAGACCTGAAGTAGTAGTTTACTTCTGTGAAAAAATCGAATTTTGCAAATATTTTGTCAGTTACTAAGTTTAAACAAATTTATAAAGAATTCAAATGTACTCAAAATTAAATTTGAGACAAATTGTCTTAAAAAAGTTTTTTGAGATTCCTACCGGAAGTAGGTCTTTTACTCTTATCGAAAATCAGTTTTTTGCTGCTTTCTAGGCAGGTACATTACCAGTATAAAAGTATTTAAATGATAATTTTAAATATTTTTGTATAAAAAAAATTTCAAAATTCGGACCGGAAGTACCACTTTTACTCTTACCGAATAGCGATTTATTGCAAATATGTCGTAAATTATGCATTCTATATATATTTATTAAGAGTACAAAAGTATTTAAGAGTTGGATTTGCAATATTTTTTGTATACACGAAATTTCAAAATTCGGACCGGAAGTAGCACTTTTGCTCTTATCGAGTAGCACTTTTTTTTTCGAATGTCTTGCAAAGTATGCATTCTATAGCGATTTATTAAGAGAATGAAAGTACTTAGACTAGGATTTTGAATAATTTTTGTATAAAAAAATTCTTAAAATTGTATAGTTTGAAACGCTCATACCTACGTATAAGAAAGTCGCGTGGTGGCCACACCTCATTTTTTTTCAATTTAAAACAGAATACAGAAAGTCTAATATCCAGATGCTATCAATTAACTATTTGATTTAAAAAAAATGAAAATACTGATGATGAATATGAGTTAGTAAAAATATATTTCTTGTTTAATTTTAATATAAATGAAATATGAGGTAACTAGTAAACCAAGAGTGGCGTAATCTTTGCAGTGAAAAAATTAAATGCCTCCTACATATTAAAAATAAGTAATAATTACATGATAAACAGTAGAAATATTTTATTAAGTATAATCATTATTTAATAAAACCTTTCATGTTTAAAATTGAAAATGAAATCTTTTTTATAATCAAAACTTCTGACAATCGTTTTTTATACTTTAAACGACAATTCTTTCTTTCCTTGGTTGGTAATCCATGATCTGATTCTTTAATTAAAAATTAAATTGGCGTGTCTTAAAACAGAAAATTATGTAAATGAATTAGCAAGTCGTACATTCAAGAATCCCGCATTGAATTAAAAGATGAAGAAAAGGCGAATTATTTGAACAAACTTTTCTTTTAAATACAGTCAGAGGATAATGTTAAGTTCGCCGTTTGTCAGTAAATGGCAAAAAATATTAAAGTATTAAAATGAAGCCGTTTACATTAATGGTGAAAAGGGAAATGATGATCAATAAAAACCAACGAATTTCTTCCAGAGTGACATTAACAAAAATTGGTTTGAATGCATTTTTAGCGTTTCCACAATTATTTATTTTTATCTCCAAAACTCCCCGGTAGAACACTGGCATAATGTTGATAAGAAATCTAATTTTTAATTGTAATCAAAATTGGTTTAGATTTATGATCCCTTAAACTAGTCTTATATTATCCGACTCTATTTTCTGCTACACTACAAAATATCGTAAATGCAGCTTTAGATATCATGGCGAAATCAGTAGAATCAGTGTTTTATGACCTCACTTGAAATGAGGTGCAGTGTCAAAATAATATAACACATTTTATCTGTCGTTTCAAAAGATTATTTATATATCAATTACATGGCATTAAAGTAATTATCTTTTCTTCTTCAAAATAGTAAAACATACCTTACTTATGTATTTCAAAAACTATATTTTAAAACTCGACAATGCATCAAATGTCCAATCAATTACATAGATCTACAAGAGAATTAATGTTAAAGAGATGTAAAGGCGTTACCAAGGTCGACGGAGTGTATCGATGATCGCAGACTACTGTTGGACGTTATAACGTGATAATCCGCATAATATTTATAGTAGAGATTCCACAAAACGGAGTTTTCTAACAGAAAGATGAAGATTCCGTTGAGTTAAGCACTAAAAATACATAGTTCGCTATATTTGAAGCACTATTGATAATTTTGTTAATTAAATAAATGTATTTATATTTAATGTTTATTTTGTGGTTTGCAAAAATATCTTACGTGACACACAAAAATGGATAAAAAAATTGGTAATAAGTGCATCAAAATTATATGAAACCAATTATCGAAAATAAAACATTTTTTAGAACTCCGTTTTCTAACAGAAAGATGAAGATTCCGTTGAGTTAAGCACTAAAAATACATAGTTCGCTATATTTGAAGCACTATTGATAATTTTGTTAATTAAATAAATGTATTTATATTTAATGTTTATTTTGTGGTTTGCAAAAATATCTTACGTGATACACAAAAATGGATAAAAAAATTGGTAATAAGTGCATCAAAATTATATGAAACCAATTATCAAAAATAAAACATTTTTTAAAAAGTTTCATTTTGTAGACCTGTGTTATTTTTATTAAAGTTAAAGTTAATGAATATATGGGAACAAATAGATAATTTTTTGTGTGATACATCTTATCTTCGTCTAGAAATGTACGGAAATGTTGTAGATATAATAAGTAACGTCATTGTACAACATTCAACATGACTATATTGTAACTTTTGCGGGAGAAATACATACTTATAAATTAAATTACAATAAGCGCTGCAGTATTTTATGATGTTCAATAAATTCGGTCTAGCGATCTAACCGTCAAAACGTTTTCATTGTTGATATCTGTGATAGTTATGTATTTTTAAAGTGTATCCACATTAAACGGCTATCATGTTATATGAGCTTTTCATTTTATGATTTCAATAACATTTTTCCATTTATCTATCATTTCCAGCAGTATAAAGTAGAAAGTATTTACACTTCTTGTATAAAAGGTTTACAATCAATCTAGACTTTTGAAATTTCTTAGTGTTATCTATTCTTTTCGTAAACAAACCTGTAAGTGAAGTTGCTATTAGACGAAGAACTGTTGCAAATTCTTAAAACACCCAATACGAAAAAGTGTACTATGTCATTTGACCCGAACACATGATTTCGTAAATGCCATTTAGTTGATTCTAATACTATTAATTATAGATACAAAGCAAGCAAGTTTAATCGACGAACTATTTTTTTTAATGATAATATTCTTAATGCATACACGTTATTACTAGGGAGCGGACACGAAAGGTTGATGACTCATGGCCCATGGGCGCAGTATTGAAATGTTGTACTTTTAAAGAGGTTTTAATTTTATTTTTATAATTGGATAACAAGTGGCTAGTGATCTATAAAATACAAAATACGTTATTATTTGTTCATTTTGTAGTTCAAGTCGAGTAAAGGAGTATTCATATTTACTAGCAATACCTTCTCAAAGTTCTCTTCTGTTAGATTTGATCTCTTTGAATAAAGTACATCCTCGTAGATAGAAAACGTCCTTTCTACATCGCAACTGCTTATAGGTGCGTACTTAAAATATTCTTTTATTTCAGCATATTTAGCAGTTAGATTTTGTGTCATTGTCCCCATACACAATTGTCGCAGTGTTATTAAATCTGGATTTCTATTAAAAACTGCATCTAACTTTTGCCGAAGGCCACATCCGAAGTCACTTGGAATACTTTTGAAATTATTTGTAGCCACATCTAATGTGGTTAATCCATCTTTTAGTTTGGATTTTGATTTTCAAAATATGTGATTAGTTTAGACAAATTTCCAGTGTTCCTGAAGGAATAACAACTGATTTTTTAAATTTGGGATTTGTGTTAGTTCCTTGCACTCAGAAATAGTTCGAGCATCGTCATTTAAACATGTAACGAAATTTTGTTTACTATCGAAATTCACTGCATAAAAACTAGTAGCTTCCAACCATGTTCCCCATCTAGTTATTACTGGCGAGGGAGGCAGTGACAAAGATGGAAGTTTTTCCCTGTAAAGAGCTATTCTCGATGGTGCTTTTCTGAACACTTTTTTAAATCATAGTAACATAAACAATGTTGTAGAACTAAATAAATGATTACTAAAAATGTATACGTATGTTATTGAAACTTAACAAAATCCAATGCATACTTACGTCGAGATAATTGGGAGAAATAGATTCAATGAAACGGTATTAAACAGGAACTATTATAAAAATTACGAAGTACGTAATTAACAGTCAAAACAATTAAAAAACGAAACTAACGTAAGTATGAATAGGTATATACATATATAACTTTATTTATCATGCGAAATATAAGGTAAATAAATAGATTTTAAAAACCCCTCACGCTACTACGAAAGAATTTTATGAGGAAAGATTACTTTTTTTGCTGTCGTTTTGGCACAATGACAGATGTTGCAATTTACCATATGAATAGTGCTATTCAGTAACTGCGTGTTGTTTACATTATTTCTTTGCTACGTCGTAATTTAAACCTGGCACGTCCGCTGTCTAGTTATTACTGTAACACTGAAAATTTCAAGTAGCAGATTATGTTTTATTAAAGTATGCAGTCATTTTATTCAAAGGCGCAGTCAGTAGGATCAGCATTGTATGGGATATATGTCAGTGGTACGTGTACTGAGAGAAATAATAATGTTGTGTTGATAATAACTGCGAAAATTATTTACAGAACAGAAAACATATTCACTCAAGTAGATAAGAATACACGTGTTAGTGCTCTCTTTGTTCTAGACCATTATTAAGAAAAATATAATGCATTTTATACAAATGTGTTCTTTTTACTCACTTTTCATTGAACATTAATTGAACTATAAGAAGTTTTCATGTAGTAGACATTGCGAGAACTAATTTAACAGCTTTTGAATCTTCAATATTTCTTAAGGTAAATATAAACCACGTGCTTTATTTGGCTTTTCTAAAATGTATTCATTATTTAATAAAAAAATTATTAAGATTCAGTTAGTAAGGCGATGTCCTAACAAATAATAGTAATTGAACGAAAAGTGACTAGCAGCATATAACATGTGTTTTATTTTTGATTGGAAATTTGCATTATAGTAATCAGATCATCAAATTTGGTGTTTTTAACTTTTCTGTAAATGCTGATTTCATTTTATATAATGTATTACCTAATCTTATGAGAAGCCCTCATCATCACCAGTCAGTCCTATCTGACTTTATAACGTTCTTTCATGATTAAACATTCTGGTCCGGAGTCTCTTCTTTTGCATACCACCAGGGGAGAGTGGGGCAAGATTGGTAGACTATGTGTTAGAACACTGTATCAGGATTACAAATCATTAAACATTTGTTTCTTAGTCAATGTATTTATTTTTTCAACAGGTACTTGATGTTTTGACAACATTATAAAAAGAAAGATGGAATTACACCACAATGGCCAAAAATTGCAAGTACTCAACTAAAACCCATTAAAGCTAAAGTATGTAAAATGTAGCTATGTATGGCATTATATCTTCGAGAAAGCATAATAAAGAAATTGCTCTGTCAGTAGCATTTAGTGTATAAATATTGTCACTTGGCAACTTGTATTTTCATGAGAGAACATACCGACATTGCGCTGGTTTGTAACTATTTGCACAGCCTGGTATTTCTCACATTATGTTTTTTAGGGTCTCGTGTGTCATTATACGTACATACGTACGTAGGTCTTGTTTTGAACGAAGACAACATCAATTCTGTTGTATATTAAAATTAATGTAATAATTGTTTATGCTTTATTATATTAATTTGTTGGTACGTCGTAAATGGTTTAAAAGAAAATGAAAAAGTAATTTGTTAAAAAACTCCTCCATCTATTAATTAACTTAATAGTTATGACAAATTAAGTTTTATGTCTTCATCAATAATATTCAAGCTGATTGCAAAAACAGCATGATTTATGGAGTCAGACGTAGAGCATTCCTAACTCGTGAGTTTTATATATGTTCGACGACTGAATGAAATACTAGTTGACGTTGACATAGGACGGAGTGAAAAATGCGTATTTGTGTGTGTATAAATGTCGTGCAATGACTTTTGTCACTTTGTGTATGTTTCATTTCGCGCCGAAGTGTTAGGAACGGAAATGTATTACCGACATGTTTGTTGTCATCCAATGAATTACTGTTTAGATAATATTGTGCTTGTTTTCGAACTCTCTTTTTTTCTGAATCTCACAAATTCTCGACGAAACGAGAAGTGATTGAAAGTAGGTATTTAAAATTTAGTTTCGCGGAAGAGGAAATGATCCAAATATGTAATGCATAAATACTGTTAAATGTGTAAAATAAGTAATTAATAAATATCTTGTTCTACCACACGTTATTTGACAAATTTTCACACCGCGTTGGGTGCCAATAATTTCTTTTTTGTAAACAGAATTTTTTTAGTACTTTGTAGTAGGTAATATTTACGAGAAAGGATTCCAACTAAGATTTCAGTTACAAAATGTCACTTTTTAGCTTTTATTTCATTAGCGTAATGATTGATTAACGTAATTTTAATTCCGCCTTCGTGTTTCATTTGTTTTGGTCAAAACATTCCTAAAATTAAAGTTCCTCTTTCTTTTTTGCTAATACATTCTTTCCGACTTAATTGACATTAATGAAATTTTTTCCATTACGCACAAGCAAGTTTGTAGCTGAACAAGGATATGAAATACGAAGCAATCTTGATTAAAAATTAATTGAATCTGGTTAAACAAGCTTACGGGATCAAATGAAATCTTGTTTTTCTCCGAGAAATATTTCTGCCTGCGTGAATGCATGCACTCTTCTCTCTCTTAATTCCTCTTTCTAACCGCAATAAAAGTAATAAGTACCTACTTACAAAATAACTTATTTGAGTTGAGGTCTAAGCCGCACAGTTGATTTCTATAAAATTAGTTATAACAGTACTTTAAATGATTTACCATATAGAAAATTAAACTTTGTATATGATGAATATTGATCCCTCTCGTTTAAGAAAATGAATTTAATGATTTAGTGATATAAAATCGTATTTAGGCAATAAAATTAGGTAATCAAATTTTTCATCAAGATTTATGTCATCACAGAGATACATCCTACAGAAAACGTCGTTGGATGTATTTAACATAATCTAAATGAAACTCATATATTGCCACAGATTTAATAAACTCATAAGGTCTGTAAAATTCATAGCAGTTTCTGATAGCTTTTGATACCATTGCCTTGACATTATAAGCCAAGGTTAGCTTTTGATTGTAGACTACCTGCTGTTGTACTTAACATGTAATTAAATCAGAATTATATTTAACCTTATTCTTTATCTTCAATTCGGATTTTCAGAGATACAATTTGTGTAACATTTGTCAAAGACTGTTATGCTTATAAATGACACATGTCAAATTTTTACCTGATCTGCCAAATCTTTTGAACACCCAAGACATTCCAGATACGGATACTCTATGATACGACACCATAAGAAAACTATGTAATCTATGCAGATGACACGGCAATAATTCATACAGGAAAAAGTAGGGAAGAAATAGAGAACAAAATAAATGCAGATCTAAAAAATCTGGACCAATGACTAGTAGGGCAGAAATTAACATTAAACACAAAAAAGACAGTTTCAACAAAACAATAAACAACCAATACAACTGAGGCTGAATATATCTAAAGAAAAACTTAAAGAAGTAGACACAATAAGGTACTTGGGAATTATTATAGATAACAAATTATCATGGGGGCCTCATGTGCCCTACATTCAGAAAAGTGTGACACCCATAATAGGGGCAATAAAAAGAAGGGAACTATGTAAAAAGACAAAACTATTGATACACTATAGCCATGTCATCTCGAAAATACGCTACTTATAGTGGCACGGGGAAAATGTGCAAAAACATCAATAAAATCTATGCAAGTGATTCAAAACAATGCTCTAAAGACAATCCTGGACAGGCATACCCATACTGAGAATATATACAGAGCTACGAGACTACTCAATATAAAACAAATAGCTAGACTGAAGGAATACATAACAGTTTACAAAGTAGCATATAACATTTAGAAGAACAACGTTACTCTGCAGATGTTAAGTCATATGCATAATGCATAGATCCCTGGAGCAGATCCCTATAGCAGATAGCGTCATAGGGAAAAGCAGTTTTCAGTTTAGAACCATAGAGATATTTAATAAACCTCAGTCGAAAATAAAGAACTGCTTGTGTTTCAGGGTATTCAAAATGAAAGTAAGAAGATACACGGAACAAGATGTTCATATACTCTGATACTCTCGACTTGAACGAAATGTGACCCAGGGGAGTCAGATACCTAAGGACGAGGAATTGAAATACAATACTCTCTTAATACCAGCAGTAAGTTGACTGGGGGCGGTAATTGAATTTAATTTAATACTGTTGTATTAGAAAACTAGAAATATGTTTATATAATAAGTATTTGTCATTTGTAATAATAAATAATAAATAAATATTACTACGTGAGGAAAAAACTGTGTACCCCTTTCTAAGCATATTGCGCACACAAGGGAGTCTGAGATTTGGCATAGTGAAACTTCATATGGAGAAGGAGTGCAGAAAGATAAAATTTATATATAATATTTATTTATTTATTTCATACACTAATCAACAGACAGATGTCTAATTACAGATTAGGGACACAAAAATTATACATACATGATATTAAAATAAGAAAAAACACATGATATTAAAAAAGCAAAGTAATAGTAACAATAATAATAATAACAATAAATATAAGTGTTATATGTGTTACAAATACATTAAATTATTTAAATAAAGTGGTTGAATTTCGACCATACATACTGTAATGCCTGTTGGTCTAATGTTGCTTGTGTTATATGAATGATCGGTCAGCTGCCAAATATAGCTAGGATTTATAAAATTAGAATGTTTAAAACCTTTTGTTATACTCGTTAAAAAGAAATTAATAGAAAAATAATGGAACAATTTTATAAACAATTATAATAGGCATGTACGTCATTTTAATTGGCTATAAAATGCTCGCATTGTCCTTGAATGTATATACATTGATTTCGTGAAATACATGAAAGTACGTTTTCTGCACATTAAAAATAATCATTACGCACATAAATCGTTCAGTTAAGCGTTAATTAGTGCAATATTCCTGTTGACTTAAATAAATACGATCGCATGAAATTATCTTCATAATCGCGTGCAGTTGTAAGATTCATTCATGTTCATGAATGTACAATGTATATGTTCTCTCCATCACATTACTGGCACTTTTCAATGTGTACATACATTAATGTGTACATTATATATTTACGTACATATATACATTGTTATGTATGTATAAATATTATGACTGAAACTATGTCAACAAAGTTTATTTTTCTAAAGGTTATGTTTACTATTTATTTGTTTGGTCCTATTAATAGGACACGCAATTTGTGGGCGTGACTTTCAATTTAAAAGATATTAATTGAATATCAGTACTCCTATTGCCGGTACATAAATGAAGAACAAATCAAGTATAAATAAATAAATGTAATAAATACATTTTATTTTGATGGTGGTCCTTGAATATTTGTCGGACAAAAGAAGCTCGTACGATCACTTTATGTGCGTGATGTACGACCAATGAGAGAGTCTCAGTCATATAAGTGTAATAAGAATCTAATTAAGAAGCCTACGTACATTAAACATCATTAAGATACGCAGAAACATAATTAAAGTGGCCGTGACTCGGGCCGTGATATTATTTTAATCAATATGCAATGTAGGACTGGATTGATTTTATCCATAACTTTATGTATTTAATTACTGATGGTGTGGAAGTGGAATATAGCATGAAAGAAATACGCCAAACAGAAATAATTTATTATACGGTGTGATATTGTTTTGAGTGTACCTGCATAAATTCTTTTCATATGAGATCTGTAAATTAAGTAATTATATTGGCATCGTAGTGTTCAATCTGGCAAACACTTGAGAAGCTGGCATTGGAGGGCGGTAGGTGAACATGTGATACGCTTTTAGTACGAGCATGAAGTTGCTAATGTTATTTAGTTGTCCGTAGCTTTTTTCGTGAAACAGTTTTTTCTAGTGCTTTTTAAAAATTAATGACATCAATTGCAAGCAACGGTGTGCTTTCAGGTGTTGCTTCAGGCTTGGGTACAGTGCAACGGAAAATTTTAGCAGGCCTACGGAGATAGTGTTTTGTCAAAGGCCAAGGTTTTTCGGTAAATGCTGCCTTCTGGCCTGCTCTAAAGGTCCTCAATAGCGCTGGCAAACCGACCTAATTAGCCGTCCGCGACGACCTGCTAATTTATTCGTCTACAAAAGCGCTGTCGTATTGACCTGCGCTAGTTCCGCTTAATTAGTTGTCCGTGACAACCTGGTTATTTTCGGGTCTCCACAAGCGCTGTAAAATCGACATGCGCAAATTCTGTTTAATAAGCTGTTATTAACGACCTGCTAATCAATTCACCCGACCCGTTGCATTGTTAATAATAAACCGTGCTGTGCACAATGTTATTTTAAATGTTCGTTGAAGAAAGCTTCTGTCTCTGGGTATAATTTACGTCCGATGCTCGAAAGTTTATAGAACACTGAAAATACCTATCAATTACGTTTGTTATCGGACGGTACTTCAAATTACTCCTTTGTTTATCTTCATTAATGATTTAAAAGAATTATTGCGTCCGATGTCCGAAAGTTTATAGAGCTTTGATAATTCCGATCAGTTAGGTACGTTTCTTAAAAAAATATAGAATTACAATTTCAAAGAAATGTTGTAGAATGACAAACATGTGATTAAATGTTTTGTTCTATCCTATAGAGCTTGAACATTAATCCCGAACTTACACACACATAAATCGTTGAACGAATTTTTAGGTTGTTTATCTCGTGCATGCAGAAGTAAGAGGCGGGAAAGATACCGAGGCTGTGTGTGTTTATCGCACGTTGTTATAGGCATCCCAACTGACACCTAAAAGTGTTTCTTATATGTGATTGCAGAAGATCAGGTTTATAATCAATAATTTTCTTGAAAAGCTTGAGAACATTATAGGTAATAAGCATATTTAAGGACAAGCTAATTTTATCCATGAAAAAAATCTTGTACATTTTCCAAAATCTAATTTTTACGCTAAATAATACGTAAAATACGTTTTCATGTTTATGTGTTTACATAATTATTAAATGAACAATATTGTATTTCTGAAGAGAAACTTTGTTTATATTGAATCTCAGGTATTGCATCTTTATTAATTTTAAATATGATGCAATAAATACACCAAAATAAATATAATATTGTGTATACTGTAGATTACGCCGACGATGTTAAATCCTCATCTTCTGTTGTGCGTACAAAACATGAATAATAAATTCACCTGGATCTTCTCAATCTATACCTACTTTCATCTCCCGCCATTTCTGTATCAGTTCCAGTATACCTGATTGTTTGTCTCCAAATTACAGGAGTAATTGTTTCTAAAGCTTCCTGCATATTAGCTCAGAATTTTCAAGAGAACGGCCAGTTTTGCCAATATGTTGACTGTATTAATGTCTCGTTATACATATATTCAATAGGGTTTAAATTGCAATGATATGGTGGCATCTTTAGAAATCGATGATTCTTTTTCTGTGCAATTTGGTCAACCTTAGATACTATTGCAGTCTAATGCAAAACTTCTAATTTCAAGAAACACAATAGTAGATTTAATGTACTCACTTGTGAAGTAAATCCAGTAATCGTACGTTCAGAAAACTAATGTCGTATAGGGTTTTATTTTTGGTTAATTATTCTTGAATATCTGCATTAGTAGTTGCATCTTCGCTATCCTGCCAAGAACGTGTACCACTACCATTTTGGGAGATCCCAGTTTTATCAGTGTTAGATTACTTTAAAACCAGATTTTCTGTCAAGTTTTAATGCAATGGTAATTTCATGAATCCCTTTTTCGGGACATCTTTAATTTATGAATACTGTAATTCAACACTGGGCACCCTAACAATTATGATATCACTATTACTGTGTTCAATTTTGAATTATATTAATCTCTAATTATCGTATTTCACATCGGAATTAGCAACAGCAGCTGCAACTTGTGATTATTGTGACTGCAAAACGCTTTTGATATTATTACGAAGTGAATTTTTTATGTTATCTACCTAACTATGAACGAAAGGAAATCTTATTTTTCAATGACAGAAAGAAACATTAACCCTAACAGCTTATTCCAACATTTCTTTAATAACGCTATGCCTTCGAAAAAGAATTGTTTTGGTCTTCATTCGATAAAAAACGACGACCTCTGAAGTGTTTGTTGAGTTTTGGAAAAAGATAATAGTTACAGGGGCGAAGTCGGGATTGTAGGGTTAATGTTGTAATTACATTTCTATTTAAGATGTATTTATCTTGAGATAAGCGAGTCAAATACTCTTCACAAATTTCTTATCATCACAATTTATTTTTGTTCGGGACCGAGCAGCTTGGAAATCCATTATGCCAACACTTTGCTCATCCCAAATCTTCGTGTAGAATTTTAAAAATACACGTTTTTGATATTCCTACTTCTCTAGTAATAACTGAAACTTTTACTCGGCGACCAGTCAACACCAAATATTCAACTTTGTTGACGATTTCTTCAGTTCGTGCTTCTAGAGGTCTTCTACACTTTGGGTCATCCTGAATGGATTATCTGTCCCATTTGAAATGCGTACACCAAAATAGGACGAAATATTTTCTCCATACACTCTCTTCATTCTTTCGTGGATATTCTTCGGGCTACGGCCATCTTTTGATAAAAATTTCATGACACTTCTGTGTTCAAGTTTCAATTCACCCATTTTCTCTTCTTTAAACAAATGTAAAAGTAACCAATGTTAAACGATTCGAACCAAACTTCGAGATGACACTATGAAATGTTACAGAAACGTTACGTGAGGAAATTGTCGAGATAGATTGTTGTTTTCATATCGAGGTAGTAGTCGCGGCTGGTGAATTTGTTTAGGTGAAGCAATTACATAGATAATACTGATTAGTTTATTATCGGTGATATATTCCAAGATGCCGAGCAAATCACCGATAATAAACGAATCAGTCTTGTTTATGTAAATGCTTTACCAAAACGTACTCACCAGCCGCCACTGCTAGGTAGATAACATAAAAAACTCCCATCGTAGTTATGAAAATAATCATAATATTGTAAGGTGTGAAAAATTAAACGCAACACGGTATAACCTAAATGTCATAGCGGTGATTGCAAAGTGTGTCAAAAATGTAAAGGTCATTTCAAGTTATGACATCATGAAAGCGGTATGCAACGGGTATATTGCTTATTTTCTATTTCTACCGTAAAGATTCTGTTGATGACGTGCACTCACACCTATCGTGAATTTACTACGCGGTTAGTATCTGATGAGACCAGTTTGTGTTGGTTCATCGTTCTCGAACACTCTGAATACATGAAAATATTTTGCAGAGCTTATCACTATTTACAATTTTGGTATATTTTTTTTTAAATAAACAATACAAAGTAACTAAATTCAAAAGTTCGCAGGGCACATACACATATGTACACTAATTCAACTTGTTGAAATACCTTTAGCTTGAGGTTTGATGAGCGCTTTCGTGCTGCATGATCTCGAAGACCTTACATCAGCAGCAATTCCGCAGCGAATGTATCAGCTTGCTACTCCATGTACAGCATTAGGTCATCAAACATATCTGTGGCGGCGGGCGGTGTGGTTTTTCCGTTAAAGTCAAACAAGCGGCTTCATCACCTTGAATCCATTGTGACACATCTTCAAGTTGAATTTTTGATTCTTTAACTAATGCTTGTAACAGTTGTAAAATGTTTTGATCGTTTCCTGGTTCATCAAATTTCCACAGTGGTCTCGTTTGTGTTGAAAATGGAAGCAGGTATGTCAGGTAAAATTTTTTCCCTGTTTTGTTCAGAGCAATCGATCTAACTTCGTCCCATGCTGCAGCCGTCATATAAAGAACATCTTTAATTGTACCATTTCTTAAAGTGGCAGTGATGTCCATTGGCTCTTCTTCATAATTTGTGTCAATGATTTTACTCAGAAGCTTCCTCCTGTATCGTTTCTTAACCGGCTTATTTGCTCCTTGAACCATGGGTTGGATCAACGAGGTAATATTGACCGGTAAAAAGAGCACCTTGATGTCGCCGCTTATTAATTCTTCCCCGTGGGAGGGTGGGTGCATTGTCAACTATATGAACTGCTTTCAAGCGCAAACCTTTTACCAAGAATTTTTTCACAGATTGTACAAAGTATTGAAGAAACCAACTTTAAAAATTATAGACGATACTCAGGTCGACTTTTGCGATGTGTACTACAGGGGTAATAATGTGGGTTTGACATTTTTAAGCGCCCTCGGGTTTGCCGATTTTCCGAACAACACCAGGGGTAATATATGTGTACCACTAGCATTGCTACACAACAGTAACCTTTCTCCTTCTGTTTTCATTTTGTGGCCCCTCATTTGTTGCTTCATCGAACTTAGATGTTTTTTGCGGCAAGGTTTTATAATTTAGGCCTGTCTCATCAGCGTTATAAATTTGTGCCCACATCAACTTCTCCGTTCTCAAATTTCTTCTTAAAAGCTTCTGTATCATCTACGTTGCCTGAGAGACTCTCCCCAGTCACTGGTATTTGTCGCACCCCGTGACGATTCTGCCATCTAGCAAGCCAGTCTATCCTGGCGGTAAAATTGGGATCACCCTCCAATTTGGTATTTAAGCTCAGACGCTGAAGCTTAGACGATAGCGTAGCTGTTTACTAATAATACGTTCATAAATAAGGGCACATGTAACACCTGTAAGTTAAAAAAATCCCCGAAACTTGATTCGGTTAATCGGGACTCTAGTGTATATAATAGGTACCTATGTAAATCAGAGTTCAAGTATATCTAATTATACTGAAGAGGCTATTTAAATTTAATTTGCAGTGCGTGTTTAACCGCATACATAAAAATTGAGAGAAACATCTCTACATACAAATTCTTAAGCATAGCCGAGAAAGAAGATTGTCGTTTCCATGTGTCAACTATTAAGGAAAAATAAATTATATTCGTCATATACAAACATAACAATAAAAGCGATTCTACATTCAATGGTCATCAGCGATTTCTACCTAATTCCTGATCAACCGCTGTCAGCAAATACACACAACAGTCATCGCTAATCCACGCAACAACGGCAATAAAAGAGGGTGAGGGTGGGCCATAAGGTGGCCGGAAACACGACCACCGCCGATTTAGACTGGCTTAATAAAATTTTCCCCGCAGTTCGACATCGAAGAAGATCCAGACAGAGAAGAAAACTAAAGCAAAGCAAATTGATAGTCCGACATTAAATTGCTGATGCTTCGATTTCGAGATCTCGAGGAAAATACAGAGATAATAGGTTAAAAGCTTTAGTTGAGTACTACTTTTACGCGAAGTTTAACTTACGGTTGTCGGGGGGTACGTGTACACACATTCGGGAAATTAGATTACACCGCGCTTTGTTATTGGTTTAGGAAGTTACGGTGTTTGTCGATTGTTTTATCTCGGAGCGAGGACCGCATGAATTTGCATCGAATATACTATTTTTAATGGGAGGTGTATGTGTTGATTTTTTGTTAGCTTTCTTTGATTAATTAGTTAACGTGTTCTGTTATTTATCGACTTTATTTTGTCATACTCTTCTACAGCTCAGTGTTTGTCGTTCAGTTTGAAAATAATTATTTTTGCATTACGTATTCTATATTACTGTATTACTAATATGTGACTAGCGAGGCCAGGTTGAAAAATATGTATGAGGTTAAATATAAATTTGTAGCTGTAGGTTCTAGTTTGGAAACCTATAAGGATTTAGGCACAATATTAGGAAATAACACTATAAAGAAGAAATCAAATATAAAATAATTGCACTAAGTGCCAATAAGTGGACAAATTCTGGGTTATTTTTCTATTGTGTTTATATATATATATATACAGGGTGTCCAGAAACTCTCCTGACAAACGAAGACCGGAGATTCCTCAGACAATTTTAAGACAATTTAACCCAATTCACCCTAGTCCGAAAATGCTTCCTAAGGTCATAGGCGTCCGTTTTGGGTAGGTAAACGACTATTTTAACGCATAACTTTTTTGTCTTTAACTTTTAAGCATTTGTTACACTAGATTATTAAATTTTCAGGTATTCTAGTACTAAAAGGTACTCTTACTTTAAGTCCGTAGGATACACCGTTTTCTAGAAAAATCGATTTGAAAATTTTTCGTTTTTTCGTCATTAAAATTCAAATTATTATTTTTTGCACTAGTTCGCTCTGAACTGCCAACAGAAATAAAACCTACGTTTTTAATTGTCAAATTGTTGTCAGTTCGCGAAGTTAAAATGACGAAAGATGAAATGACGAAAAAACGAAAAATTTTCAAATCGATTTTTCTAGAAAACGGTGTATGCTACCTACTTAAAGTAAGAGTACCTTTTAGTACTAGAATACCTGAAAATTTAATAATCTAGTGTCACAAATGCTTAAAAGTTGAAGACAAAAAAGTTCTGCGTTAAAATAACCTTTTACCTGCCTAAAACGGACGCCTATGACCGGTACTAGAAATTCGCAATTGATGGAATCGATTCATCTCTGGAGGATAAATAAGCATACCAGTTTTTGTTTTTCTAAATAGAAGCGTTCGGGAGATATTAAAAAAAACTAATTACAAGGCGCCATCTTCAAAGAGCTCTAGCTCCCGTAGGAAGCATTTTCGGACTAGGGTGAATTGAGTTAAATTGTCTTAAAATTATCTGAGGAATCTCCGTTCTTCGTTTGTCAGGAGAGTTTCTGGACACCCTGTATATTTATCTTATATTTGTTAACAAGTCTGATATTTGTATATTCATATCATTAGCATGCTATTAGGTATTATTAATGCACAATAGAAGACTCTAGTAGGCTTGACAAGTCATGGCCAGCTGGATCTCGCATTCGCTGCGCGACATTAAGCCATAATAACTTCGATTTACATTGTTGAAATTGATTCTGCTAGCATCAAATATCGGCTTTTATGTAACGCCATCTAATAATAAAATAATAAACCCAAAAAGAATGATTTCTGAATTTTTATTGAAATAAACTTTAAAATAACACTTTAAACATTAACTTTACAATAATTAATATTAAAAATTTTAATATAATGAAATAGAACGAAATAAAATTATAAAAGTGTTACGTTGTTGGCTAGTCTCCAGTTGAAAATTATACTTACATTTCTAATTTTTTCTAATATGTAGTTCAAAAGGTAAAATTAATTAAAAATGATATACTTTCATACATATTGCTGTGACTCTTGCAAATTAACAGTTATGTAAATTTATTTAAATTATTTAAATAATTAAATTAGGGCAGAATCAAGCATATATCCTAGTGCTAGGCCTTATGCTAGACTAGGATCTTATAGTTTCTGCAGAAAAGTAGGTTAAGCAATTTCACAATGTATATGGTTACACTAATGATACTTTCTCTCAGGGGCAGAAAATTAATAACAATATTCCTTCTCCAAAGTGAATGCTCTTAAGTTATCTCCAGGTCAGATAAAATAAATGAAAATACAGAAATATCTTATAACATAATTTATTAAGATATTAAATTAAAACAAAACAGATCTATTTACAAACAAAAGAAATTTTATGTACAAAAATCAAACTCTGCATGTTATGATAATATGACAATAATAAGAAAAAAAACTAATACAGTAATTATAATCAAAACGATAATATCAATTAAATCAGAAAAACTCTGCTAAACACATTTGTTACATACTTATACATGAATATTTAATCTAGAACAATCAACAAATCAAAGTTTTGCTAAATATCGTGACTTATACTGGATAATAAATAAATAAAATATCATGAATTCCCACGGTCCAAATAATATACACTAAGTGCCAATAAGTGGACAAATTCTGGGTTATTTTTCTATTGTGTTTATATATATATATATATTTATCTTATATTTGTTAACAAGTCTGATATTTGTATATTCATATCATTAGCATGCTATTAGGTATTATTAATGCACAATAGAAGACTCTAGTAGGCTTGACAAGTCATGGCCAGCTGGATCTCGTATTCGCTGCGCGACATTAAGCCATAATAACTTCGATTTACATTGTTGAAATTGATTCTGCTAGCATCAAATATCGGCTTTTATGTAACGCCATCTAATAATAAAATAATAAACCCAAAAAGAATGATTTCTGAATTTTTATTGAAATAAACTTTAAAATAACACTTTAAACATTAACTTTACAATAATTAATATTAAAAATTTTAATATAATGAAATAGAACGAAATAAAATTATAAAAGTGTTACGTTGTTGGCTAGTCTCCAGTTGAAAATTATACTTACATTTCTAATTTTTTCTAATATGTAGTTCAAAAGGTAAAATTAATTAAAAATGATATACTTTCATACATATTGCTGTGACTCTTGCAAATTAACAGTTATGTAAATTTATTTAAATTATTTAAATAATTAAATTAGGGCAGAATCAAGCATATATCCTAGTGCTAGGCCTTATGCTAGACTAGGATCTTATAGTTTCTGCAGAAAAGTAGGTTAAGCAATTTCACAATGTATATGGTTACACTAATGATACTTTCTCTCAGGGACAGAAAATTAATAACAATATTCCTTCTCCAAAGTGAATGCTCTTAAGTTATCTCCAGGTCAGATAAAATAAATGAAAATACAGAAATATCTTATAACATAATTTATTAAGATATTAAATTAAAACAAAACAGATCTATTTACAAACAAAAGAAATTTTATGTACAAAAATCAAACTCTGCATGTTATGATAATATGACAATAATAAGAAAAAAAACTAATACAGTAATTATAATCAAAACGATAATATCAATTAAATCAGAAAAACTCTGCTAAACACATTTGTTACATACTTATACATGAATATTTAATCTAAAACAATCAACAAATCAAAGTTTTGCTAAATATCGTGACTTATACTGGATAATAAATAAATAAAATATCATGAATTCCCACGGTCCAAATAATATACACATTAACACATGGACTCTGTTTTGAGGTTAATACTGCCCAGCGCCGTTTCTCGTTCCCAAACAGTATCTCCAAAACAAACGCACACAAAATTGGTAAGCCAGGATTCCGTTCTACGAGTACATTTTTCGACCCATTGCACACATCCCTAACGTACACAATTACGTGTCCAGCCTTAATGCAATATATCTATTTAATTATTATTACGAGCTTATATTTTGTTTAAAGATATTGACTCTGTTCTGATTAGTACCTCCCAGCGCCTTTTCTCGCTCCCAAACAGTACCACCAAATCCAATTCGTGTTTCTAGGATTAATCAAGGCTCCATACTATGAATTAATCACCTACTTAATTCATTGTACACATCCCTGACCGATTACCCAACACGTCAAATCTTAACACACAAGCACAATAAAAAAAATGAATTGTGAACGTATATTCATAAAACAAAAATTAAAATTCCCAACCTCGTTTAAACTCCAGCATAAACCACCACATAAATTTCTGTTCAACACTATATACAAAACAAACAAAAATAAACACAATTAAACTACCTTAATTCTTCATACAATTGGTTAAACTCATCCATGTTAAGCATTTATATAAATAAACATTATACAATAAATATATTCTACAAAAGAAAGAAAAAAAACAACTTTCAACAAACTTAATACTTTTGACCTTCGACAGATTTGCAAACGTAAAGTGTCTATACTTATATCCAAAATTGAAAATAAATTCTCTCATTAAATATAAAACAAAATCATTACAATTACTAAAATATTTCACCGTAACGCATAGTGTTATACCGTCGTGTGTTAAAATAAAACATTCTAGTTCCCCAAAAATATTTGTATCTCTTAAAAATATTTATAAGTATTCTATGCGAAATTATTCTAAGTTCTAATTTTATTTAATTCATAATAATTTATAAGTATAGGCACCAGTGTTTCATTTTTAAGAGCGGTTCGCACCTGCTTCATCAAGTCCTCAAATGCTCGAGTTTCACCCCTATATTAACATTTATCTTAATAAAAAAAACTTAGACAAGCTCTGTACCGGCTATCTTTCCACTTCTTAAAATGCATATCGACTTAACTGTCCCTTGCGACAAATCGATACATCTCTCGCTTGACATGTAAACAAGTATTGATTTAAATGTTGACGTGTTTACGTAAATTATAATGCACAAAAATATTTAAAGACAAACCAGTGTTTTATTTTTAAGAGCGGTTCGCACCTGCTTCATAAAGTCCTCAAATTCTCGCGTTTCACCCTTATATTAACATTTATCTTAATAAAAAACGTAGACATGCTCTGTACCGGCTATACTATCTTTCCACTTCTTAAAATGCATATCGACTTAACTGCCTCTTGCGACAAATCGATACATCTCTCGCTTGACATGTAAACAAATATTGATTTAAATGTTGACGTGTTTACGTAAATTATAATGTACAAAAATATTTAAAGACATCAATATGTAAATGTTGCAAATAATTATTACGTTATTTACAATATATAATCTAAGTATTTATTGCCATTTATGTGTTACACGGTCGTAATTGTTGATAGCATATATCGAATATACTTCGGGACAATTCATCGAACGGTCTCTGACATTATATCTTTTTCCCGCTGAAGTTACGGAAAACACTTTGTTGTGAATATTTACTTGATATATACGTCTTATTCTAATTATTAATTTCATGAATAGAAACTGAGATTTTCTGAAATCTTAACTTAGTAAATAAATATCTATATACAAAGGAGATAGTTTGATTTTGTTCATGACTTTTATAAATTAAATAAAACTAAATTTAATTATATTAAATTTAAAAGTGATCTGGAGAAAACTTGTTTACAATTCAATTCCAGACTCAAGATCACTGCAATATGTACATATAAATTTATTAAAAGAAATATAGAATATTTCCAAATAACACTGCTTAAAATTGTAGTATGCTCTAAATTCATTCTTCTTTGTATTTCGGTATCTATTTGATGCACTTTTTTCACTTTGGTACTATTACAGTTTACTAATTTGGTTATTTACAGTTAATTATACACACTCCTTGGTGCTGCCTATACCAAATCCATTGTATTTCAGAACACAAATTGAGAATGTTGAAATATTAATAATGAACTTTTCTTCTTTTCTGATATATTCTTGAATCGGCCCTCAAATATCTTAGAGTTCACATGTTCACATCCTATTGTTAATATTAGTGATAAATCAAAGTCTATCAATGCTGCTTTACTTTAGCCCAGCAATTTTTCTATTAGACTTTTGAAAATATTACCTTTGTACATCTAGAAATATTAACGTATAAATGCAAAAAATCGCTAGTTATACAAAGAATTTTCCTTGTACTACATTTAGAATATTCAATTCTCATTTTCCAAAACACCTTGAGAATAACTTACGTTTTAGAGCAGACAATTTTGGCAAGACCTAAATGACCGGAAAAGCCAGGTTTGTTCGGTGGAGAAAGTAGATTGGAACACGCTGTAACTTCTAGAATATATTATGATAAATATGTAGCACACATTGAACAAAACGACTGAATGTTTGTTGTATTAGAAGAATTTAAGTAGAAAAGCAAGTAATAAAGTAGACAAAATAAATGTCAAATCAGTCAAATGTGAATAAGAGTAATAAATTAAGTATTAACTGGGCTCGGTATATTCCAATCATATTGCATATTTTTAGCATGTGATTTTAAAATTGCTCCACGATTATGAAGTAGCTCATTATGCTTTGTACAGAAGGCGCCAGGTCGAGACCGAAATTTTTAGGTTAGTAGAATCAGCAAAATTATTATGTTACGGCGATATCGACATACAGTTGGCTATGGACAAGCGTAAGTGTAAAACTCACACTGGGCTGCAACACATTAAAAAAGATTCTGGTATTAGCCAGAAATTCAAGACTGCTATTATCTGCATACATTTTTTATTTTGCTGTATAAATTTGATTTTGTCATGGTTGTCTATGTCTTCTGCTGCAGAAAAGAATACAGGAATAGTTTCGACTACTATCACGTTGATATATTATTCGATGTGATCTGATGTTTGTAGACTTATTCATAATACTAAATTTTGATTTTGTAGCTTAGATTATTTATTAGTTATTTTACCAATTGTTTTTCATGCAGATTTTAACAGAGGCTTTATAAAATCACTCTAAATATTGGAGTGAAACGTTTTTTTTATTTTTAGTTTGACAACTTTTAACAAACACCAGTTTTTGCAATAGATGGAAGATTTCTGCTAAGCAACTCCTTAACTTCTGTATAATAATAATAATCTTCTTATATTATATAATTTTATGTAGTACTTCTACTTGAATTTTTTTAGTCACGCATAGATTTAGAAGGCTTAATTTAGAACATTTTCTTGAGAGGATATACGCATATGGTAACGAGCTAGAAAATGACTAATTTGAGGTCCGAACAGATGTCCTAAATTTATTTCGATATTTTACTTCAATGATGATTTCTGAAAAATTTTGTTTCCCATCCTTCAATTTTGGCGTTCCAAGGTATTCCTCCTTTTTCCATACAATAAAGTAAAACTAAACTGTCTGAAGTTTGATCAAACTTTGAAATTTCACTTTTCTTTTTAAACTTACAAATGAAATATATTTTAACATGATTTTTTGGTTTTGCATTCTATGAACACATATGAGAAAACTATGACTCAAATCGAGAAAGAGCTATACATATAATGATTTTTTTTTTAGTAAAAGTTGTTCCAATGAAATCTTTAAATATACTTACATCCTCTTAATAAATTTACGCAAAATGCATCATTTGCAAGAAACTGGTTTTTAGTAAAAGTGAAAGTACTATTTCTGGTCCAACGTTTGAAAATATTTTTTCAAAAGTTGTTCAAAATTATATGTATTATCATACAGTGCAAATTAAGAAAGAAATTATAATTTAAAAATGATGTTCTTAATGTTTAAAGGCAAGATGTGTAGGAAAGTTGGTATTTAGTAAAAATTATTTCTATCCGTTCTTTGCTGCGTTCTAAATTGTAAATAAAGATGTGACTCTATAGGAGCGCGGTAGCTTAATTGGCATAGCACCTGTCATGTAAACGAAAGTTGTGAGTTTGGATATCATCTTGGACGAAACAAGTTCGCCATTAATTGTATTATTTGTAGTTTTCAGATATGTATTAACAATGAGAAATTGCGTGATGATTTGAGTTTATTTTACTCTTATTATTATTATTGTGAGGAAATTTCAAACACGTCATTTCGATACACGCTGTTGCTGTATATTAATTCTAGCCAAACTATGGCAAGTCTATAGTAAAGTGTTGTCACACCACTTAACCATTATATGTTATTGCTATTATAAATGTTACGTAATTGTTGCACAGTGCAAACATTTTAATTATTGATCCTTTCGTTACAGGACCGTTATGTTCATGATAAGATTAGTCAAATGAAAAGTGTAAATATTTATCGTGCAGATAAAAAGTTAATGAGTTACTTGCAAATTAAGTTAGGATTTTTTTTTAATGAAGGTGATTTAATTTTAGATTTTCTTTCAACTCGAACGTTATATATGCATAATATGTATGTGCAGAGATACAGATTCCGTGTGTCGGAAAACGACGCAGAATTGAAGGAAGCGGCTGCTGTGAGATAATATAAAATGAGAATGTAAATTTCAAATGGAATATGAAACGTAAGAAGATATACGATAGTATATGTATTAAGAATATGACCTAGATATTTTTATTCACATATATATTGCCCGATTTAAAATTCAACAAAATTGTGAAGCATTGCTTATATAATTTGAGAACGTTCTCAGACGATGATTTAATAAAAGACGTAGTACCTACTTAGCTGCAGATGCATATATAGAAAGTGATGATAGAGGATCATAAAGAATGTTGTTTTAGTATTTACATTATTGTATTATACTGCTAGTAGAATGCCTGGACTTCAAATAATAGAAACTACTTTTCTTTTAGAAGTACGCTACCTGAAGTAAACTTAAACTAATTTTTAACTGAAATAAAAGCATATGAAATGTTAATCACTTTTTTAATGTGATATTTTATTGTGAATAATAGTATATTATGCAATGAGCATTTAATGATAGCTATTAAGACACGAGTAAGAAAACTACAATACGAGGCGAAGTATTAGTATTGTAATGAATACGAGTGTCTTAATAGCCATTAAATGCGAGTTGCATACACTATTTTTTCTACGACCCCATAATAAAACATTATTTTTTGAACATTCCATTTCATAAATTGAGGTTAAAATTTTCCATGCACCTTTGCGAATTCAGCTTGTAATAAATTGTTCGTGGTTACTAGGGCTTGTTCCATAATTTCTTGTGGACTCAAATTTTACATTTCACTGTCATTATCCCTCATTTTTACCGTTTATATTTTCAAAAAGCACAAATTTTAAGTACTTACTTGTAAATTGCAGAGAACTGTCACATTTATTTAATTTGTATATCTGTCAGATATGCAGTCGCCATATTGAATATTGTTTGAATATTGGAATGTCGCATTCCTATTGGATATAAACTTGTATCGTAATGAAAAATTTGTATTCCTATTGGATATAAACTTGTATCATAATGAAAATCTGTATCGTAATGGACATCATTAAAGTACAGGTTCGGCATGTCTAATAATACAATTAAAGTATGGGGAGTAGAAATAAGGTTATATTCTTTTTAATTTATTTATTACTTTCTTATACGTAATATAAGGAAGTATTGTGATCATGAAAATGTTCGACTTCGATATTTTGTGTAGATTTCCACCTTTTGGTATCCAGTGATTACGTTAAAGCATGTAAAACGTTAAACTATTCCTAATTAAGTTTATAATATTAGTTGTGCTTATTAGTTCCTGACTCTAGTCAATAAACTAGAAATAGAACTTTGCTGAGAAAAACATATCTGATCAACTATTAGTTTGATTATAATTCATATTTTTTTAAAATAAACACTTATCTCCTAGAAATCTTAAACCTAAATTGAGCTAAAATGGTATCTTTTAGTTAGTTCTGGTGTTTTTTTTTTAAACTAAACTCTTTCCTTTGAGCATAATGGCCTGCTTTTGCATAGCATCTTACAAATGGTTTTCTTCTCTTCATTTATCGGAACATGTGTTGGTTGTCCAGAAGCTGAAGGACTTCTTCGTTTCCATGCAGATGAAGCCTGTCTTCGTGCTTCTTTGGAAACTTTTTAATTTATTTAATTTTTCTACAGTAGCAATGCCAGTCTCTGTTTATATCACTATTTCAAACATATCATTGAGCATTCACCACAGAACGCAATTATTTGTTTTGAAATTGCTGTATTTCAAGTGTATTACTATAATTTACGTATTTCCAGAGTTGCATTCCATACAGCCAGATAAGTTTAAAAATCTGATTATGGATCAGGGTGCGAGTATATGAACACAGATTGGAATTTCTTTCAATAAGACATCTATATTGTCTGAATTTTATGTCGGGATCTTCTTTTTTTTTCTTCATCTATTCAGTGTTATACCAAAATGCTTAACTATATTTTTATTTGGGACTATAGTATCATTTGTTTTCAGTTGTTAGTCTTCTTATTGGTAAAGTTAATATGAGCCTGTTTTAATTAATTTAAATTGATTTTTCACTTTTTGGACCATTACAGTTTGTAGTATGCCCACTTACTACCAGTAATGCTGTATCATCGGCAAAGGTGGTAATTTCGAGAATTTCGAATTTTCGAAGGACACTGGTAAACAACACGTAGAAAACAGGTTCGTGAATATTTCCTTGTGATACGTCTTCTTGAATGCTTTTTAAGTCAAAATGTGCTTCTTCTTGTCTAACTCTAAACCGTCATTCGGTATGTCTGAGGTAAAGATTGCAACATGTTGTTTAAGTAACATTTTATTTAATTTGTAAATTAGGTAATCCTTTAGTGACACCCTAGTGCTTGTGCCACCCTAGTGCTTGTGCCACAATAAGTAAAAGTGCAGAATAGATTTGTTTTGTTGTCAAAGCCTTTGCCTAAACCCAAACTGATCGAAATTAGTTGAGCATTATCTATTGTTGGTTGTAATTTCTTGAGAAGTTCCTCGAATGTTTTTGAGATTACTGGTAAATGGGGGGATAAATAATATACAAAAATATTCTGAAGCGAACTTTTATAGAAAAAAAGTATTTTTAAAATTCGTATTGAGGAAGTAACACTTTTACTCTTATCTTATAAATATTTAAAACTATTGTATAGTAGTATGAATAGATCATTTTTCCGGAGAGTCTTGTAAAGAACGACTGTGGAGAAGTCTTATGAAGCAAACGTGTATTTAATATTATTTTTTTTATTTCGTGTATTAAAAGTTCAAAAGACAAATTAAGAGACAGTTTGGTTCGGAAATTTAGCAATTGTGGTGTTGTTGACTGACTTTTAATTAGTATATATTAAATATTTTTATATTAGTGGTCTTATATAGCATTTTAAGACATACTTATTTAAGAATTATTGCAAATAATCAATTATAAGGGCGAAATAAATAGTTGCATTGTGGCTAGAGACAATTTCCTTCCAACAAAGAGTCGACATACTTACCAAAAAGAAAACGACCACTTTCCAACTTGGTATAAAGATATTATAGCTAATTTCAACAAAAAATATAATTCTTGCTTATTTTGATAAGGAAAGTAAAATAACAATGATATCGCAAATATTTATAAAACTACAGTTAGTATTTCAAAATATTCGCGACCAATTACGTATTTAAAAAGATCATCTGAAAGCTGCGAGACTATGAAATCCAAAGTTTTAGAAATAGACCATAATATCCGTTTTTTAATAGAAACCAATGATAAAACATACTTAGTAATGAAAAGTACCCAAAAGCATTGCTACTTACTTGGAATTACCTGATTCAGTGATGTTTACTGGACATTGTCTAAGACGCTCAAGTGTAACGTACTCGGGTAATAGTAGAGCTGAATTAATAATAATTGGGCACCATGGAGGATGGAAATCTTTAGCTACGGCTGAAGGTTACGTTGATTATTCCATCAAGAAAAATGTTGGTTGCTCAAATACTATCTGTGTCTACTGGTTGTACTAAAATCACTCAAAATCAATCGACTTCTAATGCAGAGATGCATCAATCAATGTGAATAAGAATAAACAAAAAGGATCTGTTGGGAATCTCCATTAATAAACTCCAATCTTCAAGCGTTACATTTAATAATTATACTATTCAAAAAGCGAAGTTTCAATAAAGTAGACTTTTTATTTTTTATTAATAATATATTAGTGTGATATGGTTATTTAGACATTCATTGGAAATTTCGTGTCATACATTTCAATTAATGCTCGACGTCTTATTTATGGTATCCTTATCTGGTAAAAATCTCCACAGCCTGTTAAAGGCGTACAAAATTTTTCATTTTTATCAATAGTATTTCCAACGTTTTTTTTTTGAGCCCATGTACAGTTCTGTGCAATAAATTGGCGTACACTTAATATACGCTTATGTAAATATGACTTTTGTTTGAATACCTGTCATGTATGACAAATTGAATTGACGCTATAATTCCATTTGTCAACTTAACTTAAGCCATTTTCACAATGACAAAATAATGTCAAAATTAGCAATAAGACGTGTACGCCAATTTATTGCACAAAACTGTACAAAAGTGACATGCTTTGATGACATGGCTAGTCGCATTGTATTGCTGAAAACCAGTACTATAACTTCTGAAGATTGAAGACTTGATTTGTACCAGAATGTAAAAGATACTGAATCGCAGCACGCGGCTCTATGTGCTGTTGAGGCGCGAAGACAATTGGGCGCGGAAAGCTTATATTTAATTTTTTTTTTGTTCATTTGAATTTTAATTTGCTTTTACACACAAAAGATCAAAGAAACAAAAAAATATCAGTGGCCAACTTGTTCGTTGAAAAGTTTTTCTGTGGATAAAACATTTGCTCTATGTTGTATTTGAACAAGGTTTTTATAACATAAAATATCTGTTCTATTTCATGGAGTTTCCTCCATTAAAGGTAATGAGTTAAATGAATTCAATTTTATCTAAAGAAATGCTTGTATATGATTAATATGACGAGGATCGATATCATTTAGTATTAATGAGATCTTACAAATTCATACATGTAACATAAACATTAGCTTGTATACTGACACATATTTAAGAGACCACTAATTATATAATTAATTATTTAGTAATTACCATGTATCTGAGTATCAGAATCATGAATATGAGGAAAAAGTGAACTTAACGTAAAAATCGAATATTAATAGTTTTCTACGGTGTAATTTTTGCTTATATTGTTTGTTTATTGTGTGTATCAAAATGATATAAGTTTTTTTTTGTATGTGTTATACTCGAAAAAAAAATTCTGAAGAATATCTGAGTGCGACAAAGTATTAAATTAACTCCGTTAGATTAAGTTACTACACGGAAGGTCGCCGTGAAAATGAATATCTTTTTATTACCAATGCCTCGTTTAAAATCTGTTATAAGTACGTATATGAAACATAATTAAAATATCAATGTTTACTGCAAAAGCGCAAATGCCAAGCACCTCATATTTGTTTTTTTTTCACTAAATAAAAATGTGATTCTTGCATGTGGCAGTAAGTCAAACGTATCTTTTCACAATAAATATAAATTTGAACTTTTCTGACATTTTCGAGATGTTTTGTGTTGAAATAATTTGTTTATTTTTAAATTTTTTAAACAAATTTCTAACACATTATTGAATTTATTATGAAGAGTTATGTATTTTCACAACTAGTTCTCCATGACTTTTAATGCTAAAGATCCATGACCTGTCAAGTTTTTTTCATTATTGCTTGACTTAAAATTTGCATTGTTTTTTTGTAATATGATTTTGAGAATAAGTACCTATTCATATAAAACTTTTGTTATATTTATTCCATATCAATTGCTTCTGTCAATGAATGTAATGTGCGCGCCCACCCAGAGATGGTTATATTTCTGCTGAATTTTGTAGAATGAATTTAAGAGTAATCTATTTTGATAGATCCTTGAAAACTTTTTAATCGCTGTTATTAAGTTTATTGTACATATTTCAAATTAATATAATAGAAATGTTAAAAAAAATAAACTTAACTGAAGAAGAACTTATTAAAAATATCTAAATTCTAATAATAATTAAGTAAAGTATAATTACATAATCAAATCTCGATCTGTTTTTGGCAACATTAGGAGTAATATTTCCCTAATTGTTACCAAAGCTTATTTCTTGTATTCATTCCATATCAGCTGCTTCTCGTGATCGAATGTCATCTGCGCGATAACCCAGAGCTTTAATGATAATTCTTTTTACGTAGCACAAGGAATCTCGAGCTCTTTGCAGATGTCCACATAGTAGTCCCATAAAACTCAAAATATGGGGTGCAGACATCTCTCTCTTAGCGCCCAAACGGCTAAAGCTGTCAGTATCAATATTTATATTTACGAGTATAATCTTGCTTTTGAGATCTGATTAGGTTTTAGTTTAGTGAAAAATCAACGTTAAAATAAATCATACAAATACAAAAGTACCTACTAACAGTGAAATTAAGTGCAATTTTATAAAAAAAATTACGAAATTTCTATCGGAAGTAGGTGTTTTACACTGATCGAAGAACAGTTTTCTGCGAATATTTCGCAATGCGTTCAGGTGTATTAGTGTTAAAGTATTTAGAGCTGCATTTGCAATAATTTTTTGTTTAAAACAAATTTCAATATTTGGACCGGAAGTAACACTTTTACTCATCGGTTTATTTTATTAAGAAGCTAATGGTAGATGAAACATATTTTGAAAGTACTTTTATATAAACAATTCGGAACGCACATACGTATAAGAAAGTGGTGTGGTCATTTTTGTAGAAAGAATGTTAAGTCATTGACGGATCATTTACAATATTCTCATCGCCAAATATTGGAGCATGTTTCAAATTAATACGGCAGAAATTGACATCGGCCGTATATTCCTTGCGGCGAGTTATGCATATCGCAGCGTATGATGCGACCATATCACCGTATATGTATATTTCGCAAGCTTTTACTCTCGAGCCGCATACAGAATACTGGCATGCGGTACTTCACCTGTGGCTGGAACCATATTTCTCCTCCAGAAACAAGCGGTGTGGTTACCACTGAACAAAATATCTGTAACATTCTTATGCAGAATTTTATTTGACAAGCATAATATTTTAACGTTGCCGAGTGTTTTCACTTTGAGTTGCTTGCTGCATGTATTGATGGATAATTCCTTTTACTTCACAGAGGAATTTTTAAATTTTAATCTGCTTGGTAATTGTACGAAACAAATTGTCTCATCGAAAAAGAGGAAATTTCTTAAGTCCAGTTACCATTTCGCAACTAAATTTGAGATTGAAAATGGAAAATTTATCCGGATATAAAAAGGAAGCTCGAATGTATTCTGTAAGATAATTTATTAAATGTGTAAACAATTACTTAAACGTTTATTACATAGTAATTATATTATTTAAAAATACAGTTATTAGAAACACAGTTCTTGTACACATTGTGAAGATTATTTATAATGAATTTGGAGATTATATGCCATAACAATACTTCACATCGAACACTATGATGATAAAGTACACAAATTGATGTCGGGTCAACCAAAGACAATACGCAAAGCTTACTGACATTTTATTTTCGCAGTGTGGTCCTTGATTTTATGACGTAACAAGAAAACACACATTATTGTCGGGTCAACCAAAGGTAAACAATTTTTTTTTCGGATTTAAAAGTTAATCTTTTTTTGCTGTCAAAGTGAGAAAAGAAGTCCGACTTACCGCAAGGTATTTTGGAAAATGAGAATTGATTATTCAAAATGTAGTATAAGGAAAATTCTTGGTAAATAGTTATAAATTTTTACTGAAATACACTGAAAAAACGAGTGTAGTGAATATTACCTTTTTAACTTCATTTTCAGCAACCCTTTTTTATTTCGTTCTATTTCATTATTTAAAATTATTAGTATTAATTATTATTTTAAAGTTTATTTTAATAAAAATTCAGAAAGCGTTTCTTTTGGGTACTACAAGATGGCCTTACTTAAGGATCAATATTTTGAGGTTACCAGAATCAAATTCATCAATGTAAGTTGACGTTATGTGACGGCCTTATATAGCCCAGCGATAGCGAGATCCAGTTGGCCTTGTCAAAAGCTTAATTCAGCTTTAAATCCAATAATGAGTCGCGCACTACAAAAAGTCAAATAATGTACCTGTATATTGTACCATATTGTATGTATATCTACAATACATTTTATCACAATGCACTTGCATACGAAACAGCTTGACATAATCATTAAAATAAGATTTATGAAACTACTCTTATTTTAGGGCAGTTGTAGACTTATATTATTTATTAGGGTGTTTTGCATGTAAGAAAGAATTAATGTAATTTGTTTTATATGGTAATTTGATTTTATTCTTTAAATTTTTTTTATAATGTCGTATGTGAATAAGTATTTTTAGTACCTTTTATATTGTATTGCTTAGGTACAATAATATCGTTTAATTATGCTTAGTTTTAAGTGCTCCATTAATTATATTTAATGATATGTATTATATCAAGTAGCTGGGCTATTTTGGAATAGAACATTAAAATATTACATACTCCCAGGTTTTCTGTTCAAAGGCGCAGCGACAATTTAAGTAGTATTTATTGTTAATATAATACATACATATGTGTGTCATTGATAAGTAACCTGTTAACACAGACGTCTTTGATCTTTTTTGTTTTGGGATGGCAAAGTTTACGTTATACAATCGTAAACACGAATTAATTATGTGCTTGCGAACCGTCACTCAGTGTTGAACTTCCTTGGATAGACAGTAAATCATTTACGAAATACTCGCCATAACGAGCTCTAAAATATTTATTTAATATAAATATAATTTTTTGAAAAAAAATGGGATTTTTTTAAAAATTCTCTTTACTTAATACAAAATTATTTCAATTTAAAGAAATGTTCCCCAATTTTTTTATTACTATCTGCTTGGATATACAGACTGTCTCCAAAAAAAGACAAGTCTATAACTTCTTTATTTATCAGAGGATTATGATTATCTATAGCCCAAATTAATTGGTTGCGAATAGGCTACTAAATGGCCTACATAATCATGTAGGGCACTAAGGCAAATCTGTAGAATTTTTTTTCAAATACTTTATTCTGAGACCAACAATGTATTACAAGTATACGCAAACATGAGAAAAACAAAAAATAAAACCCTTGTGTAAAAAGTACCTAACACTAAAAACACATTGTGTTACAATGTAATTACTAAATTAAGTTGTTGTGTTAAGTGACAAATAATAATCGCACCACTTGTCGAACTTCAAAAAATAATAAAATGAACGCAGAATGTTTAAACTTGTTTCGAGTTTATCTTGAGTGCGGTGATAATATTACAAAGTTTCACAAGTATAAAAGTCGATGCAAATTTTGGCGTATAGTAGGACAGTAGGTATGAGGCTTTCAAGAAACTGAAACCGACTCAGCGTCAATTTCAGGATCAAAACATCCTGCGGAAATATTGTTCAGTGTAATATATGGAGTTGGGCAGAGATGGCGTCATGTTTAGCGCAAAATAGAGCCAAGTTTGATCATAGATGATAGTAGTCTTTTTTTCTTATTTTGTATTTTTCTTAATGTTTGCGTATACCTGTTAGACATAGTTGTTTTCAGAATAAAAATCTCTATCAGAATTACTAAAAAAAAGTATATGCTCGAATTTGAAAAAAAAAATTGTACAGTTTGGGCTTAAAGCTCTTGGGGCTATACGTGATTTTATAAAGTCATTTAAATGGCGTCATGTTTAGCGCAAAATAGAGCCCAGTTTGATCATAGATGATAGTAGTCTTTTTTTCTTATTTTGTATTTTTCTTAATGTTTGCGTATAACTGTTAGACATAGTTGTTTTCAGAATAAAAATCTCTATCACAATTACTAAAAAAAAGTATATGCTCGAATTTGAAAAAAATTGTACAGTTTGGGCTTAAAGCTCTTGGGGCTATACGCCTATTTGCAAACATTTATTTTGGTGTATAGATAATTAAATGCCATACTTTGCAACAGTATCACTTTATTGACCTCAAATCAGTTACCAACAAAAAAAACAACATAATGAAATCAAAGACTTCTAGATGAAAAAAAGCTTCTGCATGTGTTATCGTTCTTCATAAAAAATACAATAACACAGATAATATTATCAGTAAATGCACAATATTTTAAAAGGCTAGAATTTAACTATTCAAAATGTTGTTGTATGATAAAGTAATTATTAAAGTATGCAATTACACAAAAACATTAAAAAGAGTCAAGTGGACAGAGTATAATGTTACTTCCAATAGTTCAAGAAATTTGCGCAGTGGACGAATTGCGTCGACTTGTAATATAAATACATACACATACAATGGATGAAGATGGATGTTGAATTTAGTTTTACTATTTTGCTCGAATATGAAAAAAGCTTACTCACTGGTCTCTATAATATAAATGGATGAGCAATGCAAGAAGAGTGTATGCGCAGTCCCTAGTCTTTCGACATTCGAATGTGAAATCACTAAAGTTCCGAACATCGATTTCAATAGACGTGCAAGTACTAGCTTTTTGTTTATTATTTTGGAGGATTTTTATTAAGAAAAATGCGGAAGACACACACAAAGGACCAAATTATACAATTCCCGACATACCATCACTGACACTGTTATCCCAAAATGTTGTTATTTCTGGTTTTGTTGTCAAACAATTGAAGCGCATTGTTAAGTGTGCTAAATGTGTGTCCGTACTAGAAGAAATCTCACAAAGATCTGTCGATAATGCTAGTTTTCATCTTTTGAACAGAAAAAGTCATGGTCCTTTAATACGTCCTTCACAAGATGTCACCAAAGTATGTAAAATAGTTGAAGACCAAGTACGCCATATCTTGTACAAAACAACAAAAACTTCCTGCAGAGGTAGTGTTTTTTGAGCTATTTATACGGTCAATTTCTATTACCTTGTTAGTAGAAAATAAGTACTTTGTATCCTTAGATACACATATGTTTGATTCATCTATTTTACATGAAAGTCACATTTCTCTTTTAATTAAGCATGTTGTGCGATGCATAGAGATGCAAAGAAACAAACAGAAGTAGAACGTGGAGAACTTCTAAGAAAAAAGCTCATCCAAATATTTCAAAAGGAATATATTGTTTTTTTGAGTATTTTTTTAAATTTTCTTTAATAAATAAGTATTTCATTATCTTCAGATGCAGATTTTAATTTTAAAGTTCATGTTCTGTTACATACTTTTCAAAGATTTTAGGCATTTCAAATTAGCGCCTTTAATACGAAGCATAACTAAAACTAGAAATTATCACAAATACAAATATAGCTAAATGCAAAATTTACTAATTACTGTACCTTTGTACTAAATGATCAATATTTATACAGAATTAATTTTCATGAGTGTAGTAACTGTATATTCTAAAAATTGTTGCATCTGGGTTCTGTTAAAACTATTTCTTTATTTAATACAATATTCTACCTTTATTTCTTATGCAATGAGCAGACTGCATTTATGAGTGAATCTTCACAAGATAGTGAATAAATTCTATTGTGAAAAAAGACAACTGTTTTTAGTATTAAATTCTAATACAATCAAATTCTAGAAAACTGTAGAATACTAATCCTGAACATTACCATTTTAATTCATCTTTTTTTGACTGTGCAGTAGGTACAGAAAAAACGAAGAGATATTTCAATACCCTTGTAAAAATAATCTGAAGTTTTTCCGTCAAAACGTTCTATAACAACCGCTTGCAACTCACTGTCGTAATTTATGCAATAAAGACGCATAATATGTGCCGTTGACACTTGTATTGCGCTCTTTACAGTCAATTAGCAAAAGGCCCTCACAATCGCAGAATATTGTGGCATCACCTTTATCGTTGATTGAACGACTTTTGCCTTTCTGGGACGAGGTTCTTCAGGTCGCCGCCATTCCATGGACTCCCGTTTCGAGAGTATCGCAAAACAGAACCATTCTTTCATCCCCTGTGACAATGGACTCCAAAATCGCTTTTGGGTCGTCCCCACACATGTTTAAAAACGACTGCGCACATTCGACTCGACGTTCACGTTGGAGAGCAGAAAGAAGGCGCGGTAGCCATCTAGCATTAATTTTATTAATACCCAAATGGTCATGGATAATTCGGCGAACACTTGGTTCGGAAATGCTCGTTATCACTGCCAATTCCTTCACTTTCAAACGGCGATCTTCTAGCACTAAATGTTCAATAGTTGAAATTAGTTGAGGCGTTATCACTTCAATTGGTCTACCCGACCGATCAGCATCTTTCAGGGATTCTTGTCCCAAACGGAAACATTTTACACCTTTTTTACAGTTGAATACGAGGGAGATGAATTACCGTAAACGCCGTCTAAACGTTGTTTAATGTGATAAGGTGAATGCCCTTCTTTTGTTAAAAATTTAATGACCGCGCGGTACTCAATTTTCATTACTTCAGACATTTTCGTGCGCTAGTCACGTTGGTTGGCTGGTTACTAAAAACTACTAGGCTTCGAACCGTCATATTTATAGTGTACACCTCGCGCATGTGCATGCATGACGTGATGGAGTTTGAACACGTTTGAACCTGTAGAAGCCAGTCAGGCCGAGAATTTATGGCGCCTACCTCGTATATATCATGAAATATTAATTAAATACTTATTTTATTATTATTATTATTATTATATTCTGAAATTGTTCCAGTCGTTGGGAATTGGAAGTGGTATTAAATCGTCGATTTTAGTTTGTACTTTGGCCGTGTAGGTTGCCAAAAAGATTCAACTATAATCTAGTTATTTTCACATTATAAATAAGGGTGTTTAAAGAACAGCTTCATAGTATAGATCACTGTCAAATCTCAGAGCTACTTTATTATGGTGTATGATGTATTTCTGTGACTGGTATGACCATTTTATACCACCTAAACAAATTTAGTTCTTATTCAGATGTTTTCAATAAAAACGTACATACATGTTAGTGCAAGGCATTTAGGAATTGAATGCTTTATATCTCCAAATCATAAAAGAAAGACATTTATATAACAAGAAATTTATTTATCAAAATTCTTTATGAAATGCCCAAAATGAATTGTAAAAATCCTAACATTCAGTGCCAAGACTCATGGCAACACAAAAAAAATTTAAATGACAAATGGCTACTTGCGCCTATTATTATAAGTTGTGAAATACGAGTGAATTAAGAATAAATCACTATTAATTGCTTAATTTTAGATTAATAACAGGACTTTGTTAATTAACTTTAATAGAATTTAATTAAGTTTTTGTATTTTATTGGACGTATATTAATTATTATTGAAGCCCATATTTATAAATATATAGAAGGGCTCAATCTATTAATGGAATGATATTATTAAAGTTCAATGATGATTCACCGTTGTCAACACCATCAACACTAACCCAAGTTATTAATTTATCCGGCATTGATGCCGTTTATATTTTTTGGTTGTCTACAGATCATAAACTTCATCTCCGAGGAGAGATGACACACGCGATTAAATCCTGGAAGTTATAAAACTCTTCTCGATATGAATAATGAGATGTTCTGGGTTTCTGCGCACTAATCGTTAATAGAAAATTCGTGCAACGAAAACATATTTAACAAGTATTAAATCCGATTTTATGTATTTTCTTTAGCGATAAATTATGATGTCGCATTTACAGGAACACTTTGCCTTTGGAGAAGCAGTAAACTATTCATAAATTTACGGACCGATACAAAAAATAAACATGTAGATACTTAATGCACGGTACGCTAAATGCAAATCTATATAAATGTTTCTCATAAGAATATTTATGAAGGTTGTTAAGACCTTTCCAAGAATATTCGTTTGTTTGCACCAGGACATTTGTATAAAATGGCCGTACGATTTTTTTATTATTCCATTGATTCATGTTAAAACAATAAATAAATGTTGTTCAATCTCATATAAATTGAATTTAAAAGAAAGGGATGAAAGCATATACAAACGAAAAACATTTGTATAAGTATTTTTTATCGGAATGCTATCATCATAACATATTTAACAGCGTGTACTAGTTTTACCAAGCTATGTAATAAAACAGTAGTTTAAATAGAGGGAAATAATTGTCCTCCGTCAAGCCGACGCGTGCGTGAGTGCGCAGTAGTCAACCATCAGCTGTTGAGTCCTGGCAGGATTATTTTGTGTTGTGCGTATAATGTATTACATCTTAAATGCGTGTGTAATATGTACAACTTAATAAAAAGCAAGTTGTATCCTTTTTTTGTATTATTGATATAGCTTTTTCATAATTTTAAAAATAGATTAACATAATTTTCTCATAAACGATTTGGTTCTGACGTCACTGGTTTATTTCTGAATAGAAGAATTGGTTGCGCGGGCGTGAGGTGCGCAATACCATTTTGGGACACAAATATCAAAGGTGCCGAAAGCAATTGAAACTACTGTATCTCTACAGCTCTATACTGTGGTTTTACAATCATGTTAAATTTCAACCTGACATTTAGAATTTTTTGCATTTTACAGTTTAATTATACTTTCTAAAACATTTCTTACTAAGGGCAAATGGCAACTTATTTGAACTGATTTCGGTGTATTTCGCGATTTAACAACATAGTAAGTATATTTGCGGAAAATTTGTTTGTGAAAAGTAAGTAAACTTCCACATAATAGAGTAACAAAGATGATGATGTAGGTATATATGTTTAGAATTTAGTATATCGCAATACACGTCATATGGCGTCAAAAAATTTATAATTGTTACCATCTCCCAAAATCAATTTTTTATTCAAAACTACCAGGCTTTATCAAAATTGGGTTGCTTTTATTTATAATGTTTTCTTTAATATACAGTAAATAAATTAATCTCTATAATTATATAAACTTACTCTCACATATATATATGTATACGTCGCAATGAATCCAAATTGTGCACCTGAGTGTACATCAAATTGTAAATTAAATCTTGTAAAAATGCTAGAAAATATTATCATTACAAAATGAAATTAAGAAAGAATAAAGACAAATTATCACTGAAAACGGTAACATTTATGAATTTATAAAACTCTAATTTTCAATTTTCTAAGGGTAAAAGAATGAATTGAATCATGAGTTTGAGAGTAGAAGGCATTTTCGACATCACTGTTCATATTTGTGGAGAAATTGGCGATATTCACAGGTAATAACAATGGAGAAGATAGTGACGCTGATTAGAAAACGAGGTGTGGGCACCACACGACTTTCTTATACGTATTTACGTTTCAAATTATACAAAAGTTGTTCTAGGTATATGAAGTTTTAAATGCTTATATCTTCTTAAAAAATAATCAGTTGAGTAAATGTGTTACTTCAGCTTCTTTATACAAAAAAAATTATTCAATAGCCATTACTAAGTACTTCTCTATAGTATGCATAATTTTCGAGATCTTTGCAAAAAAGCGCTATTCGATAAGAGTAAAAGTGTTACTTCCGGTGCATTAAAAAAAAAGTTTCATACAAAAAGTCTTGAAATATCTATTGGTAAAATTCGGTTTTATCACTGAAGTAAACTATACTACTAAAGTTGCGTTCATAAAAAGTCAATATGTGTGAATATAAAATCTGTAAAATCAGATAAAATTAATAAAGGCTAAGCTAAAAACCGTTAGAAATAATTAAAGCAAATTTCAAATCAATTGGTGACTAAAAGAAACATAACCTAATAATAATGATAAGAAGAAATCCTACCCAACCTGTAAAAGTATATAATAAAAATGCACACCGGAGGATCTATATTTTTGAGTTCACATACAACGAGAAAGTAGATGATAAAAAATAAATATTCCTATATCTTATCCAGAGTAAGGAGAATAAGGTATTCTTGATTGGCAGCTGAAAAAACTTCATCCTAGACGTCCAAATGAGTAATAAATCCATTCTTTCATGTAAGCATAGAATCTTGTCTCAGAGACTTTTGCCTAAACATAACACAATGATAAGTATCTATAATTTGTTATTTTAGAAATCATTCTGTGTCATTTTATTTCCGAGTTTCATTTCAAGACTTTGAATTGTAATATTGTTATTTCTCTTGTAGAAATCGTATTTAAAATACCAGTTACGTTAAATATCGAATCCAAGCATCCTAAAATGTATATTATCTATAATAATATAGATTTTAGTTAATATGTATAAAATATTATTAAAATTAATTTGCTTACCACTAGTGTAGCGACATCTTGTGATGAAGACAGAAAATTTCATAATAGATGATAGCCGAAAAATATTTATATAATTTTTTGTTTATTAAAACATTTTTAAACAAATCCACATGTGTATATACGCCCATTACAAATTTGGCGAAAAATGTAGGTGCACATTTAAAATAAATACACGCTCACCCCATTATAATGTATACAGTACCGCCTACTGTCTGGCTAAAATGTATTAGAATTTTAAACAAAAAAAGTGTGTTTTGAGTAGTACAAAAAGCTAACAAGAACTATTTGAAAATATAAAGCGAAAATATACAAGTACACAAAATAGGAATATCTTATGATTAAAATCTTGTGCTGCATTAAGTTAAATGTCAATAATGGTATTTAGTCTGTTTAGTTTTACTTGCTATGTGATACCCGCTCCGCAATGTTCTAAGTTTACACAATTCCTGTTCAAAGTTGTTGAGAGTACACATTGACTTCTCTATATTTCATATTTAAATTTTAAATTGTACGTCTGGTATAAAAATAGAGTTTTAGCTTGTGCATTTTCCTTCGTTAACATGGTTTATTATATAAAAAAAATATGAGATGTTTTAACAAATTTACTGAAACGATTACAAAGCTTTTCAAATTAGTATTTTCCTCACGTTTTATACTTTGATCATGAAAATAATGAGTATACGTGCTTCAGCAAACGAGACTTATGTATTTCATATTTTATTGCAAGAGAACAGAAAAGTTATAATTTACAGTTTACATTCTGTTAACTAACAAATACAACTTCAACAACTTAAATGTATGTTTGTTGTAATTGTTATTACGATAATGTTATATATGTATATATACCGGGTGTCCACACGAAAACTTTATATTGAATTATTTCTGGTGGATTTGAAGACAAAAACTTGAAATTTTGGGTGGTTGTTCAGGATATAGGGGGACAATGAATAGTGTATTTCATACCGCCCCATCGGGTCACCCGCCGCCGCCGGCCACCCCCACTCCAATATTTTAAATGACACCCTGTATTTTTTTTGGTGGTTTTTAAAGAACACAATTTTCTTGATATTCCTATGTGAAAAAACTAGTAATACACATTATGACATTTATGAGATATTTAAATTTAAAAGTTTCAGATATCAGAAATTATTAACTCCGAAAAATCATAAGTTAGTCATGGAAATACTTAAAACAAGATTTATTCACAACATTTTAGTTAAATTAAATGCTCAAATTGTTCACCGTTTACATTTAAACATAAATAAAGTCTATTTTCAAAAGCATTTATAACATTTTCGAACACTTGTGGTGTTAAATTTCGACATTCCTCTGTTATTCTATTACGTAAATCAGCTATTGATTGTGGCGGTGTCTTATAAACAACAGACTTCAACTGTCCCCACAAAAAGAAATCTAGGGGAGTTAAATCGGGGGAGCGAGCTGGCCATTCAATAGAGCCCCTACGTCCAATCCAATGTCCTGGGAAAATATTATCCAAATAATTCCTAACGTCTAAACAGTAATGTGGCCCAGCTCCATCTTGTTGAAAATATAATTGCTCCTCCTCTATTTCATTCAAGTTTTCTTCTAGACACTGTATGATAAGAGGATGTATTAGCTCTTCCAAAAATTGTAAGTACTTAGGTCCATTTAAATTTTCCTGGAAGAATATCGGGCCAATTACTTGGTTATTAAGAATTCCAGCCCATACATTAATTTTTTGGGGATATTGTGTGTTGCCTTCTCGGAAAAAATGGGGTTTTACGTCGCTCCAATATCGACAGTTGTGTCTATTCACAAGACCATTTAAGTAAAAGCAACTTTCATCACTAAAGCAAATACTTTGCAAAACATTTCCATTTTGCCGAATCATATCTGTCATTATTTCACAAAATTCGACTCTTCTGTCGAAATCACCGTCACCCAACTCTTGGTGAAGTTGAATTTTATAAGGGTGCATTTTGTTTAATTTTAATATCTTATGGCAGGTTGATTTTGGCACTCCCGAAACTTCGGATAATTTTCTCAACGAAAGCTCTGGGTCTAAATTAATATGCCAAAGAACTACTAGTTGCATAGCTTCATTTAGTACACCACAATTATTCATATTCCGTTTTTTATTATTTACAGATCCAGTTTGCAAAAATTTTTCTATTAGCGTTCTGACATAAGCAACAGATACGTTTCTGTTTGGATGGTTTTCATTGAATAACGTCACCGCTTGGGAATAATTTTTGTTTGCAATCCCATACAAAATCACTATTTCAGTTCTCTCTTCAAGAGTATAAACCATTTCAGCGAAAAAGCCGAAACTTTAAGATCAATTTTACAAGTATTAATATTAATGAAACACAAAAGTCACAATTTTGACAATTCTAATTTAAAGCAAACTATTTCCATGACTAACTTATGATTTTTCGGAGTTAATAATTTCTGATATCTGAAACTTTTAAATTTAAATGTCTCATAAATGTCATAATGTGTGTTACTAGATTTTTCACATAGGAATATCAAGAAAATTGTGTTCTTTCAAAACCACCAAAAAAAAATACAGGGTGTCATTTAAAATATTGGAGTGGGCGTGGCCGGCGGCGGCGGGTGACCCGATGGGGCGGTATGAAATACACTATTCATTGTCCCCCTATATCCTGAACAATCACCCAAAATTTCAAGTTTTTGTCTTCAAAAACACAAGAAATAATTCAATATAAAGTTTTCGTGTGGACACCCGGTATATATATTTCTATTGATCTGAATGAACAATATTACATTTTAGATGGCTAGAAGAGATATATTATTCTGCCTATTATTTTATCTGAAAGTAACAACTAAATACAAATATAAGCTGTTATGTTTTTATATTCAAATATGTAATAAATGAGATTTTGATAACGTGATAAATATGAATAAGGTAATGTAAATGCCACGTGTGTATTCGAACTCATATTTACATTAATAATCGATAACGGATACCTACCTGTAATTTCAGTCCTAATGAGTTTTTAGAACGAAAGCCGTATATACAGGGAGTCAATGTGGTCAATTATATAAAATTATTTGCTAGATAGAGAAAGTACGACAGAAAATTGAAAGATGTTACAACACATATTGAAATATCTAAAATACTAATAAAAGCTGACACAAAAGTTGGACAAAATTATTTTAGTGGTTTATTTGATTTAATAACTTTCAAAAGCAATGTATATAGGTACATGGTCATAGTTTTTCAGATAGCTCATTTCAACGAAATATCGAAAAATAAACAATATATAGTAAAAACATTAAATAGAGGAAATAAAATTGTAAATTACTTATTAAATTACCTACAAATGATGTAATCTGTTGACCATCCCAACCTCCTTCATCTGAAGTGTCACTATTTCCTTCAAGATCTTTTTCACTAAGGTCTACAGTATTTGTCCCTTCACTTACATTTTCTACTTCTGGTGGAAGTATTATTATCAGAGCTTCTCTGCTAAAGGTTTTAGATGTTTTCGTCGTTTTCGGCCTTATGCTGCTCAGTTTGATTCGTCTTTAGAGAACTTTCGCGATAAATATTGACGATACTGCGGAAAGTGCTTATATTCCTGGAATTATCTCATTTGGATTTTCTGAATATTGACCATATTTACTCCTATTTGCGACGCATTCTTACTAATACATAAAGACACTACAGAGTGCATGCATTAACTTTATATTGAGATGATTGCGAAAAAATGTGTTTACCCGGATTGAAAACGTAGCACATAAATATTAATCTGTGATTGCTTAAGTCAAGAGATACATTGGTGTCGACGTGAAGAAATTACCATATTAGATTGGAAATAAAAGATTAATACATACGTTTCATGAATTTTGAAAAACTATAATACAAAAGTTGAACCAAATTAAGGTAGAAAATGTGTGAAAATAAATTATGTCAATTACAGTGACTTCATTTCTAATAATTTTTGCGTGCATTCAGGCATACCACATGCTTCTAATCTAGGTCCACTTCTTTCCAGGCTGTTCATTAATGACATTGTAGACTTTTCTAAACTTCCATTTTCTCGCATATGCTGATGATCTGCAAATCTATAGAAATATTAGTAATTATGATGATTTTGCAGATTTACAAATCAACCTCACTACAATACGTAAGCGTTGTTTGACTTAATATCGGAAAATGTGCGTTGTTTCATATGCAAAAATACGTAATACCTTGTTATATCGGTGATCTAGGTATTCTTTTAGACAATCGTTTATCCTTCTCAGAACATGGCGTTCTATATGCTGTGCATTATCCAAGTCGCTGTTTTTTTTCTCATATCATGTCGTGGCTTTTCTTACCAAGACCAACGATATGGAATGTGGAACATACGCCTGGTCAACTGCAGTACATTTTAATACCAAGCAAAGAGAGATTGTATTCACGAAATTTTAAATGATTTTAAAATTAGTTTTTCTCAATGTTGAAAATTCTTATAATAATGCTAATGCTAAAGTTGAAAATTATTATGAGAGATTGTATTCAATTCTTTCATACAAAAATTTGAGTATATATTAAACTGTAAAATTAGAAAAGTGTTTTTTTACCAACAAGAAATTTTTGTTGTTTCAATTATCAATTTTACTATCATTTTCAATTTGAATTGTATCTCAGTGACAATATAAGTTTACTTTTAATAATATTATTACTTTGTTGTTTGATGAATACATTATCTAGACAAAAAGATATGAGTACTTTTATTGTCTATTTCTAAATGTCGAAAAAGTATGCCACTGATAACTTTCATAATTTGTGGAATGATTCACGTACTTTACTAATGGTTTATATTTAGAATTAATATTTTAGTTGCTTTTAGAGTGAAGTAAAAGCAAACCCATGTATTATTTACAACAAAACTATATACAAATGCGGGTGTCATGAAGAACTTATTTTCGTCTAACCGGTTGCTTGTTTTGTTTCACATAATTTTCCTTTATCAGTTGTGATAATTTTATGTACTTCCTATAATTAACGGAAAATATGTACAAAATTTTAATACCTATATACACATTTTAGTGCCCATTTAAATTATTAGAAAACTGAAGTTTGTCCCAGGGAATATAATTATTATTCTTCTATCTTGGAGTGTACCATAAAATATATTTTATTTTAAATCTTTAAGATGATTTCCTTTTACGAGCATTTCGGTTAAATAAGTCTTTCTCAAGCAGATAACGTAAAACCTACCCTTACTGATTCAACTAACAACTTTTAAAATCGTTCTCGCTTCAGAGATCTAAGGATAAACATAAATGTCAAATTTTATCCTCCCTCAAAGGGATATTTTCTATTCTATATTTATATACAGGTGAAGTCTGATAAAATATTCTAAGAGAGATGAATGGTTTTGTAATTGATTAATATTTTAACAAGCATTGAAAATGTATATTGTACTAAGATCAAAATGAAAACAATTACTTAATGTACGTACTATTATTATTTTATACGGCAAAAGTATATCTTAAATTTAACATAAATAAAAACATAAGAAAGGCTTAGGCTAAGTGGGTACCAATGTACCTGAAATTTAATCATATAGGTGAAGTGGATACCAATGAATGAGATGCGCACTAATACTATAGGCAACGTAGGCATCTACATATTGCTGTGACTCTTACAAATTGAGGTTTATATAAAATAATTTAAATTATTCAATCAATGAGTAGGTAAGAATCAAGCATGCATCCTAGCGCTAGGCCTTATGCTAGACTAAGATACAACAAATTTTCTGCTAGATAGTAGGTTAGGCAATTTTACATTTAACTAGCTCAGTTTAGAATGATTAAAGAAAATGTTCTCTCAGGGGCAGAAAATATAAATGAATTCTCCAATCAGTTTGAATGCTCTTTAATTATCACCAGGTCAGGTAAAGAAAATAAAATGCAAAAATAAATCTTATCATCTAATTTATTAAAAATAAATATTAAGGAATGAGAAATTTTTAATTACACAAATATATATATTTACAAAAAAAAAATTAATATTTCAAAACATCATCTAAAACTACACATATCATAATCAACAAGTCAATATAATAAAGAAATTAAAATAAATGAAAGCATAACGTCGAGAAAATTTTATATTTTAAATGTAAACGTGATTATCATGATTTATATTTGTCATAGATACATGTAAACAATCAACATCTTTAATAAAATAAAATTTATTTGCATATGATGAATTGTACTGGAATATGAATAACCAAAAATTTACACGATTTATTATTTACGAACAAAATATAAACGTTAAGGGAATGGCTTTGCCCTAATTAGTCCTGCCTGGCGCCTTTTCTCGCTCCCAACACAGTACCATCAGAAAGCAAATTCACACTGGTAGGTACCCCAAAGTTCCACCCTACAAGTATGTCTTTTTAACTCGTCGGACACAACCCGAACATACACCACAATGTGCCCACCCCTTAAGGTATATATATATAAATTTTAAATTTAATAAAAAAAATAAAAATAAAATAAAAGTCTTTGTGTATTCAATTAATTAACTCAGCCCTGATTAGTTCTGCCTGGCGCCTTTTCTCGCTCCCAACACAGTACCACCAAGACTAATTCGTGTTTTAAGGATTCACCAGGACTCCATGCTATGAATTAAATAACTACTTAATTCATTTAACACATCCCTGATGTATTACCCAACACGTTAACATCAAACACACAAGTACTATGAAATATACTTGATATACATACAAGAAAATATATATATTAAAATAAACTTTTACCTCCTTTAAGATTCCAATACAAAACACCACTCAAAAAAAAATTGGTACAACACTATACACACATTTATAACAAACATTATCAAATCACCTTAATTCTTCATACATCACTTCAAATTCATCCATGATTTAAATATTGATCACTGTTCAATTATTCTGTATATACATAAAACAAAATTATTAGTCACAAATCCTTTAATCTGATAAATAAAGTAGTAAAGAAAATTTTTACACTAAAATAAAATTATTACGCTATTCAACTTAATCATTACAGTCACTAAAATGTTTTATCATAATGCATGGTGTAGTAACCCTACATACAAAACAAAACATTCCAGAAAAATAAATAAAATAAATAAATTCAAAGTTCGAATTAAAATAAAATTGTCCCGTACATAAATAATTATTTCTAAAATAATTACAAATCTCAATGTAAATTGTGCAGCACGACTATTACGAAAAATATTACAAGTTTTAAATTTTGTTGAAAATTTTATAAGTATCGAAAAATCTCTTTGAAAATATTCTAAGTTCAAATTCATGAATAAACTTTTAAGTGAATATAACCTTTAAGAGGAAGAAGAGGTTTCCACCTTCTCCTGTTTTCCTCTTTTGAGTGCGGTTTACACCAAGCAACTCTGCCGTTTCTCAGCGGTCCCGAATTATATAGATATTTTTCTTCACAAAAACGCCCGGTGGTGTTCGGTAGATACGAATCCACCTCCAGAAATACATAGCTGCAGTGCTGCACCACTCAGGAAAGCAGCGTATTAACAATCTTTGAAAAAGGTAAACAAACATGTAAATATCAAGTTGTTTACACATTCATGATTCATCTATGCATCTAGCGCAGGATATTGTTTTCACCGGCCACACTATCGATCTCTCCCGGTACCAGTATTCTTCGTGCGGGAAAACACTTTCTCGTTATACTTCACGTAACATTTTATGCTTATTTTAATATTATGACTTTTATAAAATTTATACTAACATTCTTTTATTATTTTACTTAAATAAAAAATTAAATTTTGGCAAATTATTGACATAATGGATATTTATATACACATCATGATAAAAATAAATAAAATAAAAATTAATTTAAATAAAATCTTGAAGTGATCTTGATTATACTTATTTATAATCTACCACCAAACTCAAGGTCACTGCAATATATATAAATAAGACATACATAAATATAAATATAATAAGATTGAAAAATTAGGAAATATACATACACAAAAATATAAAAAGAAATTGAAAAGTCGGGCAAGCACAATATACGTGGGTAGTCTGAAAAGTGCTGTAACTGACATAGAGGAAGGCCCTTTTTTCGAGTTTTTTCACTTTAGTTTTCGACATAGTCTCCTTTTAGTACTATACACTTCTTCCAACAATATTCAAGTCGCTTAATCCCATAACTATAATACGGCGAATCAAATGCATTTAAAATAATTGTTTATTTCTGCAATCACTTCTTTATTTGAAGAAAATCTGCCAAGCCATTTTTTCATATTTGGAAAAAAGAAAATATCGAGCGGAGCTAAATCTGGACTGTAAGGTGCATGAAGAAGAATTTCGAATCCTAATTCAACTAATTTTGCCGTTGCAATTGCCGATGAGTGAGCGGTTGCATTATCGAGATGGAACAAAACTTTTTTCTCGCCACATGCAGTCCTTTTCCCTTTAATTTTTCACTCAGCTGATCCAAAAGCGAAGCGTAGTACACTACTATGATTGTTTTGCCCTTTTGGAGATAATCTATAAAGATAATACCACCAACATCCCAAATCACAGTGGCCATAATCTTGTTAGCTGATGGAACCACTGTCGCTTCCTCCGGTGCACAGCAACCGGCTTCTACCCATTGTTTTGTTTGAATTTTTGTTTCGGGTGTGTAGTGGTTTATCCAAGTTTCGTGAACCGTAATTAATCAACGCAAAAAATCAGTGTGATTACGTTTAAAAAGGCTTAAACAGTACTCTGAAGTGATTACACGAAATCGTTTCTGGTCTTCAGTTAGTAAACGTGGTACCCATCTTGCTGATAGTTTTCTCATACGCAACTGTTCATATAAGATATGACCGACATGTTCTTTTGATATGCCAAGAGTGTCGGCTATTACATGCACCTTCAATCGATCATGAACTTTGGTGATCGTTTCGTCAATGGTAGCCACTTTCGGACGTTCTGTTCTTGATTCGTCTTCGGTGCTCCTACGATCACGTTTAAATTCATTCACCCAAAAACGAACTGTTGTTGAAGTGACGGTGCAGATTCGCCATGAATACAAACTAACTCCTTTTTGATATCGTTTGATATTATCCGTGAATGTGAGTGTGTTTAATTACAGCACGAAATTCTTTTTTATCCATATACCGAGCACGTTTATTATTTACAACTGCACAATTCAAATGACGCAACGTATTTCGCTCAAACTATCACAACTGTCAAATTGAAGGTTATGAATTTCATAATTGACACGAAAGCGTTCATTCTGGTACCATCTCTGTATTACTTACCACACTTTTCGGACCACTCTCGTAAGATACGTACAATAAAATTGAAAAATTAGAAAATATTGCTATTTGTTGAACAGGATATGAAACACACTTAACAAAATGTAATATTATAATTTTTCCCAAAATTAGCTATGATCTTAAATATGGTAGTGTCTAGTTTGACTTTCGTGTTCTTATTTAGAGTTAGAAAGTAGAGTTGAACTCTACTTTCCCCACACAAAACAAAGAACAAAAAATATATAGATCGCTAACTTATTTAGGCCCGTTTTCAAAGAGGATCAATGCGATTTTAAATAGGAAACTAAACATAAATATTTCATTTAAAACAAATAACACAATAGGTAATATCATAAAAAACAATAAAGGAAGAACGGAAAAAGGTGAAAAATCGGGAGTCTATGAGTTAAACTGTGGAAGTTGCCAAAAATTCTATATAGGCCAAACAGGCCGATCTTTTAGCACTCGAATTAAAGAACATATGAGGTCTTTTCAAAATGAAAAAACAGACTCTCATTATGCTAAACATTTGCTAGAATGTGGACACGATTTCAACGATAACTTTAAAATATTACATACACAGAATAAAAGTGTCCTTTTAAACAATTTAGAAGTTTTAGAAATCAATAAATTCAAAAATACGAACCTATTATTAAATAACCAATTAGAAATATCCCCACTTTTAAATTTATTTAAGAACCCACCCCCACCAATGTCAACAAATATATAAATTCAAATAGCTCCAAAGGTTAGTTGTATTATTTACTTGATAAAGCCACAGTGTGTGCGAAACTAGTCGTATTTTTGTTAATACAATTTTTGGAAATTTGAAACACCTTGTTTTATTTCCTTTGAAAAAAAATTATACTTATATTTAAATAAACATAAAGATCCACTGCTATTATCTTCAAAGTTACAGTCAACATCACTACCAGGATGAGAATATTAAGGATTTATATATCATTCATAAATCTCTGCAATTTCTTTTTTGTCCTGAGTTGAACATATTTTGAGAAAACTATAATTTGAAATGATTTACTTAAGGGCCGAATATAATAGAGTTAGACCAATTTTCTTCAGAATCTTGGACTTATTTCTCAGCAAGCCTTATCCCAGTTGTCAAAATAATCTTCTCAAACTTTGACTTTGAACTTCGGTTTTACATCTCTTATATTTTTTCTTATGCTTCTTTGCACGTGTCGTAGGTATAATTGCCTCCTCTCTAAGTCCATTTTGAAGTAAATCAGAATTTAATAGAACACCACTAAAACGCTAACATTAATATATTTAGCCTAGAAAATAGTAGACGAACAACTAAGTTTGCCGCAAAACTACCTTATTGTATTTCGATACTCTAATTCATATGTTAATTGACAAATAGTTTTATTTATATATTTTTTTATCCTCTGCTTTTAAATTGAGTTTACACAGGTTATTTTTGTTTTGTATTTATTGCTACACGAATTAACGCAAGAATGTGTACATACATACAACTTGATAATTGATAAGATGGACTAAATGTGTATAAATTCACCTTACATTTTTGATTAAAGGACTGAAAATGTACTACCGTACATTTTCAGTCCTATTTTCTTTGCTTCTATTGTTTATTATTGCGAATGACATTCTTCAGCTACAAACATAAAACTAACAAATATATAAAAATGTGTAGTAACATACCTTCTTTCTAAATCATAATACGAATATCGCGATTGTTACTGTTACATCTTTTGTTTCATGTAATAATTATTGAACAGACTGGCAGATAGTTGTTTTTAATAAAGATGCAAAATGTACCTACCACTTACATACCTGTTGTGTGTTCATTATTTACAATGGAATATCTTATTACAAGGGTTAATGGAAGCAAGATTTTGAAATAGGAACCCTCCTAAGAGGCTCATTGAAAGGGTCCTATAATAACTAATAAATACAGTGTATGGCTGTGAGTAGACGAAACAGGTAGGTGTGATTCAGAAAATTAAGTGAGACGTATGCTTGTATAGATTTCTGTTTATAAATTTTGAATATGACATATATTTAATGACATCATTATAAATTTATTTTACGTGAAATACATTATGTTTATGTACTCCTTATATGTCCGTAAGATTAAATATAAGTTACGTAAATACATGCAAAATTACTTGCAGTTTTTGTACACAATCCATTTCTTATTGAAGATATACATATAATACGAGAACACTATGCACATACCTTGGTATTTATTAAAATAATACCTATTACGATTAAATATAATCAATAATCAATAAATTATTATTTTAAACGCTGCGTATATGGACGTCATGTTCTGCAAAATTTTGAAAAATTAGATAGACTTACTGTTTTTTCCTTTCTTGAAAGATATTAAAATAGTGATGCGCTCTTACAATTTTAATTGGAAGTCATTTTAAAAAAAATGATATTTTACATTTGCAAATCATGGATAGAATATTGAAAGAATACATAACCAGATCAGAGAAGAACGATCAACCAGAAGCGATAAAGACGTTAAGAACGTGTCCCTGTTTCTTTGTTGTCTGCGCGGTCGTCGTCTGTCTAGACGAGATGTTGTTCGTAAGAATGATTTTTTTATTCTCTAAATACACAAACAGGGAGCTAAAATCAAGAACAGGTGATATATAAATAGTTTTTTTCTACTCCCATACTTTAATTGTATTATTACATATGCCGAACCTGTACTATAAACATGTTCATTACGATACAGATTTTCATTATGTTACAAGTTTATATCCAATAGGAACACAGATTTTTCATTACGATACAAGTTTATATCCAATAGGAATGCCACATTTCAATATTCAAACAATATTCAATATGGCGACTGCATATCTGACAGATATACAAATTAAATAAATGTGACAGTTCTCTGCAATTTACAAGTAAGTACTTAAAATTTGTGCTTTTTTGAAAATATAAACGGTAAAAATGAGGGATAATGACAGTGAAATGTAATAATTGACTCCACCAGAAGTTATGGAACAAGCCTTAGTAGCCACGAACAATTTATTACCAGCCAAATTCACAAAAACGTACGGAAAATTTTAACCTCAATTTATGAAATGGATTATTCAAAAAATATGTTTTATTATGGAGTCGTAGAAAAAATAGTGTATGCAACTCGCATTTAATGGCTATTAAGACACTCGTATTCATTACAATACTCGGCTTCGCCTCGTATTGTAATTCACTTACTCGTGCCTTAATAGCTATCATTAAATGTTCATTGCATAATATACTATTACTTAAGTAAGATTATAATATATGAATCACTTATTTATAAAATACTTTAATTAGCATTCTGTAAATTTTGCAGCAGAAGCAAGAAACTGTTTCGGTACTTTTTTCTTTTTACTAGTATCACAAACTTAATATAATCTACAGAAGTACACCATATGATTCAAAAAATATTACCTAATTTACTTCATAAACAAATACACCTCTTTCAATTTTTTATGATGTTTTATATTAATAAGAAAATGCCTTTTAAAACGTAATACATTTTCTAATGTTAACTGATTAAAATTTAAAATTATTATAACAATTTGTGTTGTGTATTTTAACATTTGCCCACGTATTATAGGAGCAACATTACCATCTCTTTCTCTCTCTCTTTCAGTGTAAATATAAATACGTTTTTGAGCGTACTTCCTGGTTGTTAAGGCCGGACCCCACATAACCGCACCGTGCCCGCACCGTGTGACGGCCGTATGTTGGGCATCGCACGGCGAGTAACTTGCACAATGCAAGAGTGCCGGTTAGTCCCCACATAACCGCGCCAACACACCACCAACACCACCGCACCGAGGCCGTACCGGGCCCGACTAGTTTTGTTTACTTTTTGACGTGCACGGTGCGGTGTACGGGAGTAGAAATTGATTTTTATTATTAATAATGAATACGGAAAAATTAAAAGAAGAGGTGAGAAAGTTTTCTGTGTTGTATGACCAGGCTGACGTAAAATATATGCGTTGTGAACCCACATTCTTCTCCGATATCTGCGATGATTTCTTCTTCAATTAACATCTTCTTCCTCTAAAACAAACCCCATCCCTAATTTACTGTTTGTAAAACTTCTCAACATTTTATCTCCACGAAACAGCTGCATGAGCTTCTACAAAAATACTGAACTGCAACCGTGACGCTGACTGCACGGTCGAAAAACGGTGTGAGTGAGAGGTCTTCCTTGACCGTCACCCACAGTCGGCCGACTTGCGGGTCGGGCACGGTGCGTACGCGGTGCGGTCATGTGGGGTCCGGCCTTTAGACGACGAGGCTAAAGTGGTACTAGAAACTTCAAGGGACCAGCCTATAATGTCGCTTATCATTGATCGATGTTGTCTGCCCAAACTAGAAAGCTACATGTCCGATACCGTAGGTTAATAGCAATGAAAATGTCAGAATTCGCATTTGCCTTTGGTATTGTTGTGATAAATGAAAAGAGCATTTACAAAATAATTTGAATGCTTGAAATGATGATAAGGTAGTTTGAATAAAAAAGAACTAAAGTACAAATATACAACACTTGGAGAAAAAATCAAATAGTTTACTTTGTAGCTTTGTAAGCTAATGGCAGTCAAGATAATAATATAAAAGCCATTTCATTAAAAGGACAGATAGAAAGCTAGATTACAATTTAAAAAGATATGTAAATATATTCCTAAAATTATTGTATTTCATCTTGCTGCTGTGAATATTATATCCAATAAGTTCAATTATCGTGAAGTGCAAGATTTAAATATTATTCCTTTGCATACCGAATTCAGTAGTCGTCTCCATTACCTGATTTAAGACAATTACATTTCTTTCGTTTGGTTTACGCGTTTACAAAAATTTCTGATTTTTTTATCATTACTAATTGTGTCATATTTAAAATAATCTTTACTATATACAGCGTGTCCAGAAACTCTCCTGACAAACGAAGACCGGAGATTCCTCAGATAATTTTAAGACAATTTAACCCAATTCACCCTAGTCCGAAAATGCTTCCTAAGGGAGCTAGAGCTCTTTGAATATGGCGCCTTGTAATTAGTTTTTTTTTAATATCTCCCGAACGCTTCTATTTAGAAAAACAAAAACTGGTATGCTTATTTATCCTCCAGAGATGAATGGATTCCATCCATTGCGAATTTCTAGTACCGGTCATAGGCGTCCGTTCTGGGTAGGTAAACGGTTATTTTAACGCATAACTTTTTTGTCTTTAACTTTTAAGCATTTGTGACACTAGATTATTAAATTTTCAGGTATTCTAGTACTAAAAGGTACTCTTACTTTAAGTCGGTAGGATACACCGTTTTCTAGAAAAATCGATTTGAAAATTTTTCGTTTTTTCGTCATTTCACCTTTCGTCATTTCAACTTCGCGAACTGACAACAATTTAACAATTAAAGACGTAGGTTTTATTTCTCTTGGCAGTTCAGAGCGAACTAGTGCAAAAAATAATAATTGAATTTTAATGACGAAAAAACGAAAAATTTTCAAATCGATTTTTCTAGAAAACGGTGTATCCTACCGACTTAAAGTAAGAGTACCTTTTAGTACTAGAATACCTGAAAATTTAATAATCTAGTGTCACAAATGCTTAAAAGTTAAAGACAAAAAAGTTATGCGTTAAAATAACCGTTTCCTACCCAAAACGGACGCCTATGACCTTAGGAAGCATTTTCGGACTAGGATGAATTGGGTTAAATTGTCTTAAAATTATCTGAGAAATCTCCAGTCTTCGTTTGTCAGGAGAATTTCTGGACACCCTGTATAATACACTTATATCAGTGCTTTTCCCCATTTTCGAAGTAATCCTAGAAAACAATGTTCACTATTACCTCAAAGTGTTAAGACGTTAGTCTCTAACAGTCTAACGTCCTTAAGGCTATACGCCCGGCCTCGAAATCGTTTTTCCCATTTCCTAATCGTATTTTTCATGAAAACCTTACCGAATTTACACGCTAATTTAAGAAAAAAATGCCTTTCAATGGATAAATCGTAATTTCTTCGAAATTGTCCAAAGGGCCCTAAATAAAAATAAAAATGTAAGAAATTTCAAAAAACAAGCCTTTATTTAAAATTATGTAACACTCAACAGCAATACATAAATTTTATTTTTTCTTAATTTTTAAAAATAAGGTCACGAAACGGAAAACAAAATTTTGAAATTTGGGCGAAATTCACTGAAATCAAATATAGTATGTGGTACGCTCGCACATTGTGTCGAGAGGTAGCTCCGCCTACCATTTCGGGCAGTTTCTACGCAGTTTGTAAAATACTTCTGAGATAGGTGTATGTTAAGAAAGTAATCGTTACTCGGACATTATTTTATCGAAACCGTTGATATTTTCTTTACAATATAGTGTACATATACAGTGTCAGCGTCACAATACGTCCTTATACTACGTATCAGAAAGTAAAAGCAATATCTCTTCCCGTCCCTAACGCTATACCTGCTAGAAGCGCATGCTAGGACTCACACGGCTTGCGGGCAGGGAGTATAATTATTATATTTGACTCGCAATAATTTGCTTCTGAAACGATCTAGAAATTTATTTCTTGCACAAAAAATAATTTTGGAATGTTGGCTTTATTTTGTTTCACATATATATGGGTAAATTCTGAAAAATAAGATTAGTTACTCGATAGCTGAAAAATATCTTACACAAATTGGTGGTCTACTAAAACTTTTTTTTTTTTTATAAAATTTACACACCATAAAGAAAAATCGAAAACACTAGTATCATCTAAATACTTTAGGGTATAACCTTAAAAAAACAGATCCCTAGCTCTCTGCATTGCTAAGATATCACGAGATAAGTATTAATAATTGAAGAAAATGAAAATTTTAAAATTTACACAAAAACGATTTTTCGACCTTTTTGCGATTTCGATTTTATTTTCCAACTCAAAATTTGAATCCGGCAGGTGATTTTACATATCCAGCTTCACTTTTTTTGTGTGTTTGAGAAAATATAGATTGTATAATTTAGGGGCGGTTGCTTCCCGATTGCCAAACATGTGGGCCAACCGGCGATTATCTGAGACCATAACGCAGCCATAAATTACAGGCAGATTAGATTAGGTGACAAGTTCTTTTCTCTATCTTTTTCCTCAGCATAAGACAGAGCACGCGGACCCTTAAACATTTGTCTTTTATTTACATTTGCACGAAAAGCAGTGGTACGCCCATTTCAAATCGAACTCAGCTTGAAGCGGGCGTCCAGCCTTAACAGTGTCTTCATATTTGGGAATAGACTGATGCAGCAGGGAGTAGTCTCCGCGAATATTGGAGCTGAGGGATCATCATGCTGAGTTTTTGGGAGAAGATTTATGAACAAGAAAATTAATGTTTTTACCACCAATTATACCCCGTTTGATCGATTCTAGGTCATCATAAACTCGTTTCAACAAGTTGTAAACAATATGCACTCACCACTACTTTTGGACAAGGTGCAATAATTTGGGAACAAATTAGGTTTCAATGTGTTTCATGTTTTAATCATCTCAAAAAATATTTAGTATGACCCAAATGATAGAAGTAGCATAATCAGAAACCTCTTTTCGTTCAGTGGTGCCCATAATTATTTTCTTCAACGTTTCGACGTTATCGTTGGTTGTTGATGTGCTTGAGAGATTGTCATTTTGAGCCTCTTCACGACACTCCTTGAAAGGTTTATTTAATTCTTAAGAGAAAATTTAACGGAAATTCTTTGAAAAAAGTTTGCATACGTATTGTTCTTTTATATTTATTATTTATGTAATACTATGTTTAAAGAAATGAAACCGTGGAGAATATGAGAATATTTATAAAAATATTGCTGTAAAACTTCTAAAGGCAATTCAGTCTCTATAAGAAGAATCAACTTCTTTGAAGTCAATGTTATTTTTATGAGAAACTTGTCATTTTCAGGGATACTTTAAATAAGTACATACCTAGACTCATTCATTTTTATTTGTAATTTTCCGGTGTCTTAAAATTGCTTTCTTCTGAGTTGTATGATTTAATTTTTTTTTATTTCATTCAGTGATCTCCATAAATTTGAATTATAAGTTGATTGCGAAACTACCTAACTATTTTCTCTAGCAACTTATAAATATTTTTTGCGTTACATGAAAAAACACATACATACATTATGTATACATCGATATCACTAAGTGGCGTTTTTGAAATTTATGTATTTTAATATTTGCATGGTTTATGTCGAGTCTGATATGTTACCATTGTTTTCTTCCTATTATATTCTGAAAACGAACTCGCTCTGGGTCTGTTTTAAATATTTACCATTATTCTTAGTAATTTATAGCATACCTTTTTGTGAAATACTCGCTTCAAACGATTGAAATTTCTATTATTCAAGACATTTCGACGCCTTAACCTTTACGGCATAACAGTAATTCTTTTCTTTTCTATCAGGATATACGTTCTTGAAATTTCATTCATATTCCAGAATACGGTTTATTTTTCGCTCTTCAAGCTTACTGTTTTCTTTTTTGTCTTAGTCGACAAATAATTATGTCCTTTATTCAATGTTACCCACTTTTTACTTTCTTATATAGCATAAGGATGAATTGTGATTGCGAAATATTTCTATCTTGAGTTTTTTTGTAAAGGTCTACTTTTTGACATCCGCTGATAGCGAAAAAGTGGTTTTTTAAAAAAAAGTGATAGCGGCCGAACGGTTAAGCCTATCGATATAATTTTTTTTGAGATCTGATTAGATTTGCAATGAAATCGCTAGACCGGAGGTTGTCGTTTACTTCAGTGAAGAAATATATTTTTACCTCTATTTCGTCGACTAGTGAGTTTCAACAATTTCGAAAGAATCAGGGGTGCGTTCAGAAATGTTGGAAAGGATACTGGCATGGTCGAGTTATATTTTATGACTTCATCCACTTGGTAAACTTGGAGCGCTTTACAATTCTGAACGCCGTAGAGTGAGTCGAGTTAGTTTGTGGCAAAAGTCAAAGGTCAAAGCTAAGCATTGCAGAGTTAGAATTTATGTATGAAGAAATAAAGTCATCAAAGAAATAATTCGAAAATTAAAACTAATTAGAACAATGGATCATTATCGAAAAAATTTTTTGGATCAAATTAAAATTGTCCAAAAATAAACTGATGACCATATGATATGAAATGACATGAAATTATAGCCTTAAAAAACACTCAGAACCGCGCTTTAAATACCCCGACCCGAATGCCCATGAATCGCCCGCTGTTAACCATCACAAATAGGTGGGTGATAGAAGGAACACTCCTAGTGTCCCACCAATCATTTTTGAACGGCAATGACGTCGTAATTTTGGGACATCTTTTTTGCTTCTGAATGGCAAGTCTGAAATTGGAGTGACACTTGGTTAACATTCTTTTCTTTTCTGAGCGCACCCCAGATGAACTTAGAACTTACTTTGAGAAAATTTTTATAGAGTTTGTAAATGCCTACCAGGAATAGGCCTTTTACTGAAAAACAGCTGTGTGCGAATATCTCGCAAATTATTCTGTATAAACAGATATATTAAGAGTATGACAATATTAAAAGCTTTATTTTGAATAATTTTTAAATCAAATAGAATTTCAAAATTCGGACCGGAAGTAGCATTTTTCTTTGTGAGACCTGGTTGGGTAGAGGATAGGGATTTGGAAAAGGAAATACTAGGTGGTAAAAGAACCGAATATGGTTGGGAAAAGAGATCAAATTAAGAACAGTACCAACTTTTTGGAGAAAAGCGTATAGGAAAATTTGTTAAAAGCAGACGGATTGCAATGGTTGGGACACCTGGAGCGAATGATCAGGGAAAGAAGTGTGAAGAATATTGCTTGAAGAACCGCTAATGAGTGCTGTAAGAGGGAAATACCGAGAAGGAGGTGGCTAGAAGCAGTGGAGGAAGATGATAAAAGAAAGCAGGTTGAACATTGGAGGCCACTTGCCAAAGACGGAAAAAAGACGAAAGATATAATTATCTGCTAAATATAATAAATAGGTATTTACAAAAAATAAAACCTTATTAAAATCGATAGAATACCTTCAAAATTGATATTTCAATACGTCGATGATGTATAACTTCTAGTTCTGAAATCAATAAACATTGCCATAATTTAACTCTTAAACAATCACGTGTGAAATAGAAGAAAACCATACTTTATTCCTTGATTCGCTGGTTATACGTGAGAACCACAGTGTCAATCCTAAACGGTTTTGAAAGCCTAATTATACCAGATTCATAAATTACAATTTAAACGGTTCAAAAAATTTAAATCTTATAAAATATATTAACACAGGCTACATGAAAACACTTAAATCTCTTAAAAGACATTTTAGTACTGAACAACAAAGCAGATGAAAGGTCCACCGTTTCTGGGACGAACAAGAACTAAGTAACCAAATAAAAAGGCTACGGTCCCTAATCGACAAATGAAATCGAGATTCTTTTCATGATGTCATTTACACTACATTTTTGAATGATTAAATAGATACATTTGCAAATAGCAGTGTTTGTGTATCTTTTACAGTGCGGTTGTGGTAAATATGTGGGTCAAACAAAACAACGCCTGAGGAAACGGAACACGTTGCAAATAAGCGACGTCAAAAGACACACTCAAAGATGCACTTTGCATCTTATCTAAATAGTAGCAATCACAACATTATCCTCATAAGATTAAAATTCTTTTCTGCAAAAGCAAGAGACTTTTTTAGAAACCCTAGCTATAAGAACCACCAATCCTAACATAAATAACAGAAACGACTGCAGTAACATTAGTAGTATTTATTTAGCCTTAATTCCACACATGACGCATTTTTTATGCAAAAATTACTCCAAATCCATATATAAGCAACTTGTTAAGAACATCTTTTATTTTATTTTATATTATTGTTTCATGTTTTATATATGAATGTTTTCCTTTATTTTTATGTTATCATATTTTTGTAATGTATGTTTCATTTTTGTTAATTTAATTATATTGTCAGTTAATGTACTTTTTACTTATAAATATTGTGAGCATACTGATGCGGAGCAGCTTTCGAGCGTATACAGTCTCATCGGCCGAGTTTATTGTCTGCCGGCCCGAGTACACGACCATACACCGAAGGCGATGCCAGGCCTCCTATGTATACGTACGGATGGCAGTGTCTGGCATGTGCGTATATATAGGGACCATTAGCTTCTTGAGCGATTCACATGTATATATGCTGTAATCTTATGTTCGATGCAAGAGCGGCCCCGAAATGTCGGCGCACACCGAGAATAAATAAATGTGTATATGAACTGAATTTGAGTTTTATTTTACGGTACTTTCAAACTAGGAAGTTTCCTTAACACAACTTTTATATAAAAAGAAAGTCGGATGGTGCCTACACCTCATTTTACTTTCTTATAGGTAGTATAAGGAAGTATTGTGATGGTGAAAATTTTCGATCTCGAGATTTTTGCAGATGTCCACGTTTTGAAGTCCCCTGATACCGAAAAAGTGGTTTTAAAAAAATGTCTGTGTCTCTCTCTCTGTGTGTGTGTCTCTCTCTCTCTCTCTCTCTCTGTGTGTGACCACGATAGCGGTTAAACCGCTGTATATATCAATTCCAAATTTTGTATTTACGTGTATAATCTCCCTCTTGAGATCTGATTAGTTTTTCAGTAAAATCGGTAGACGGGAAGTAGCAGTTTACTTCAGCGAAAAAATCAAATTTTGCCAATATTTCGTCAACTACTAAGTTTAAACAAATTTATAAAGAATTCATACATACTTAAAATTAAAATTGAGAATAATTTTATCTAAAAAGTTTTCCGAAATTCCTACCGGAAGTAGGTCTTTTACTCTTATCGAAAATCAGTTTTTTGCGAATATTTCGCAAGTCATGCTTTTTAGACAAGTGCGTTACGGGTATAAAAGTATTTAAAACATAATTTTCAATATCTTTTGTATAAAAAAAATTTCAAGATTCAGACCGGAAGTATCACTTTTACTCTTATCGAATAGCAATTTTTTGCAAATATGTCGTAAGTTATGCATTCTATATATATTTATCAAAAGTACAAAAGTATTTAGTTCTAAATAAATTTATCAAGCATACAAAAGTATTTAAAACTGGATTTGCAATATTTTTTGTATATAAAAATTTCAAAATTCGGACCGGAAGTAGCACTTTTACTCTTAGCGAGGAGCACTTTTTTGATATCTTGCAAAGTATGTATTCTATATATATTAAGAGAATAGAAGTACTTAGAATAGGATTATGAAGAATTTTTATAAAAAAAAATCTTAAAATTCTATAATTTGAAACGCTCATACGTATAAGAAAGTCGTGTGGTGGTCACACCTCATTTTTTTAAGAGAAACAGGATATGAAACTAATTCAGTCGTTTGTTTTCGTTGTACTAATTCGTTAGTTACCAGACACGTTAATGTTAAAACTTAATAAGGAAAGCTATATTTATCGATATATTCCTCAGTAGTTTTCCCTCTTTAGCATGAAAATTAAGAGAAACAATTAGTAAGAATTGCATAAACTACCGATGCTGGAAGGGTGCGAAAATAATCTCTCTCGATTGCTTTAATAATTTTCTTAGGATAATTGTCGAAGCAATTACAACTTTGCCCATATTTCCTTGTACATTCCCAAGGTAATTACTTACAGACGCTCCATTGAGCATGAATTTTAATGGAGAATCGATTTCCCGTAGTGGCGCTATTTATTTTCAAGAAAAATCCAATATGAAAACGCGGAAATGCAATGGCACGTCGATGAGGCGCGGGCAAAATAAAAATTGAAGCTGGAAATGAGTACTTTGTATAAAATTAGATCTGAAATTATTTTCTTATTTTAAATTAGAAATATTAAAACCTGCAGAGATAGAAACAACGTAATTATTATCTAATCTAGGATTTTTTTACAATATATACTGTATACTACTATGTGTTATATAATGTTTATTAATTTTTATGTATCCAGAAAACTATCCGATAAATAAATGACGTTACTTGGGCTTCGCTGGAATACCTTGAAAGTGAGACTCATTTTTAATAGCCAATTAAGATACTAAATCGGCAAAGAAGCGTTTTTGTTTTACTGCATTACTGATATATTCAATAAAAGAGCTTTTTCTATGAAAAGTGTGTGATGAATACATTGTTTGTTGTTTGTGTTGAATGATATTTAAAATATATCTAAACGGAAATATTGAAAATGACTAAATTTAAAAACGTGTAATCCAAGTTGTGAGAGCAGACAGGTAATATCAAAACGATTTATGTAGTATTAGTAAATATTCGTAATCCTTTTTAGATATCTACCATCTCATAAATGAATCAATTATTTCACAAATCTTCGTTTTAGATTTTTAATATTTGTAGTATGCATCTAATAGATGCATATGACAAGCTCAGGATCATATGAAAGCATTGATGAAGGTAATTAAAGAATTTATATTATTGCAATACAGGTAATTCATACATGTATAGAAATTTATACGCAACTAACATGCTCAATAAAGACAAAATGATATTAAGGGTCCTCGCTAGTGGATCTGTCAACAATGGAAAAATAGCAGATTTTAGATGCCAGATATTTTTGTTGATTTTAAAGATGGAGAAAACCTTTCAACGTCAACTTATGAAGAATTTAGTAATCTACCCGGCCGAAGAATCAAATTTAGAAAAAAATTAACGGATTAAAGAAAATTAATTAATATGTCAAAATATTAAAAACCTGTTTTCTCAAAAATCCTTCGGAGGAGATTTGTTTGCTTGAGTTCACGTTATAATCCGAATAGAAAGCTACCCGGCTGTGCACTTATTTTTCGTTCAACTTTGTTTAAAATGAATATAAAATAAATTAAAATTAGGCAACCCACATTACAATGAATTGTTATTCTGCTATAAATCTTTCCCGCGGGTACAAATGTGTAAATATTTGTCATAAATGAATTTTTATTCGCTTAGATATTGAGTTATTATTGCAAATACTTATTATATATTCCCTATGTGTAATAAGTACTCGGACATCTTTGGCTTATTAAATTATGTGCTATGCAACCAAATATTACATTTCCCATTCACTAGCGAAGACGCTTAAACAAATTCCTAAATCGTGTACACTGCTGTTTCGCACTTCATAATTTAAAGTAGAATTGACATGAATGCTTGTTCCGTTCCTTCCACTACATAAAAACAATAATTTAATATGTGTTCTAAATTAGTAGTATGTTAGAAACTTTTATTTACAATAGACACAAAAATTGAAGTTTTATTATTAGTATTATTTCTGACCACATTATTATTGTAATTACTACAATTATCGTCTAACATATCTTACTTAAAATTTACATTAGGATGAATTAAGGCAGATGGCGACAAAAGTTCTGCAGTATAAAGTACTTCTTTATTATAACTCCAACTATGTCTAGCCGGCTTTCGAAATTATCGATATTTATCCTCAATTAAGTTATGGTAATCTCGTCTTTACTGTTTTAGTTAAATATTAGGTATATTCTATACAATTTCATTCATTCAGTATATCCATTCATCGCAGAATTAAGTCAAAACTACAATCCTATTTGACCAATAACCAGATTTATTTATGACAATATGTCGTTTTTTGAAAATTATCAACAATTTACTTAGGTACTAAAACATTTCACAACGGTTTATGGAATAGTATAATCTAATTCAAAAATAAAATAACTTAACAATCTGTAAATTTTGAAATAGTTGAAATTCTTTTAAATTTCTACGAATTTTGCAATAGCTTTCCTTGAAATTGTATCTATACGTTCCTTTTCTATTTCAAACTGGTTCCTATCCGTCTACTTAATTATTAAATGCACACCAGTTCCGTTTGCTTACGTTTTCGGGAATTAACAAGAGTACAATTAAACTAACTTTTATTCGGAGAAAAAATGCGAAATTTGTGAAAATATGTACGATATTTACGTAATAAATTTTGAGTAGCAATTATTCTGAGACAAAGAAAGATTTAAAGCAAAAATATATTTTCTGAACACTTTGCAAGTTCAGGATGAGCATGGGATCAGTATGTTAATTACATGTCATTCAGATATGAGTTTTGTCCTAAGAATTTACATTAATTAATATTTCAAGAATAGTGAATAACAACATAATATAATCTTTGTTATTGCAAATAAACTGTACTCTTTTCGATGTGATCTCTGTGTACTTTCTTCTTACTACTGCAAGTAAGTTAGAAACCAACGAATACGGGCTCATATTTATTTGAAGTAATAAATATAAAAACAAGGCTATCTAAAGTTTATGTTTTATCAAGAAATATGTTATACCTTTTTACTTTATCTAATTTAAGTAACAACGGTTTACTTGCTAGTGCCAAAATGTTTGGCAAGAAAATTTACTGCTGAAAATCCTTATGGAGCATCTTGCTCTTTTTATATTTTTCGTATGGTTACGGATTCATTTCTATAGAAAATACGATAACCGCGTTTCGTCGAGCTCTTTGTGCGGATTACTTTAATTAATCGATCCTGGCAACCTTTTCAGTGTGTACACCTTCTTACACTTTCTTTTGGAGAATAAACTGCACTGTCAGCGTAATTAAGGGATTGTTCAAAACGGCGTCTACTCAAGACTTTATACCAGCGCTGCTCCTGCCAGTCAGAGTTTAGGATGTCGATGAACAAGATAGAAGAGAAAGGAACGACAGTAATTTAAGTAAGATAAGGGGAAGAGGTTTCAAAGAGAAACGTCAAGCGGGAACTCATTATGCTAGATAATAGATACTTATCTCATTTTCTCTTTATTTGTACACACGCGAAGGGAAGCCAAAACTATGGAACATAATTTATAAAATACATTTTACGATAGATAAAGTATGGTGCTTTGCCTTCAGCAGTACATTTCCACATTTGTACATAAATGTTGGTTGTAGTGAAATATTAACTTGCTTCTAAATGTTTGGAAATTAGTTATATTCTCATTAATTTTTGTTGACTATTCTTAACTGAAATACAAATCTAAAATATTTATTAAGATTTAGAAACAGTTTAAATGAACATTATTCAGAAAAATTTCAAACTCATTAGGTATTGTGTAATCTTTTTTTCAAAGTGTAGTAGATTTTTCTGGATAAACCTTCAAACTTTGACCTGATGATGATCTTGAAACCAGTAGCCGTTAAACCTTGCCCTGTCAGAAGATTGTAAAGATTGTAGCCTTTTATATTCATTTTACTTCCTTATACTACGCATTTATGAAAATGTCTGACCTCGAGATTTTTGCTGATAACCACGTTTTGAATTTTTCTGATACCGAAAAAGTGGTTTTTGAAATTTCTTTCTTTGTCTCTCTCTTTCTTCATCTATCTATACCAAACTTAATATTTACGTGTATAATCTCCCTCTTGAGATCTGATTAGCTTGTCAGTTAATCGGTAGAGTGGGCAATAGTTTACTTCAGTGAAAAATCGAACTTTACCAATATCTCGTCAATTACTATATATATAGGGCCATATATTCCCACTGGAATTGTGACCGCTCACTTCTTGTTTGAGCTCTAGCAACTCGTTTCTTGTGGTGAGTAACTCCACGTTCTTCAGTTCTTATATTTTCCCTCTAAGTTGTTGTTCAACCCTACTCGGACCCTACTCCAACAATTCAGTATCTTCTGTTTTTTCATACCTTCTATTACCAGATCTTCCCATCTACTTCTCGGTCTCCCTCATCCTGTACTTGTGTTTGGTCTCCAAGTCGTGATTTTTTTACTTCCCTGCTATTTTCTATCCTTCATATGTGGCCGTACCATCAGAGTCTTTGTACTTTCATGAACATTACGATCTCTTCTCCTTTTAAGATGTTCTGTATATTGATGTTCATTGGCCTTCTGTATTCTCCATCTGCCACTTTCTTAGGTCCATATATTTTTCTTACAATTTTCCTCTCGAACCTTCTCAATTTGTCCTGTTCCACATTTGTCAGGTTTATTGTTTCCCCATATGTCACTACTGCTGCCCTGAGTACCCTCACTTTTGTATTTATGCATATCCTTTTACTTTTCGGTATGTTTTTGTATTTATAATAAGCTCTATGTCCTCCCTGTACTCTATGATCTATCTCCATGTTTCTGTCATTCTCACTGTTTATTATTATTCCTAATTACTGATAGTTGTCAACTATTTCAAACCCGCAATTTTTTATTTTTACTTCCTTTGTTGTTGAATTTTTATTTCCTCTGATTATTTTCATGTATTAGCGTTTTTCTTGGTTTTTTGTTAGGCTTCTTTTTTTGCTGCTTGATCAATTTTTGGAATTACTTCCAAGCTTCTCCTATCTCTAGCTAATATAGTAAGATTGTCTGTGTACGCAATTACTTGTATTGTCTTATGGATCACCCCCTTCTAAAGTCGTATTGGTAATCTCCCATTTACGTCTTAGTTTTTACTTTCTTATATGTAGTATAAGGAAGTATTGTGATGACGAAAATTTTCGACCTCGATATTTTTGCAGGTGTCCTCGTGTTGAAGTCCCCTAATACCAAAAAAGTGGTTTTTAAAAAATCTCTGTCTCTCTCTTTCTCTCTTTGTGTGTCTGTGTGTGCGTGTGACCACGATAGCGGTCAAACCGCTGTTGATATCAATTCCAAATTTTGTATTTACGTATATAAACTCCCTCTTGAGATCTGACTAGTTTTTCAGTAAAATCGGTAAACCGGAAGTAGTAGTTTACTTCGGTGAAAAGATTCAATTTTGCCAATATTTCGTCAATTACTAAGTTTAAACAAATTTATAAAGAATTCAAATGTACTCAAAATTAAATTTGAGAAAAATTGATTAAAACAATTTTTCGAAATTTATACCGGAAGTAGGTCTTTGACTTTTATTGGAAATCAATTCTTTGCGAATATCTCGCAAGTCGTGCTTTCTAGGCAGGTACATTGCGAGTATAAATGTATTTAAAACATAATTTAAATATCTTTTGTGTTAAAAAAAAAATTCAAAATTCGGACCGGAAGTAACACTTTTACTCTTATCGAATAGCGATTTTTTGCAAATTAGGCGTAAATTATGCATTCTATATTTATTTATCGAGAGTACAAAAGTATTTCGAGCTGGATTTGGAATATTTTTTGTATAGATGAAATTTCAAAATTCGGACCGGAAGTAACACTTTTACTCTTATCTTATAATACGATTTTGAATAATTTTTGTATAGTAAAATTTTCAAAGTTGTATAATTTGAAACACTCATACGTATAAGAAAGCCGTGTGGTGGCTACACCTAATTATTTTATTTACTAGCTTGGTTAAGATCTGATATGCAACGTCAAACAGTGTAATTCGTCTATAATTTGCATATTTGGCAATTACTAAGTTTAAATAAATTTCTAAAGACTACAAATGCACTCAGAAGTGAATTTGAGGAAACTTTTATAGAAGAGTGTTTCGAAAGTCCTACCGAAAGTAGGTCTTTCACTCTTATCTAATAATAGTTTTTTTGAAATATCTCTTAAATTATTCATTCTATATAAATTTATCAAGAGTACAGAAGTATTTACAACTTGATTTTGAGTAATGTTTTCATAAAAGAAATTCAAAATTTGGAATTGAAGTAACACTTTGATCATCTAATTGTGCATTCTAGAGTTCTTATGCTATAGAAATCTTGGCATGTTTTCAGGTGTTTCAATAATGTTCGTATCTTTCATGAAAACTTGCTAAGTTTGATCTCGGAGTTTATCAATTTATAATAAAATAAACGGAGATATAGTAATTAAGGTAGCTATTGAAGATAACTAAAATGTGAGAATAAACTAATATTCAAATAAGCAACAACCAACTGTTTATCAAGAACAAGAAAATGTTGCAAATGAGTAAGAATATAATCTAATTTTTGGCTCGACATGGTACACTATAGATGTTGATGTTACCTTCCGCTAGGCCTCGCGTCACTGCTACGCTTTGCCCTCGCCTCGTCACTTTTTCGTACGTTGCGTGCCGCATCATTGCAGTGTAGTAGTTAATAAGGATAATTATAATATTATATATGAAGAAACATCAGCCATGAAACTCAAATAGCCACGGAGATAAAGGAAGGTCGAAAGCGGCTTGAAGTGGTTCTTGAAAATATTGTATGTGTGCATGCCGGCGTTGTTGCGACAACTTAGCCTGCAATGTACCCCTGACAGCGGATCACTAGTTAGAAGATAGTAACTGCTTGTTAGAAAGCTCGCGTTTTGAAAAGGCCAAAGTGTATCCTTTGTCGGCCGACCAACTAGAATGTGCCTGTATTAACTTTTTTCAAACGTACGCAATGGATCCTTGAAATCTCCAGATTCCCAAAGCATAATAAATTTACATACATGTATACCTTATGTTTTTGCCCTACATTAAACATTCTCAATATGATTGCATTAGTTCTCAAATGGGAATTAAACATAGATTTTTTGTTACAATAGCGGCGAGCAATTTACAAAATATCCTTCTATAAAACAGAAATCAATAAAAGTTGCCGGAGAGACCGTATAAAGAGCCGTAGAAGCATACCAAAGCAAGAGAACGTTCTCTTATCGTGAAATATTAAAAGTGCTTTTGTTCCGTCGGGCGTCTACTGGATATTATATTACTTAACACAATCGATAGCTTCTCGGTTCTTTCGGACAAATTACGTAACAAGAACGAAATTACACTACAGACAACAGAAAGTAAGATAAAACGTGTATCTATTTTGCCAATTTATGTACATATGTACATGTGTTCAGTGATCAGTGTAATATATATACGTAGATCATGCATATATTTTACACAGGTGGATAAGGCATTTCATGTTTTATTCAAAATACCCTGTCTTTAGAATTTTTTTCTATTCACAAGGACTTTGCGTTTTAAGAGGGTATAATTTAATAGCTCTTGTAATAATGCTTGCATTACACGTTATAGTAAGTAAAATCTACGAGAGGTTAATGTAAAAAGGCCATGCTAGCACTTTTCTTTATAAGTGCTAAAATTTTTTTATATGTATAGAAGAATGAAATTTCAGTAGTACTGACTGACTCTTCTTCTCATTTATTATGCGTCATATTATTTGGAAATCTCATATTTAGGATTGCTAGACCTTCTCCTTTTAAGAGGAGATCCTCTATTTGGAGGTGGGCTCCTCACACCTCCTATTTTCTGCGAGGGAGACATCTAAGAATCGGTCGACAAACTAATAATAGATCATTGACCTTTTATTAGTTTGTTCATTATCTGCACTCAACATTCACTCTCACTCCAGTTCTTTAGTTCAACAGTTTTCAAAGGAAGTAATTTTAATTTGATCATTTTATTATTACCAATCAATGTTACATAGACCAAGAAAATATTACAAGAAGAATAAGCAAGCCCAAGAGAAGAACAACCAAGTACTTTAACACATAAGAGAAGAATGGCAAAAACATATGAATGGTTGCAGCGTGTGCCTGAAAAGAAATGTGAAGCTCGATGTATAATGTTTCAATTAAAAGTGAAGGACCGCCTCAAGTAAATCAATACAAATTGACGAAACCGCACGTAAAAACGAAAACGGAAAGAGTTGAACCAATAACAATAATCTTATGGATCAGTACCTAACTCAGCCTAAGCGAAATGATCAGAGATAGTTCAACGTCGCTCGTATGTGACTGCTGTATACTCATTGTAGGCTATTGTGGGTATCTTCTCTCTTATTATTAGGTCAAGTCAGTATTAGATCAAGGTAGTTTTGTAGGATAGTTTAAGAATGGTTGAGTGAAAGAGCAGATGTTAACTTTTGTGACACATCTGAACTCCGCCATATTTTCCATCTACAATAATCTCATAATTAGGGTTGCTAGACCTTCTCCTTTTAAGAGGAGATCCTCTATTTGGAGGTGGGCCCCTCACACCTCCTATTTTCTACGAGGGAGACATCTAAGAATCGGTCGACAAACTAATAATAGATCATTGACCTTTTATTAGTTTGTTCATTATCTGCACTCAACATTCACTCTCACTCCAATTCTTTAGTTCAACAGTTTTCAAAGGAAGTAATTTTAATTTGATCATTTTATTATTACCAATCAATGTTACATAGACCACGAAAATATTACAAGAAGAATAAGCAAGCCCACGAGAAGAACAACCAAGTACTTTAACACATAAGAGAAGAATAGCAAAAACATATGAATGGTTGCAGCGTGTGCCTGAAAAGAAATGTGAAGCTCGATGTATAATGTTTCAATTAAAAGTCAAGAACCGCCTCAAGTAAATCAATACAAATTGACGAAACCGCACGTAAAAACGAAAACGGAAAGAGTTCAACCAATAACAATAATCTTCTTCCGTTCTGTATATCACTCCTTGTAATTTATTTTTTCAATGTCTGTGGAAAATAAAGACAGTATTATTATTATTTGAATCGCAAGTGAGATAGCCTTAGTTTATCATCACGTAAAACCTAACTGCAATAGTATGGACTGCAAAATTAAACTATTGAAACATATGCTTGTTGATAACAAAATAATTAAAGAAAGTCATCTAGGTAGACCAAAATCAGAGGCTGCAGTAATTTCAATAATTGCTAAGAAGGCTTTAGCAAGTACTTTTGAAAAAATTACCCAAGATACATGTTTATTTTCCATTCAGGTTGTAATAGTACGGCCCCTTAGTTGGGTGACATATTGCCGTGAACTCGCAAACTTGTAAAATAAGAATAGTTTTAGAGATTGATTTAAGAATTAGTTTAAGCTTAGAAATAAAAAATAAAAATAATAAAAAGTCCTATTTAAATATTATTGAGTAAAACGATGCAACAAAACTTACATGAAGGTATACAAAGTTGCATACTTATAGTCAAATTTTTATTATAACAGTAAATAATGAAATATGCAAGATAAAAATTTATTAAATAAATATATAAACAAAAGATGTAGAATAAAAATTTATTAAATAAAGAAATATATAAAATAAAGACAAAATAAATATAAGTAATATATTTCTTTTGTAGAAAAGATACACAAAAAGTATGGTTTACATATCAAAAGAAGGAACCTAATTTTACACAATGTGTAAATATTGCTTTAAACATTCTAAATAATGGACCGCTGTTTAAGTCAAAAAGAGAAATGAAGGCAAATAATAGAGAAAGAGTTATGTTAATGGATGGAACAATTAAGAGAATGAGTCATGTGAAAGCAATAGAATTATATGAAAAAAATGAAATAAGATATGCAAGAAATATAAATGAGTAAATTATTGTAATTTATATGCACAAAGCAATAAAGTGTTATGAAAATGTTTATGAAATAAATAGTATTAAAGAATAAAATTTACCTTAGCTTATTACTAGATTAATAAAAAAGGATATAAAAATATGTAAAACATAGAAGCAATAAGCAGTGACATATTTTTGTATTTAAAAGCTGACATCATAAGTAAATAAAAGGTATATGTGTTCATGATTTGTTCGTAAAACTATGCTTCAGGGACTGAAAACAGATGTGTACGGTTGAATGACCTACAAAAAAACAACAAAATATATAAAACTTGTGTAAAGTCTATTGCAGATCGACATATCACCAACAGAAAGATCTTGGTTAGAAGATAGAGAGGCGGTGGAGAAACAGACGTGCTCTACAGGAACAGGCAGTGAGGGAAGAAAAATAATGGTTATCTTCGGCGTATTTCCCATTTTGCCAAGGCACAATTCGGCTAAAAGAAAAGTAAAACTAACATTAATAAATGGAAAGAAAAAGTATGTGTCAAACAATGAACAAGGTAATAGGTTCATTGACGAGTACAAGGAAGGATGGTATTAGTAACAAGAATAAACCTACCATTGGGAATCATATGCAAAGCAGAGGGGTCCTTTGAATTGAAAGGTTATATTGACGTTTAAGTGAATTGTGAACTGTCAGAACAAAATGTGTATGTGTGCGTGAACCAAGGCGGCAACATATGGGCAGCGATTTCACGGGAAAAGTGTATTCCAGTACCAACCTAAACATGGACTAGAGGGCGCAATGGTCAACATAGTTTATTTTTGCCGCTATAAATAGGAAGACAAGATTCGACAAGACGGACTTTCTGATAACACCTCCGAGAAGTGAACTTCTCAAAAGACTTACAAAAGGAAGATCTCTTAAAGAATAGTTTTTTTTTATCGTTATATTGTAGTTTTTCATTATTTCTTCAACACATATAGTCACAGTAATTTATTTTATTTAATACATTTGAATTCATTTGAAGCGTTCATAATGGACATTCAAAATAGATTTATTGATAACAAGTAAGTTTATTATTTCTTTTGAAAATGAAATTATACGAGTTGTTGAACAGACATTGATTTTTACGTGCGAATGATTAATCAATGTATTGTTGGACGAAAAATAGACAAGTAAATAATTTATCCTGTAAGGTTTATTTTAAATTTATATAGTTGGAATTACAACTAAACAGGATTAATGGTGTTGGTCAGTTGGAGAGATGTTACGTGAAAATGAGCATTTTCTTCATCGTATTGTCTAGACATCATTAATTTCTTTCAAATTAAGCAAATAATAAATTAGAATTTCACAAGGCATAGATTAAGAGCTCGATACAACACGTGCAAATGGTTGTCTAAAGCAATTAATTGAAGCCTATCCATAAATATTATAACGTCGATGAGTATATTCATAAATGTACAATAAAAATTTACATTTGTTTATTTGCAGGATAAATATTTATTTTGTTTGATAGAATAAATAAATAAACAAAAGATTTACATACATTACAACCGGCATTAGGTATAAATGATATGAGCATTTTTCAATTATGTATCTTGTTTAGAGCATAAAGGTGTGTATATAAAGGAAACTATATTTTTGAATCCATAAATTACAAAATAAAAAATACATGATTATGTTGAATAGACATACAGTTTTTCTTTGAACAAAACTATTACCTTTTCCCTATAATGAGCAAGAGAAAAATCATCAGCAAATAAGAAGGAACCACAAACATTGCCAGGACCCACAATAGTTATAAGGTACATGACCCAACAATATAAGATAAAAAATACAAAACCAATTATAAGTTCTTGGTGTGTAAAGAATAATTTAAAGAGTATAATGTGTACAAAAGACTATACCCTACGTGTGGTAATACACACAAATATATGTTGTCACAGCATATAAATTATATGGCAATATTGTTATTTAGAATAAATATTTATATGTCACAGCAATATGTAATAGTACGTGTTTAAAATATAATTAAAATGACTAAAATGTCCCAAGGTTGGGCACCATATGTAATAGTACGGATTTAAATAATATGATTAAAATGAATAAAATAAATAAAATGACTAAAATTGACTTATTGAACACTCCTCGTAATTAGCTCAGATAAATAGTTCGGTTTTGCATAGGACTCTTAATTTCAAAGCGGTTCAGGTATTAAGACACTAAGGTTATTTTTCTAGACGTACTATTACTGCTTTTTTATAATCCAAATTTTTTATGTTAAGGTAGACAAATAATATGCAAAAGGATATTTAAATATTATTAATATATTGATTAAAACACCAACAACACAGATCAGGTTACAAACAAATGTCACAGAACGAAACACAATTCAAGTGGTATGTCTCAATACAAATTACGCATCAATTACAACATAGGCAAATATAATAGATCAATACAACAACGTTGCCTTACATAAATAATATCTCGTGAGTTTAACTAGATTCTAATTCATTATTCACAAAATTTGCATGCATGATAGAGGCCTTTAAATCAAATTTACGTTGGGTACCTTTATAAAGATGCTGTGACGCTGGAACGGTGTTTTCAACGGGCAGCTTTCCCCAGGGTAGATTAAAATCGCCGTCTTCTTTATAGCGAATCACGGCACACACTTGTTTTTAATAAAACTTTTTCCTCACGTAGCACACTATTTGTTTTATTAAAAATTATATCTCTTTTCTCATAGGCTTTTCTTTTACTTTTAAATAATGCTTGGAATTACTATATTTTTATTCGCACTATTAGCCTGTGAGATCGTTCCCTGTAGCTTGGGTGCGGTCCAGTCGTTATTCGACAAAAGGGACCTGTGAACCTACTTGTTCACGAGTTAGGGAGCGTCTGCCTCTTTCTCCTTTCTTAAGGCACGTCACACCGTATTCTTTTTATGGGATTCCCCGAGCCACTTATGTACTTTACTTCTATTCAAACTCTGTTCGTGGGAACATGCACTCGCAAAATATGTAGCGTTCAAGGTTGCCCACGTGTTGATTGTACACAAACTGTTCCTTGTTAACGCCGCCTAAACTCTTGGCTGACTTTGATAACATTGACGCCACTTGTGTTTCTTTCCCACAGATACACCTACGCACTATTTCTCTCTTACATATACAGAATTTATATAGAAACATTTTAAACAGGAATATAATAATTTAATACAAATAAATGAATAATACATGTTTCCCGATCTGTGTTGATTTATTATCTACCTTAATTTCATGATATACATTACCTTAATATAAATATTTTGGATGTTATATTATATTTATATTTTATTCATGATATACAGGGCCTACCGTTACAAGGTGAACGATCTACTATTGAAAATAGGAAATTCTTTCCAAATTGCCGTTCACTATTTTTCTGTTGAAGAGGGCATTGAAGATAAACTCATAGATTTTGCTGAAAATTCTGATAAAACTTCATTATACATGTATAGAATGTTAGAGGACAAGATCCAAAATTTAAACTTGGATCTTATTCATAAAACTTTATTAGATTAACTCTGGATGACATTGATAATCATAAGAAAGATTTGGCAATATATCTCACAGACACCAAAACCTAGAAACCAAAAATGTTTGTAATCCTGGAAGGATTACAAACATTTTTGTTTGCATGTTTTTTTATATAAAAAATATTTGATCCAAAGTTGAGATTATACACTCCCTGTTTATTTATTGGCTATAGAAGGGCAAAATGTACCACTCAACTCATTGGAGTTCATTCTCATGGTCTATTCAAGTAAATATTCCGCTAACCGCACAGCAGAACTTAAGGTTTCTTCGAATATTTTGATCTCAGTTATAAGCACACATTGCGTCATGACCAAAGTAGATGACTTTCTTTAAATTCATGTATTGATTGATTATTGAAGTCTTGGCCAGCAATTATCACTTACTTTCAAAGTCAACGTGATTGCCCCGAATTAATTAGGAAAGCGTTGGGTCTTAAAGAGGAAAGTATGAGAATAAATGTGAAAAAGCAGAAACTGATTTATTGTTTTGCAATAACCTCTTGGTTTTATTTGAAAATTCGATATGATTATTGAAAGGCACAAAAATGTCTATGATCTGAATTATAAATTATGTATATGAAGAAAATATGATGAGTTATTCATTCCACAACTTTTTAAAATACACATTTAAATAACTAATAGGCGTCAGTTTGTTAAATACATACCAGAAAGAATTTAAAGATACATAAAAAATCGTTTTGTAAATACTGTAACATATATTATATTAAAGCATGAGTTACATATTCCACAACTTTTAAGAACATATTAAAATCTTAAAGCTTTACTTTGAATATAGTAATTGAGATACGTGTAAAACTTATTTGGCAAAAGAAATAATTGAATAAACTTTTATTTTCTATTGAATTTTAAATATTCATTCTACAAATAACGAGCTACACACTCCATAACTGCAGATGTCGGCCGACTAATACCGTATTCAAAATTTATAATATTGTTATTTGTCGATGCAATTCGAAATACGTATACAAATTACTTCATATAGCTACATAATACAACTTTGTTAATGAATATTATGCCTCGATGAAGCTGACAAAATATGAGTGAAAATTTGATAATTTCAACAATACAGAACTGAATTATTACTTATACATCATCAATCTGTAGCCCAGAAGGTTTGATAGAGTGTAATTGGCCTTAATCTATAGTTTTATCTATACTAAATTTAAAATATAGAAGGTCACAAATTCAAATAATCATGTCCAATAAGTTTTATTGTTAATATTTGCAAGAATTATTTTTATAACCGTTGCTGGGATTTCTATACAAGCTCAAGGATAGAAAAATTTTATTAATACATTTCAGTTTAGATTCAATTTAAATTTTGGCATACATAATTTGCACTACCATAAGTTTTTGAACAATCGCTTAAAGACACCTTGAATCCTTTTAATTTAATAGTGGTGATAGTGGTTAAGGCTGAACGCCCGCTTCAAGCTGAGTTCGATTTGAAATAGGCGTACCACTGTTTTTCGTGCAAATGTAATAAAAGACAAATGTTTAAGGGTCCGCGTGCTCTGTCTTATGTTGAGGAAAAAGATAGAGAAAAGAACTAGTCACCTAATCTAATCTGCCTGTAATTTATGGCTGCGTGATGGTCTCAGATAATCGCCGGTTGGCCCACATGTTTGGCAGTCGGGAAGCAATCCCCCTAAATTAGACAATCTATATTTTCTCAAACACACAAAAAAAGTGAAGCTGAATATGTAAAATCACCTGCCGGATTCAAATTTTGAGTTAGAAAATAAAATCGAAATCGCAAAAAGGTCGAAAAATCGTTTTTTTGTGTAAATTTTAAAATTTTCATTTTCTTCAATTTTTAATACTTATCTCGTGATATCTCAGCAATGCAGAGAGCTAGGGATCTGTTTTTTTAAGGTTATACCCTAAAGTATTTGGATGATACTAGTGTTTTCGATTTTTCTTTATGGTGTGTAAATTTTATAAAAAAAAAAGTTTTAGTAGACGACCAATTTGTGTAAGGTATTTTTCAGCTATGGAGTAACTAATTTTATTTTTCAGAATTTACCCATATATATGTGAAACAAAATAAAGCCAACATTCCAAAATTATTTTTTGTGCAAGAAATAAATTTCTAGATCGTTTCAGAAGCAAATTATTGCGAGTCAAATATAATAATTATACTCCCTGCCCGCAAGCCGTGTGAGTCCTAGCATGCGCTTCTAGCAGGTATAGCGTTAGGGACGGGAAGAGATATTGCTTTTACTTTCTGATACGTAGTATAAGGAAGTATTGTGACGCTGACATTGTATATGTACACTATATTGTAAAGAAAATATCAACAGTTTCGATAAAATAATGTCCGAGTAACGATTGCTTTCTTAACATACACCGATCTCAGAAGTATTTTACAAACTGCGTAGAAACTGCCCGTAATGGTAGGCGGAGCTACCTCTCGACACAATGTGCGAGCGTACCACATACTCTATTTGATTTCAGTGAATTTTGCCCAAATTTCAAAATTTTGTTTTCCGTTACGTGACCTTATTTTTAAAAATTAAGAAAAAATAAAATTTATGTATTGCTGTTGAGTGTTACATAATTTTAAATAAACGCTTGTTTTTTGAAATTTCTTACATTTTTATTTTTATTTAGGGTCCTTTGGACAATTTCGAAGAAATTACGATTTATCCATTGAAAGGCATTTTTTTCTTAAATTAGCGTGTAAATTCGGTAAGGTTTTCATGAAAAATACGATTAGGAAATGGGAAAAACGATTTCGAGGCCGGGCGTATAGCCTTAAGTTATATACGGAAATACAAAATATACATATAGATACAAGACGTCACAGCTTTCATTGCAAAATGGCTAGAGTAATAACATTGATGTGCCAGATGAATATATGAAATGGTTTCTTTTTGCATCTGATTCACCAGATTCTGACTGGGGTGCATTTATGATATGTACCAAATATACATGTCGTGACGTCTTTCTTCTCTCTAAATCAATACTTCTAATAGTGTAATTCTGTCGATTGTCATCCCTAAACGTGTATATTTATAGATATTTCCAATGCAGCTTCGATATATTTTTTTTTTAAATATCAGAAATTTGACGTGTTATTTTAATATAATTTGCCATTATATTACTATTACAACAGTTCAAGTCATCACTCAGAGCCTGTTCCTATTACATTTTTGTTGTTAATTTCTAATTTAGTTCCTTATACTTTATTAATGCTTATCGATATATGTAATACCCATACATTCGAAAAGAACGAAAACGAATTTTAGATTAGCTCCGCTTTTCTATATATAAATATTCCATGGATTGTTACGACCGTATAAGATTACGAATCCAATTTTCTGTTTCTCTTACGTGAGATTCTTGATTCCCAAATAGAATTGAAAAAAGGCTCCATCGACTTTTCTCTATGACATTTCCAGTGTCACTTGTGACCATACACCTACACGTTGGGTGTGTACATGGTGGAAATAAATCTGCTTGTATTAGGATTTGGTGGAGCTTGTAATTTTGTGAGAGTGGCAATAATCATGTATCAATTTACACTAAGGTATATACCGTATTGGTTGTATATGCATGTGCTATATATACAGCACGTGTCAATTTTCATTAGCCATAGGCGATTAATTCATGCAATACGTGACAACATGGCACCCCCTACTTTTCTCTTCAATGCGAGCGCGACCGCTGCAAGCTCAAGTTAGCAGTAGCTGTTGGACTATTGACTTGGATGTTTGTACTGCGCTTAGAAATAATATTTACGCCTTGCAAGGATTTTTCTTTCTCCTTTCAGTAAATGCAGAGAATTATTAAGCATGACACAAACAAAAGCGTAATTCTAATAAAATTAAAAATAAGGTAATTAAAAAAGGATTCTGAAAATAATAATAAACAAGTAGATCGCGCCGGCCATTTGATGATGACGGATTTTATTGCAGACTATATCTCGGAACGTGTTCGCAGCTGAACATTTAATGTAGAAGTGGCAAGTACTGGCAAGATCGGTGAAAGTCGCTGTGATGTCGATTGTTGCCGGGAGACACACGTTGCCACGTATTATTTGTATACGTATAAATCGCATGTAAAGATTGAATCCCTATAGCTAATGAAAATAGACACATACGGTATATATATATATATATAAAATAAAATATTTTTCTTGGTTTGTTAGGCCATTGTTAATGTATAAAATTTAAGGGAACTAAAACAACATTCTCATCGACGTTTCGGTTTTATTATAACATCAAAACCTTTTTCCAGATAACTGCAATATGACAAAAACTGTACATTTTCATAATATTAACAATGTGTATAAGAAAACATTTCCAAGAAATTACTTTAATACAAGGAACAATTATTAAAAACAATGTCTAAAAAACATGTCTAAAAAATACATATGTTTACTATAAACAATAAACGCATATAACAATCAGAAATACTTACATTAAAAATAAAAGTAATTGCCTATATACAATTTTTTTAAGGGAAAAAAACATTTCCCTAAGTCATGTTCTAGGGAAATGTTTTTTTCCCTTAAAAAAATTGTATATAGGCAATTACTTTTATTTTTAATGTAAGTATTTCTGATTGTTATATGCGTTTATTGTTTATAGTAAACATATGTATTTTTTAGACATGTTTTTTAGACATTGTTTTTAATAATTGTTCCTTGTATTAAAGTAATTTCTTGGAAATGTTTTCTTATACACATTGTTAATATTATGAAAATGTACAGTTTTTGTCATATTGCAGTTATCTGGAAAAAGGTTTTGATGTTATAATAAAACCGAAACGTCGATGAGAATGTTGTTTTAGTTCCCTTAAATTTTATACATTAACAATGGCCTAACAAACCAAGAAAAATATTTTATTTTATATATATGCATTAAAGGCCAAGAAAACGTTTTATTTTTAAATATTATATATATATATATATATATATATATATATATATATATATATATTGTGATAGTGTGGATACGCACCGACAATATAAATGTATAAGTTGTTTTCATTGTTCATCTATTTACACCAAAATCTGAAAAGTAGAGGTTTTAATATTAGTTGTTCAATTGGCAGTTCATTTATAATTTGACATTTAGTTGATATGTTAGTGAGAAATAGTTAAAATAATTCAAAAATACATAAAACTCTTACTAAACTCATGGATAGTTTTATTGTAATAGGAGTACTAAATTATAAAAACTATTTAAGGATAGAATACAGATCTAAAATCTATATTGATTATAATAATCGTGTGTTAATCGATAATTGGATGATTTAAAATTTGGAATGTCACTAGGGAAATGAAAATAATAAAACAAGGCGAATAAAAAATAATTTTTGAAAAGAAGCGGGTGTGAAAGCGGTGCTAGATAATAATAAGCGCTGATATTACAAAAATAATAGTAAAATAAAGTTATATAGTATTAGAAAATGATATTCGAATATATTGGAATATAATTTGAGAAAGTAATAGTGTTTTATTATTATAATTAAAAGTTAAATAAAGCATAGACCAAGGAATAATAGTGAATGGAAAATATAGTGAATTAAATAGTATAGAATAAGATAATTGGAAGCACTTACCATAAAGAATACTGTATAAAGGACATAATTCCTATCCAACGAAGCACATCATCTTGGAGGGGTAAATTATCCATAGGAGCACTAGACGAGTCTATCTTGAAGGAGAATCCGATCAAAAGAGGTACATATCAAGTTCATCCAGCAGGGTTATTCCATCCATCGAAGTACATCACCTTGGAGGAGTAAATTATCCATTAGAACAACTAGGCGAGTCTATCTTGAAAGAGAATTCGATCAAAAGAGGTACATATCAAGTTCATCCTGCAGGGTTATTCCATCCAACGAAGCACATCATCTTGGAGGGGTAAATTATCCATAGGAGCACTAGACGAGTCTATCTTGAAGGAGGATCCGATCAAAAGTTCAATCAAGTTCATCTAGCAGGTATATTCCATTAAACAAAGCACAAGGAGCTGTTTCCATAGTAATAATAAGAACTTCCAAGTTAAATCCAGTCCAACGAAGGCTACTAAGAAACAATAGTGAATAATAAAAAGAATTCAAGTGACTAAGGAACAGTTATTTAAAAACAGGTTATAATAGGTTATAATTTGTTAATTAAATAAGATATTCTTGAAGAGATATAATTTATAATCCAATAATATCTTAAATAAATCCGTATACATGACTAAATAGAAGTATTTATATGGCTAAATAAACATATTAATGCATTTAGTTCTCAAACATTTCTTACTTTACATTTTTTAATTACTGTCAATGTAATACAAAGTGCAACTTACCTTGTGTCATTTAAGAGGTTAGAATAAATAACATCTTTGATATTATTCGAGATGAATTTTGAACATGTTTACGTAGAGTTATTGTAATATATTTGGCATTTTTCTCATTTCGTATAATAGCATTGTGTATGTGATAATACTGCAATATATTGATTGATATTGATCCATGTTTATTTCACTATGTTACGTACTAAATAATTCTTATTCTTATTCTTGTTCGGAGTAATAAATATTTGCAGTTTTTAACGATTTTCTAACAGTTCGCACGTGCATGTTTACGTCTTTCAAGTAGATTCTCTTAAATTTCGTTGTGGTTGGTAGTGTTTAGGTGTCATCAATTACGATTGCTTTATTTGTTGTTGTAGAGTGCAGATATATAACCTCCAATTAAATTCATATTTTGCATATAACATATAATCATAATTGTGTCTAAAAGATAAATTTGTAATGGAAATATATAGAAAAATAAAATTCTATAAATATGAATAATTTTGTATTATCATGGTTTCATATTCCTACAAACTTTAAAGATATTGGTGGTTGTATTTGGATACATTAAAACGTCTTGTATTAATCGCCTAAAACAGGTATCATGATGTGTTAAGTATTACATTAGTATTATAATTTGAAACTAAATTAACCTTACATATTTAGCGTGTTTTTAAATTAGCAAATTGAGCACAGTAATAGTGATATCGTCACTATTGCTGTGCCCAATTTCAAATTATATTATTCATTTAAATCCAGTCCTGTAATGTACCCCTGCCTGCCGATTCCTATTTATAAGTAATAAATCAAGTAAATCAAATTGTTGAAGTAATTATCATGAATTATGGAAAAACTTGTGTTATTAGATACACGCAAACCATTATAAATTGAATAATTTTACACTAGAAATATACGCAATTTATAGTAAAAGAGATATCAATAATAATTGGAGAATGTTGGCTTTTCACACTCAAGCTTCAGTTTTAATTTGGCAGTAAGCCAGTTACAATTTTTCTCTCCAAAGCGGATCTCGTAAACGAAAATAATATTGCATACCAAATCGATAGATTAATTATCATTCCAACCGTGAAACACTTATTAAAATTATTGCGCACACTACTGGATACTTCGCCGTAAATCATCACATGCGCTTAGATTTAAATTTAAAATTCATGTGTGAATATGAGATAATTAATTCCGTATGCATTTCATTGTTTTTTATATTGTTTATCCATTTAAAATCTACCCACGCCGAAATCGGGACTATTTAATAATAGAAAGCGTGGTAAAATTGAGGCACAAAAATAATAAATAATAAAACTAACACAAAATAATAACAAAATTAAACCTCGACCCTTCTCTTTAACTGTTGTATAAACAATTCACCTGCCCTTTCTTTCGATTGGCGTACTATTGATATGAAATAAAAAGATATACAGGTTTAGTTTTAAATAGCGTCATTAAAAAAGGGGGTGAAAGAAAAATATGAGTAATGCCCGTACAAAAAAAAAAAAATCGTGGTCCAATGTGCACGCAGTGACGAGAAATTGATTTTTCTTTCCTCGAGTCCGAACCTGTTGCAGTTAATATATAAACATTATAATTTTCAGATAGAGGAATTTAAGTTTCAAAATAATATACTTCTATTTAACGAAAAAAAAACATGGTAATGCACTGAAGTTGTCGACCTTTTCCCTTTTCCACATAAAGACGTGCTATTCACACATAAAAAACATCGCCATAAATCTTTTCAATTGCCATTCATTCTCAAAGGTTGAAACTATATGCATTTTATCATTTTTTTGGAAGAACTGGAATTACTCCTGGTATTTACGTAAATGCGTATAGGATAAACAAAGTTATGGACCGACTTTAACTATATTTTGGCCCTAAACATGTAGAAATTTTTCATGAGTTACAAATAAATTTCTTTTTTAATTTTCAGTTAGACATTTATACGTATTCTTCAGATTCATATAGCCTGGTACCTATTAAGCGGTAACCCTGTATAACACTTCACACACGCAAGTTACAGATGGCTCCAAAATTTCTAGACAATCATATGTAAAAGCTTGGGAACTCAGAAGATGGCAGTTCATTACGAATGGGACAATTTTCGGGTTATTCGTGTCACTCGTGAACTCCTTGGCATATACGAGGGTACTAGAGGAAAGTTTAAGATATCACGTTGGATCATAAGCTGGTAAGCGACCAGGAGGCATTGGGATTAGAGACACAAAAATAGCTTGTAATTAAACTTGAACATTTTGGATAGCCATAGCTAGAGAATTGTCAGGGTAGGGGTAGCCATAGTTTTTGATTTCATAACTTGTTGCTCAATAGATTGAACAGATAAATGAATATTGGACATCTGGCCGCCAGTTGTTTTACTACCTAAAAACAACAAAGTTTTCGATCTAATCCTTAGACGTCCATAAATTTAATAAGTATATTACAGGACACTTAAAATATTTTACAATGTTGGGATCGTATCACACTGTGCTAAATTTGACAGAAAATTTAAAAAAATAGCATTGTGTCATTCAGAGCAAACGTCCTAAATTGGATGGAAAATTTAGCTGTTGACTATTTAGATGTTCATCTAATTTTGGTGCAAAGTCGCCATATCATGAACATTTTTTATGCAAAATTTGGCGTCTGAAATATTTATATATTGTTCATTTTGGTCAGTCTTGCCTTTTGCTGCTGTTGTGCTTTTAAACTGATTGCTGTGATTAAATTTGTTAATGTAGCAGTAGCAAAATATAGGTAATTTTTGCTGAAAGTGGCCAATATAAAAATGTCATGATCACTTTCGTTCATTTTCTGTGAAGAGAGTAGAGGTTTTACAAAAATGTCTCCAGAATCAATTTGTATTTGGAAAAATTAATGAGAAATTTTTGGTGTGTAACAAGTTACTCGACTGACAGGATGTTAATCAAAATTAAATTACTGAAATTAAAGTAATGTTTATAAATTAGAATGAAAGCAACAGCTCTTATTACTAACCGAATGAACAAGAGCGGTACGAATGGTATGAACCGAGGGATGAACAGCTGACCAAATTGTGTACACCAGAAATCCATTTTACTTTCTTATACGTAGTATAAGGAAGTATTGTGATGATGAAAATTTTCGACCTCGAGATTTTTGCAGATGTCCACGTTTTGAGGTCCCCTGATACCAAAAAAGTGGTTTTTAAAAAAAATTCTGTCTGTCTGTCTGTCTGTGTCTCTCTGTCTGTCTGTCTGTCTGTGACCACGATAGCGGTCAAACCGCTGGAGATATCAATTCCAAAATTTGTATTTACGTGTATAATCTCCCTCTTGAGATCTGATTAGTTTTTCAGTAAAATTGGTAGACCGGAAGTAGCAGTTTACTTCAGTATAAAAATCGAATTTTGCCAATATTTCGTCAAATACTAAGTTTATACAAATTTATAAAGAATTCATATGTACTTAAAATTAAAATTGAGAACAATTTTATTTAAAAAGTTTTTCGAAATTCCTACCGGAAGTAGGTCTTTTACTCTTATCGAAAATCGGTTTTTTGCGAATATCTCGCAAGTCATGCTTTCTAGGCAGGTACATTACGAGTATAAAAGTATTTACATGAAAATTTTAAATATCTTTTGTATAAAAAAAATTTCAAAATTCGGACCGGAAGTACCACTTTTACTCTTACCGAATAGCGGTTTTTTGCAAATATGTCGTAAATTAGGCATTCTATATATATTTATTAAGAGTACAAAAGTATTTAGAGTTGAATTTGCAATATTTTTTGTATACATGAAATTTTAAAATTCGGACCGGAAGTAGCACTTTTACTCTTAGCGAGTAGCACTTTTTTTCGAATATCTTGCAAAGGATGCATTCTATAGCGATTTATTAAGAGAATGAAAGTACTTAGAATAGGATTTTGAATAATTTTTGTATAAAAAAATTCTAAAAATTGTATAGTTTGAAATGCTCATACGTATAAGAAAGTCGTGTGGTGGCCACACCTCATTTTTTAAGAATGTAATCCACTGAAATCTAAAACATCCACAGAAATCCATGAAAATCTACAGACATCTACAGAAATCCGGAGATATCCATGGACATCTATGAAAATCCGGAAAAATATAATTTGCTGGAGCTGCACAGACTGAAATTTCTATAATAGGTTTTATACAGTGACCCGTAATACTGTTAAAAATAGTATTTCCGATTTTGTCTGTTTTTTTTTTATAAAATATGTACCTCTATAGGTATTTTGTCAACGTTTCACGTATATGCATTAATAGTTAATTATTATTATTACAGGACTGGGAGAGGTTTAACATTACAATTACTGGTATAAAGCGAGATATGAAGTACTGTTGATAGTAATGGTGAACTTTAATTGCACACTTCTTTATAAATAATTAACACGTATTTAATAAAAGAATATAAAATATAAATTCGAAAAACATAAAAACATATTCATAAGTACATACCGATAGGTCCAGCTCGGAACGGGCCATAGTCAGCAATGAGCGGCAACACCTCTACCCGCAGCAGCTTCAATTGCAGCACATTGCAGTTAAGAATTTAGTAAGACTTAAACCGCGCAAGGATATAGTCGTTTGCATATTCGTTCTGTATACGTAATTTGCCCATTTGTTTCAGACAATAAGGTCCAATTTATTATTATTATTATTGTATTCTTATCTGCTACGGAAAAGTAATTTTAAGTAATAAAAAAACAATAACGTTTTCTAAAAGATAAAAGTAAAAAAATCAATAATTCTGCAAAATAAATTCAAATTTTAAGGTCGCCCATTTCAACTAACGAACAAACCCTCACGTCTCTCTCCTCCCGATCGGCAGGTATTAGAGGGATATGAGGCTGTTCGTCAATTTGTTGGCATTTGCGGCAATTTCCGACTACACAGCCATATTTCCTAAACGCATTTACGATCCTTTCAATCGTCGAATGCGAAGGAATAGGCCGATTTACGTACTCTACAGCAAATAAATCAGCGGTTGTTCGACAGGAATTGCCTGCAAGATACCACGAAACTATTTGTACCTTCTCTGCGGTTGTATACACTGACACGATAACTACCTTTACGTATGCACAGCTGAATACGAATGACGGGACATCTGTTGCGCTCGACCATCGGAATTAGGTTGCGCACGCGGAGTGGTATCGTACACACGTTGCCACATAGCATTACGTTCCATACGTATATTGTTGCCTATGCATGGCCCGTCGCGGGCTGGACCTATCGGTATATGAACTTTAATTGCACACTTCTTTATAAATAATTAACACGTATTTAATAAAAGAATATAAAATATAAATTCGAAAAACATAAAAACACATTCATAAGTACATATATCCAAATTACAGAAAATTGAAGGCTTATTTTTTCTTCATTTGTGTGTAAATATTATTAATCTGTTGCAACTGCAGACACTTAGGTATAACGGTACATTTTCAGTCTCTGTCTCAGCCTCTATAGGTCCGTAAAAAATTAATTCTCTGGAAACTTTAATAATATCATCTGGTTTTGGCCACAAGAATTTCACTCTTTCGTTTTTTCCTCTAAAGCTTTATGATTCATCATTAACAATGTTTGTGATCAGGCAGATTTAGTTTCATCTCCATCAGTGCCAGTACCAACAAAATTCTCTTTCGACTGTGTTAAGCAAAGAAAAAAATGATGTTCTCACTCTCTGGTTAATAACTTCGTTCTCACGCTTTCTTCTTGCTCTCATATTTCTTTGGTATTTTTCAGATGTCCATTTCTTCTTTTCGTTGCAAATAAAATCTTTTGGTATTTCTTGGCGAGTAGTGAGTGTCATTAAATTTTCATTGTTTGGCAAAATTTTAACTGAAGCTTTGTCGTCGGCGCTGGAATGAACCATTGCCTGAACGATTACTTGGTTACTCAAAATATTGACTTTTGGTGAACCTCCACCATCTTGTGCAATAAGTGCGTCTGTATTTTTCGGTAGTAAATTGCATTTTTCTTTAAATTTCCATTCATTTTGTGTGGGTGAGTCCGATGATTGTGTCTGAGTCTCGCTTGTAGTAGAATTTTTCAGAACAGTGCAAAGCAGAGTTATACTGAGTACTACTACTAGTTGACTTTAACACTGTGATAAATCTCATTATTCCCTGTTGTTTCTTTGCTGCATCCTGATTTTTTCCACATTTATTTTCTAATAATGTACTACTAGGCAATACCACTGGATGGATATTTTTGTCTACCATCGCTCCATCTGAGGCATCTTTGGACTGGATATAGAGATTAAAATGCTTAGTCAAATGTCGGTGAAAGTTCCCATAAACCCATCGCTCAGAGTAGTTCACTTTTTGAGCGGACTTTGTAATCTGATATTTGCCCTTGCAAAAACAAGTCATAATGCAGCATAATTCGCCCCTACTATTTAGTTTTATTTCAAAAGATATCGGGAAAAATTTTTCTTTGAAATACTCGTTATACATTTATTCTTATCCAGTTTCTCATCGTTTGTTAAGTTAGGAGCAAAATCTGGGACATGCAATCAAGAGCCCACTGAAACATTCACTGGTTAAAGTAGTCAGATTTCCTCAAATACTTATTATCGAGGGTATTATACTTACTTTTTTTCTGAATTATGTCTTGTTTAACTTGTCAGTACAGAATTCTCCCAATTAACATCAGTTGAGATACCTGGCGTGGCATGATCCGGTGTAGTCATTGTCCTCTGTTCAGTCTCATGTTCTGTTGCTAATCGTCTTGGAAGAATTTTGAAATTAACAGTAGTAGCTTCTTATGTCTAATTTTTTTTGGATTTTTATGAAAAACACCGTAGAATTCCTCATATTTACTCTCTGGAATTAAATCTAGAGCTGACCCTATAAAATTCTCCATTCCTTCTATACCTTTTTCGGATATATCACGTAGGACTGCAACATTGTTGCAGCCGTTTATTTTTAAAATGTTCTGTAAAGAAGCAGGTATGGAAATTTTTCGAGCCTTTTCAGCGTCACTAAAGCAGTCTTCTCCTCGGTCTTCTCTGAACTGTGCCGAAAGTAGATTCAAAGTTCATTTTGAAATCACTCTATTATAGGTACCTGTAAGTATTGTATATGGTGAAGAATGCTAACAGTATATGAGGTTACAATGCCAGGTGGCAAAAAAGATCAGAGAATTGAAAACGTAATAAAATGAAATTGTATTTTTATACTAACCTACTTTTTAACCTCATTTTTAATTATATTTATCACAAATATTAATCCTGCAGGAAAACATTTATTACATCGAGTTTCTTGGTTTCGTTTGGTGATAAACAGTCAAACATAACTAAAAAACCAACAGTCACAACACTGACCACGAGGTGCGTGCGCACTGGCGCATGCGCAGTTGTTGCGTATAAATCCTCGGGCATCCACTGAATTCTACGGACATCCGTGAAAATCCACAGACATTCATGAAAATCTGTAGCCAGAAATCCACAGCTGTTTACCCCTCGGTATGAACGCAGAATTCTCAGCACTTTGATAGAAAGCACCGGGGGTAGACAGAGAGAAGTAGAAAAGTCCAAAATACTGAAATTCAATATACGTTACAAAACTCTTTATCCCCAGAAACGTTTATTCATAAGGAAAATATCAAAATAATTGAAAATGAGGTGTGGCCACCACACGACTTTCTTATATGTATGAGCGTTTCAAACTATACAATTTTAAGAATTTTTTTATACAAAACTTATTCAAAATTCTATTCTAAGTACTTTCATTCTCTTAATAAATCTCTATAGAATGCATACTTTGCAAGATATTCGAAAAAAAGTGCTACTCGCTAAGAGTAAAAGTGCTACTTCCAGTCCGAATTTTGAAATTTCATGTATACAAAAAATATTGCAAGTCTAACTCTAAATACTTTTGTACTCTTAATAAATATACATAGAATGCATAATTTACGACATATTTGCAAAAAATCGCTATTCGGTAAGAGTAAAACTGTTACTTCCGGTCCGAATTTTGAAATTTTTTTTATACAAAAGATATTGAAAAGTATGTTCTAAATACTTTTATACTCGTAATGTACCTGCCTAAAAAGCATGACTTGCGAGGTATTCGCAAGAAACTGATTTTCGATAAGAGTAAAAGACCTACTTCCGGTAGGAATTTCGAAAAACTTTTTAAATAAAATTATTCTCAATTTTAATTTTAAGTATATATGAATTCTTTATAAATTTGTTTAAACTTAGTATTTGACGAAATATTGGCAAAATTCGATATTTTTGCTGAAGTAAACTGCTACTTCCGGTCTACTGATTTTACTGAAAAACTAATCAGATCTCAAGAGGGTATTTATACACGTAAATACAAAATTTGGAATTGATATCTACTGCGGTTTGACCGCTATCGTGGTCACACACACACACAGAGAGAGAGAGAGAGAGAGAGAGAGAGAGAGAGAGAGAGAGAGAGAGAGAGAGAGAGACACAAACATTTTTCAAAAATCACTTTTTCGGTATCAGGAGACTTCAAAACGTGGACATCTGCAAAAATCTCGAGGTCGAAAATTTTCATCAACACAATACTTCCTTATACTACGTACAAGAAAGTAAAATGGAAGAGACATGATCAAATGTCATATCTAATTTCTAGATCACTGGTAACCCAAATGGTATTACGTGACTAGCTTTTTAGCAGAATTTTGCAAGGCATAACAATTGTGCACCGGTAAAACTTAACAAACAACGTGTTAGGAAAAATTTTCAAATAGAAAAAATACTTTCAAGTAAGCATGGGGTCCGCAGTAAAACTATGGCATTATGAGGGTTAAATTGCATATCTTACATGTTTAGTATAAAAAGAATGTAGTTTCTGATTCAAAACCCATGTCAAATATTTCAGAGATTATTACTTAAGAAATACATACATTGCCATTTAATACTTATATTGCATAGCACACACACATATGGTTACTGTTCTAACTTTTCATTAAGTGTTTTCGGACATGACTATTAATTTAGAAACGTAACACATTATAATTCATGAAAATATTGAAAAGTTATTCTGAATTTCTTGTATAAAGCTGAATGAAAGTTTAAATATATTTGTATGTATAGTCAAGTAGTAGTTTTATATTTATATATTTTTATTTCAAAATTATATTAAAAGCACGCAACGTTTGTTTTCATACAATGCACTAACAACAAAATCAATATGGCTTTTTAAACTAAGGGAAACAAGTCCATGTTTCGAATTCTATTTGCGGGCGCTATTTTTTCGCTTATTTTTCTAACAATACCGTAAATAATGGTGAAAATATCATTCCGATAAGTTGTTTACCACCGTCATTTAATTAGGATTTAATTTTTTAAAAGGGTGTAGGTGCTCCGTGTAAATTGAACAGTAATATTACTTAGTGCGAGTGTTTGGCAGATCGTTTATAAGCGAGAAAGATAACTTTACTCGGCATCAACCTAACTTGCACGACATGCGTGTAATATGTAAATATGTAGTAATTCGTGGTTGCAGATAGCCCATGTAACTGGTTTTCAGATATTGAGAGATATTGAGACATGAGTTATTGCTATTATTTTTGATTGTTAACATCCGTGTTTGAATTAATTGCCAACGGTACGTATTGTTAGGATTTTCTGTTAATATATTACTTAAAATTGCAACCTTCTCAATTGCACATGTTATTATTAATTAGCTATATTAAATTAATGAAAAATTGCACTTACGCCTCAAAGTTTGCCGGACTTTGCGCGCTGCCAAATGCGCCTAGACGGGACGTAAGTTCGATTCATTTTTAACGTCATAATTAATAACGTAAATGTATTAAGCTACAGATATTAAATATGATATGCGCAGTTGCGCAAGCACGTTTCCAGTTGCTCATTTGACTCGTAGCTCTCGGCTCGCATTGTTTCCTTTAGCTGCCGAAACAAATGGAAATCGCATGGCGATAAATCAGGACTGGATGGTGGATGCTCAAGCATCTTCCATTGCATTTTTTCCAGTTTTATTTAGTCACACGCGTTGTAGGAGGCGTTGTCTTGAAGGAGTAGCACATTACGGATGGAAGAGTTTCTTATCTTGCGTTGATACAAGAGTCTTACTTGATTGAGGACCAAGCATCAAGACCCTTCTACAGTCTCAGAAAACCATTGCTAATACTTTCCCCGCTGATAGGCGAGTTTTCACTTAAACTTCCTGCACCATACTTTTAATCTTGCCCGTGAAAGTGTATCTCCCCTTCTTCGCGTTTTCACGTGTGATAAAATTTATTATGATGCTTTGCGCCTCAGCACAAGCGTGTCCCTGCTGATTCTCAGTCAACAAAAGCTAGGTTAAATTTGATTTGCCCTCGTTTTTTGCGAAGGCCTCTTTCAAATTCTAGGTTAAATTCTTAGTTTTCAGTAATTTGTACACCTCATTATTTAAAGTCAAATGAAGTCTACCTCTTCTTTTTCTTCCAGTTTTCTTTATTTCTCACGCACTCTCCTAACTTGTCTTTCTGTATTTTGTCATTTCATTCTTCTATATATTTTCTTACAATTTCTGCCTCCAACATTACTCTTATGATTTCGTGGGAATCTCATATGACTTGTTAGAGTGTCCAGAAGGGCTCCGTGTGTTGTTATCCCTGGCGAAAAGCTGATCTGATCTCTGAGTGGAGGAATGTAATCCTGGGTATTCCACAGGGTTTATATAAATGTATTGGAAGTATTACATCTCTGAAGATTTGTGTAAATACAATGATATTAGTATAAGTATGTATTACTATTAATTTTAGATGATCTTAAAAACCAGCTCGATTTATACGATTGGAAGCAACAGTGACCTAGATTATATACACTGTGTTATTAAAGAAAACGTCAGGAGAAAATAATATCTTGACATAAATTTGACATTTGATATTTTATCTGCTGCCCATCATCTTACGTCAAAACTACCCTTTCAAAAATGAAGACTCAAAACTTGAATTTGACAGATTAAGTACATCTATCAACTCCTGCTTACTTTCAGAGACGCACAGGATGAGTTACAATGTCTGAAATAATAAGATTGAAAGGTTGGCCTTCAAATTAATATCAAGCTAAAGAAATGAGTCTATATGCGGAAAACACACCGTTTACACTTTACCGTATTAGCAATTCCACATGCTTTGGAAGTGTAATAGACGACTCAAGCGGCACTGAAAAGATTTATGCAGAGACTAAACAAAGTATAAAAAGGCTTTGGAATGCTCCAGACTATAAGGACTAAAGCATAAGCTAGCATTAGGAAGTGTTATTTATTTATTTTTAGTTGTTAGTTTTTTAATAAAACTTTCTCCTGGATAAGACTTGAACACATATTCTGTATTTAGTAGACACATATTCTGCCAATTAAGCTGCCAAATGAGTGTGTTTTCAAGTCACTTATGTCTTGAATCATGTATCATTACAACTAATTATTTCTAGAATTTTAAAATTGCTGAACAGAAATAAAATGTGTGCTTATTAATATTTTACCTGTTTTCGACAATATTGCAAAATATTTTAATAACGTGCTTCATGGTACCGAATAAAGTCGAATTATCAATATACATATTCGCCGAATTTTTAAATAATTAAAATAACATTATGTTTCTAATTCCTCTCTGCGGAGGTTTATCTCGTTAGTAAATAATTTACGTTCCAATGTATCTGCTAATTAAGGTTTATAGCTGTTATACAGGTTTTTTATCTTTCCGAGAATTAATTACCGCAAAAGTGTTTGCTTGTAAGGTGAGAAATTCCATTTTCGTTAAATTGGATCCTCCCACAGACTTTTGCCAGTTGAGCCTTCTTCACTCACATTTTATTCCTAAGTAGAAAATCAATAATAATTAGTTAGTGGACTGTACTCTAGGATATTAAACGTGACTTTGCAAAAATCTTTGCACGTTTAGAAAGGATAGGGGTGCCCAGCCAAAAATAATATGTCCTAACTACTCCAGCTAATTACTGTTACTTTAGAGGATTAAAATCGTGGAGTTAGTCTAACAGTGATTATTGCGAGCCTGAAACACGAGTGGCCGGTGGTTTTCGTGAGCGATAAACTAGGTCGCATAGATATATTTTATAAAGGTCGCATCTGCATCGACGAAGATACCTACAAAAATAAAATTTACGTTGTAAAAACTTTATTTCGATATTTCCACCGGCGAATGTGTTGAATTCGTTACCGTGGTAGTAGTCCTAACGTCATTAGGAATTGATTGTCAGATTCGGTAATCTTGTTCGCCGTCAGTCGTTTTTAATTTATGGGATATGTTTATGGAATGTTACTAAGGAAATGGGAAAGAATACGAACGAATGGTTTGAAGGAATTTTTCAATTATTCTTTTATTGTTTCGATTTTCTTTTAGATATATAAGGGGCTTTACGAAGAAATTGATGAATTAAGTCACGAAGAAATTCGTGTATTTATTGAACATATTTTATTTAAGGGATGTCTTAGTCGAGGCGCGCACCGAAGTGGTGTGGCGATGGCGTGGAAGTGGCGTGGTGAGTAGTGGTGACGACGTGGCATGTGGCAATTTTTAAACGAGTGAAATCATATGCGACAGCGCGCACCGACATGGAGTGGCAGTGGTGTGATGTTATAGATGTGGCGTGGCGCCAGTCGCTCGCCACTGCTTTCTGACAAGTTTAATCTCGAGTGGCGTGTGGCGTGTGGCAGAATACGGCAGCCAGTATTTTTCCACTCTAGTTAAAGGGAATATATTGGCTCAACGGAACAAGTATCTGATGCATTTACTGAGGATGTTTCCTCAGACGATGACTGCGTAGATGGAAAGGAAATCGGAGTGAATTATGACGTAGAAGTATTATTTTAAGAAGAAGACGATCAACATGTGTTCCAGGCAAATTTTGCTGCAATTAAGGAGCCCAATTCATTGCAAGAAAATAATGAAAAACAACTGGGAAATAGTATAAAAACAAAAGTGATCCAGGATTTACTCGGTGATAGCACAACAGAACAACGTGAAAGCATTCAAAATGGAATTACTTACTATAAAGTAAATAAATCGGCTTTTGAATACTTTGAAAGAAAAAGACAAGGATCATACAACGGTGCCTAATGTCTCGTTATAGGAGGACGCTAACGCACACTTTTTCTTAAGTGTACTGCCAGAGTTAAAAATGAGGTGTGGCCACCACACGACTTTCTTATACTTATAAGCGTTTCAAATTATACGGAAGTTATTTTCAAAATTCTAAATACTCATATTCTTTTGATAAATCTCTATCGAATGCATACTTTGCGAGATATTTGAAAAAAAGTTATATTCGCCAAGAGTAGAATTGCTACTTCTTGGCCGAATTTCGAAATTTCATTTATACAAAAAATATTCCAAATCTAGCTCCAAACACTATTGTACTTTTGACAAATATATATAGAATGCATAATTTACGACATATTAGCAAGAAATCGCTATTCGACAAGAGTAAAAGTGTTACTTCCGGTTCGAATTTTGAAATTTTCTTTATATGAAAGTTATTGAAAATTAAGTTTTAAACACTTATATACTCGTAACGTACCTGTCTTAAAAGCATGACTTGCAAAATATTTGCAGAAAGCTGATTTTCGATAAGAGTAAAAGACATACTTCCGGTAGGAATTTCGAAAAACTTTTATAATAAAATTCTTCTCAAATTTAATTTTGAGTACATATGAATTCTTTATAAATTTGTTTAAACTTAGTACTTGAGGAAATATTAGCAAAATTCGATTTTGTCACTGAAGTAAGGTACCGGTCCGCCGATTTTACTAAAAATCTAACAGAGAGAGAGAGAGAGAGAGGGGGGGAGAGAGCGAAAGAGGGGGAGAGAGAGAGCGAGAGAGGGGGAGAGAGAGGGAGAGGGAGAGGGAGAGAGAGATAGAGATAGAGAGAGAGAGAGAGAGAGGGAGAGAGACTTTTTTAAAAACCACTTTTTCGGTATCAGTGTATTTTTACGGCAGATACACAAACTAGATGAAGCAGCCTTCTACAGGAAATGCCTTAAATGTATTATACGAGAATGATCTATGAGCGGAAGTAAAGGACTTTTTAAATGGAAATTATGTTTTGTTATATGTTTATTACGTGTTTTTGTGTATTATAGGACTTCAAGTAACATGCAAAAAGTGGCCTTTTTCATTCGACAAAAACTTACATTTTTTGTCGTCCAAGAATAAATCATTGCGGTAAATATTACGAATTCCGTACAACATATTTTTCTACCACAGGGGATGAACCCAGTGCGCTTTTTTACGATTATTACAATTACCACTGAATTTGCGATTTGAACAAATGCGAAAGCATCGTCACTCTCGGATGACTACATTAGGACTGCTAATCGCAATAGTGGAATGGCGTGGCTGCCACTTCGGTGCGCATTAAACCACACTGCAACCATACTACCGCCATTCCACAGCCACACCACGTACGTGCCACTCCTACATCACTTGCCATTTCAAATCCACGCCATCGCCACGCCACTTTGGTGCGCGCCTTGCCTTATATATTTCTTTAAGGGTGTTGTATACCAAACTAAAAATTTCGACGTCTTCGCGGCGGGTTAAAGGGGGTTCTACTCAGAGGTGGAGCTTGCCAATACCCCACTACCATGTACTGTTTTGCTAAATGCTATAGTAAAAATCTAAATTGTACAGTTCCCGGTTTATAAGTACCGCCCTTATGGGAGCGATGCATTCAAAATAACATACGTACGATGCGTTAAGTGCTATTTGTCTCTGTTCAGGCTACACATACTCTACGTAACGTAGGTGCTAGTAATATTTTGTATGATTTATTTAGTCTGCGAGTCTACGCGCTACAGGAATGTAAATTGTAAGTTTTTTTAGTCAGACATATGTTCAATAAGTCAAAAGTTAATATGTAAGATGGAATTATGATTAAAAGAAATATTACTTAGTGTCTATGAATACTATATAATAATAATAATACTTTGTTCAACGGTACTATGTCATCGTCTTGATTATCTTTTTCATTGGGCGTATTGAAAATCACAGGATAATTATTTATATCTATAGGTACTATTATTATACAGGGTGGCCGCCAAGGTATCCGAGAAACCTCGCACGTGAATTCAATGACTAATTTTAAGCAAAAACGTTTCTATTCACTTTTCCCGAATTCCTAACGGTTCTTGAAATATCGGAGTTCGAAGCTCTAATAAATTACTAGAGGGTTTAGAAAAAAATGTGATATATTTTATGGAAAGCCTAAGGAGCATTATTAAAGTTGCTCAATGTGGCCACCGCATTGTACAATGCATAACTAAATCTTCCGTCAGAGTCCTCGTTCCCACTTGTATTTCTCCATATTGTTTTTCGCCTCATAAAACTTTTCTAAGGAAAATAATATTAATTCAATTTAATTTGGTATTTATTTTTATTAGTAAGTAATTGGGGGAAAGAAGCGAAATGAGGTAAAATGCCCATTGACAATTATTCTCAATTAGTCGACCAGATGTGAGAGGAATGCAGTCTTCAAATTTCTATGTTATGTAAGAGTATGATGTTTGAAGTATTATTTTGTTGACGGCGCTAATATCGTGTTGATTTTCTTTTCCATTGGGCGTATTACAAATCGTTCTATAAAACAATTTATTATGTTATGATGTACCCTATGTTATAATTTACCTTTCATAATGTTACTTAATGCTAAAGTAAATAATAATGAATTGTACCTATATACACAGTATATGCATTTATATTTAAATTATGTGTCACTTGATTTAAATACTCGTGATATACGACATTTATTTCTATCTATATTATTACATACGCAATACATACACGAATATGTTTCTCCATTTACATTTCTCCAAAAGTTCAAAGCAAACTTTTTAATTGCATCTCTTATATATTACAGAACATAAAAATACATACAAAAATTAAAAAGTGACGTATTAATAATTTAAATTCATTCTGTGAAAAACGAAGAATAACTATTTATGATATGTAGTGCAAAATGTCGTTCATAAACGTCGTCATTGTATTTATCACCAGAGCTATCAAAAGCTGTAGAGGGGCCTGGGTAAGGGAGATGGCGGCGAAGAAATAGAAGTATTTACAAGGGTAGGAGTCCTGGTTATAGCTTTTGAAAAGAATGTCGTTAATGTAGTCTGCTTTGTAACTTGTAAAACTTCATTTATTGGCCGTTCAACTTTCGTGAACCGTTCAACATTTGAATCCATACCTTCTAGTTTTATTGGTTTCATTCACTTTCCTCTACTGGTTCCTCTTCCGGGAGCCGTTGTACTTCCAACTCTATTAATTCTTCAATATCCTCCGCTTCAGCTTTTAAATTAAGTATGTTAGCAAGTTCCACTACTTTATGTATGACATTAGTGTACTCGTCTTCGTCAAAATCTAAATTATTCCTGAACACTTTCTGACATTTTACATTTTTCCATAGACCCTGCACACATCTTTCTGTCACTTCTTCCCACGCGGTTTCAATGTTCTTTATGTATTCTAAAATATTATATGACTTTCAGAAGTCACGAGTTATTTCATTACTTTCTGTTGCTGTTATGGCTTTGGAAAACGTTGTGCACAAATAGTATTATTTAAACGTAGCTATTGTACCCTGATCCATTGGTTGTAGGATAGCGTTTGTGTTTTTAGGCAGATACACCACCTTTACATCTGGGTGTAAATCATCAAGATGTTGGGGATGACCTGGTACATTGTTAAGCAGAAGGATAATTTTAAATGGCAAGTTCTTTTTCAAACAATATTAACCGACGGTATGAAGCAGTTGAGGAACCATTCCTCAAATAATGCTTGCGTCATCCATGATTTGTTGTTTGCACGATAGTAAACATGCTTTAATGCACATGGGTTCTCAAAGCAATAGATAAGAAAAAGTTTTAACTTCAATCCAGCGACATTACCTCCTAACAACAATGTAATTGTATCTTTAAATGCCTTAAAACCGGCATTGTCTCCGTTTCTACGTGTATATAGAAGCTCTCGGAATTTTTGTTTTGTATCTGGTCATCAACCAAATCGCGAGGAGCTTTTCCATCTCATGAATCAAACCTTTCCGCTACATAGTTATTACGGCTTTAAAACCTGTCGATGATTATAATGCATCTTTTACGCATCAACAAAACGTATCCGAGTATTCCCCACGTTAAACAGTTGTTTGTTGCGGGGAATACCCGACGCAGAAGCTCGAGCGTCGAAGTCGTATACCCGAGCGGTCGTTAAACGGTTTTTAGACAGGTACGTTACAAGTATAAAAGTATTTAGAACTTAATTTTCAATACCTTTTGTATAAAAAAAAAATGTCAAAATTCGGAACGGTAGTAATACTTTTACTCTTATCGAATAGCGATTTTTGCAAATATTTCGCAAATTATGCATTCTATATATATTTGTCAAGAGTACAAAAGCATTTAGAGTTGGATTTGAAATATTTTTTGTATAAATGAAAATTCAAAATTCGGACCGGAAGTAATACTTTTACTCTTAGCGAGTAGCATTTTTTTGCAAATATATCATTAAGTATGTATCCTGTAGAGATTCATTAAGAGACTGGAAGTACTTAGAATAGGATTTTGAATAATCTTTGTATAAAATAATGTTTAAAATTGTATGATTTAAAACGCCCATACGTACAAGAAAGTTGTGTCGTGGCCACACCTCATTTTTTCCTATTATCTTGGCTAATTTCGACTTTTTTTTAAAATACGTTGGAACAACCCTAGAAAAACCTGATACGACTGTCAGAATTTAGATTTTCGGAAAGAGGGGGCTAACTTCTCACTTTTGGATTTTGTTTTTTTTTTTTGCAATATCCTTCGATATACCTATAAGAGATACGGTTTTGAGGCATTAGAAAAATGTTTAGAACAAATCTACAACTACATGAAACAACCGTCAGAATTGAATTTTCGCAAAAAGGGGGGCTGTAAGATATCGTTTTTTCCTATTAACTCAGCCAATTATGACTTTTTATTTGAAATACTTTGGAACAATCTAAAACAAACCTAGAACAACCGTCAGAATTTCGATTTTCGAAAAAGAGAGGGGCTAACTTCTCACTTTTGGATATAGTTTTTTTGCAATATCTTTTGATATATGAGATACGGTTTTGATGTATTAGAAGAGCGTTTCGAACAAATCTAGAACAACCTGAAACAGAATTTCAATTTTCGCAAAAAGAGGGGCTGTAAGAAAATCGCTTTTCCTTTTAACTCAGCCAATTACGATTTTTTTTTTGAAATACTTTGGAACAATTTAAAATAAACCTGGAACGACCGTCAGAATTTTGATTTTCGAAAAAAGGGGCGCTAGCAAAAATTTGTTTTTGCCATTTTCTCGGCCTATTATAATTTATTTTTTGAAATACTTTTGAACAATTGAGAATAAACCTAGAACAACCTGGAACAACCGTCAGAATTCCGATTTTCGAAAAAAGGGGTCTAACTTCACACATCCAAAAGTGAAACTAAAACGACATGTACGTGTATCATTAAGAATTTTTCAAATTTCCGGAATATGTCGCAGAGTGAGTAATTAAGAATTTTTTGGATTACGGAATACTCACCCACGCAAGTATACCAGCACTTCGTATCTATACAAGAAATTATTTTGAAGCGTACGGCTTCCTGAGAAGACCCAAAGTAGATAGAAAGGCATCCATGTCTCGCTAATTCTTGGACCGAAAATATTCATTATATATATGAATGACCCCGCCCTGTAGTGCCCCAGACACGGAATTGTGTCTATATGCGGATGATACCACGTTGTTAGTAAGGGGGAAAGAACTCCAAGAACTAACAGCAAAATCTGCAGCTGACATCCAAAAAGCAGAGGGCTGGTTTGCGGCAAATCACCTGAAAATCAACCCGAACAAAAAACAAAACATGAAATTTTCCACGAAAACAACAGAAGATCGGGAAAAGCCAAATTTTTGGGTCTGATAGTGGACTCCAATCTGAGGTGGGGACACTGGTAGACTGACGTTTGTGGTATTCACCATAAGAAGACTGAGACATGTATGCACATACGAATCTGCAAAGGTGGCGTACTGTTCGTATTTTCATTCTCTTCTAAGTTATGGAACTCTCTTTTCGAGACAGACGGCTGATGCAAATAGAATATTTCTACTGCAAAAAAGGCTACCAACAAACACACATTTTATCCAAATGGAAACAAACATGAGTACAACACACTAAGTAGAAAGCATCTAAGAACCCCTTATCATTGACTTTCACTGTTGCAGTCGGGTGTCGATTATTGGAGTCCCAAGCTATATAACCACTTGAAGAAGAACTTAAAGACCTACCACCTGACGAGTTCAAGAAAAGGGTCAAAGGGCTGCTGATGGAGAGGAAGTACTACGGCGTCGAAGATTTTCTGGCAATTAACGCGAGCTGCTGAAGTATATAACATTCTATCATTTATTATTATTTGTTTATTTGTGTATATCGTTGTTTGTCATATTGTTGATACAATGATCTTGTTATACATATATACACTTTAATTTAAATTAATTTGATATTTTATGTCAAATGTGATAATTACCACAAGATTACTCAGATATGACGATAATCTGTAATTAATATAATGTTAATAATTATAGATGAGTAAATATACATTATTATTATTATACTATTATTATATTATTATTATATTAAAACAACGGTAATATATTTTCGAATTAAAAATGACTTTGTTTTGTTGGAGTTTGCAGAACGAAAGGAATGTCATTATATTATTATATTATAATGTACTATTTTTCGTGAGTGAAAGGAACAAGATTCTATTGGTGGTATAGTATGTTAAAAAACAATTTTGCAGTTACTTCGGTTTTGCTTACTCCAGAAATTATTGAACAACCAAATGAACACATATTCCATGGAAACAACGTTCGAGAAGTCCGGGCGAAGGCGGTAAATAAGGGAGATTCACTTTGCTCTTGATCGCGGATTGCGTGAATTCCTTGAAGCGAAGTTGAGACAGTGTGTATTTGCAAGTGGCACCATCGTACAATGCCATGAAGATGACCTGTCCCGCGGCTTCAACGCACAGTATTCTTCGTCTCCGAAATTTTTCTTCGCAAATGAAGCAAACGCTTATTTCCAAAGAGCCAGAAAAGATAAGTCCTAACGTAGAAACGGTCATCTCTCTACTGCCCTTCAGACAAATTGAGGCATTCTCTGCAACTTTACATTTGCATCAAACGCTAAAAAAATTTTTCGCGCCGAAAAATAGTGAAAACCCATTTTTGAAAATTTTGGCGCCCTCTGCTTTTTCCGCTTTTGGCTGTAGCGCAGCGAGTACATTAGATAATTTGTAGATATTGTTTTTTTTTGTTAAAAAAATTTTTTGTTCGACCAACCATTTACGCCGAGAATCCATTCAAAAACTTTTTGGGATTACCAAAAACCCACAAGGAGTTCCAACTTTTTGGTTTTAGAGTCGTCGCATGCCCCACTAACGATTTATCAAATAAAATAGTCTCCCATATTTTCTTCCAAAAAAAAATATAGAATGACTACTATAATATCATGTATTGAATCGAATTTCATTGTTTTATTATTATATATAAATTATTTAAAATTTAATGTTTATTCATTATTATTACGTAACTACATCTGTAAAATAATAAGTCCTATTTCTGTCTGTTCTTTATTTACCATAACAGGAAAAGTAATCTAGTTAAATTTTTAAAATAAAAGATATCCTTTTGGAGCAATTTCTGGTTTACTTCAAATCTTTTTATAACTGTCCGAACACTGAATCGTTTGAGAGTAATTTTTTACTAGGTCGTAAATTAACTCTTTTGAACGTCTACCAGTCTGCTACAATATCTGACGATCTGTACAGATGAAGTACGCACCATCTATATCCATCTCATTTTCGATATTAGTTTTACATTATTTTTAACTCACTTATAAATGTCAGTAGTATTTTATCTTGATAAATGTAAAATAGTGGAAGAACTAAAAAAGCTAGTATTATTTATGAATCATATGTAATACTTTTGTATTTATGTAAAAGTTATCAAAGCCTACCAGAAAATGTGTACAATTTTATGAAATGTAATACAAAATAATATAAGTAAATTTAACAAAAAGAAAATATACATTAATTTTATAAAGTTAAATCAAGGTTACTAGATAATGTTTTCAATTTTATGAAATGTAAAATAATATAAAAAATGTTTAATCAAATACCTACTTAAAACCGTAACAAGGATTTCTGTATTGCGAATATCGCTCGTAAAGTGAATCCCCACCTAAACAAAGTAACTCCGCCCTGTCTTGGATTGCAAGGATATATCAAATATTTCACTGCAGGTGGCGTACTAAAGCAGTGCCAAAAATCCATTTCTTTCTTATCAAATTACACATTTATCTTAATAAATACGAAAAAATTTTGCTAGAAATTAATGTTCACAATAATATGTTATACGTCGATACGCATTTTATTTTTCGATTGTCTATTTATATTTAATTTTTTATAACAATTAATAAAAAATTGAAAAAACAAAATGCCAAAGGACGTGTAGATAAACATTATAAGAATATTTCATCTAAATCATTTTTGCATAAAGTTTAAAGGTAGCCTGTAATCTGTAAATATTTGAAAATGTACCTATACAACACCCTTAAGGCCTAGTGAATGGCGGTTGGTCTTACATAATATTAATGCTGATGTGAGCTTTGAATTTTTATTTACAGCTTAATCCTGCGAAGTCTACGGTGTTGCTTTTTGGTAAATCCAAGGCCTGTAGGGATCTGCAGAGTTTGTTCAGAGTGGTAGTTGCTGGTGTAGAGTTGGCTATTGTTGATACATATTGCTAAACAATTGAGGTTGGCAGGTCACAAATAATATTAAATCCGCATATCTGTACCTCAGAGGTAAACTGCATCAAGTCACTTTTTTTCAGAAAATGAGTTATGGACACTATATTATTTCTAGTAATATACTTTACCCCTGGAAAATATTTCATAGACTTCCTATTTAAGATAACAGAAAAACCCGATTGATCAAGTGATGTATCATTTACTTGATTTGCAAATGCTTTTGCGCTCTCCTGAACAATTCTATTTTAGTGACTTGATAAACTTTACCTCTGAGGTACTGATATATGAAATTAAAATAACTTTATCCGCATAGAGCTTCCCTGCCGATTAATGTTAAAAATTGTATGAGGTGAAGGTAGTGCCACAGTTCACATACTGGTCTACCATTTATCATCCTGCAATAGATAACATTCCGGGTAATCGTATTCAAAGGCTGCAAAACTATATTTGTGGTTAGGACATAGGAGGTAATGATAAGTGATGTTGACTGGTTGAATATAAGGAATAAATAGGCGGTAGTTGAAAATTCTAACCTTTTTTTCATAAAATTATGTTGGTTAGGTTTCCACCGTAGTTGTACTTGCGAATCAAGTTTAGGTCTGATGTGCATATTGTCACTGCGAGGTTTACAGGCTTGAAATCACCACTTCAGTTTAGAAATACATTTGTTAAACGTTCCTTTTCTTTTAATATTTACAATAGTTGCAATAATTTAAATGTAGACCTTAAAGGACTGGCTGTTGTCGTCTTTAGATATCTTGTGAGGAACATACTCTTTCAGAGTCAGCTTTGAGTGTGCCGGATTGTATAGTATGACGTTGATGTGCTACTTGCGGTCCATTGTATTTTTATATAGCTGAGTGTAATATGAGCAACTGAATATATTTCTGTGTTAAACTTATATTTAGATAGGTTAGGTAATAAGTTTAAGTTTGTATATACTATGTATTCTTTTATAAATATCGCGGAGTTAGTTAGGACAGAGAAAAGTTTCTGGAACTCGCCCTGAGATGGAAGGGTGTGGTAGTTAATGTTTGTTATTGTTATAATTGTGGTATATTCTGTGTTATTAGCACAACTGGAAATAAAGATATTTTTATTATTATTTACGAGAGCCAACCAAGAATTGTGCGTTTAGTTTCTGCAAACCTGTCAATGATGTCTTTTGTATTTAAATGGGGCAGATGGAGGAATGACAACCACTTACAGAAGATTTCACATAACTTCTATAATTTTCAAAAGTTATCAAATTGGTTTGAAATTTTGCTTTATCTTCTACAATAATGTTACACTGAAAAAAATGCATTGGCATTATTTGCTACAAAGTTGTGTTTGAAATATTGTAGAAGTTATTACTATAATTGTGTGAGTTATTACTATCACATTCTGAGACGTATTAAAATAATATTGTAGGTTAAATTTTATAGCAAATTTTGCTATAAATGGTATAAACTATTAACATACTTTTGATGAACTAATTTACATTATTTTCTGCCAAAATAATATTGAACCATTAACAAGATTGTCCTAATTTATTCTAGATATTGTAGAAATATTTCTTCTCACCACAATATATTTTAAAATTTCCCATAATATTTTAGATGAATTTATAAAAATGTCACCTTGAATATAAAGACAGAATTACTCTAGTGAAACAATGAATCCCTTTAAGGATATTTTATACTATACCTATATGTACAAATTTTTTTAGTTAGCGTTCGTCTTATAGGTGTTGTAGTTTGTTTTAAATTGTAATGGAAACCACAAAAAAATTGTTAGAAGCATGGGGATTTTCCAGTATGTGGAAAATATTTGAAGGTAAGCTTTGAATTTTCATATTAATTAGTATTACTGTATGTGCAGCTATAAAAATAGAAATAATATACTAAGTATGTACCTATAATTTGTTTGTTCAGTAAATGAGTGTAAAATTTTAATACACACATCTACTTTTTGGAAGTTCATCACGCTTTTTTACGTGTATTTTTTATTCATGGAACGAACACAAATATGGACTCTTAATATATTTATATTTTTAAGTTATTAATTTCCAAAAACTTATTTACGAGTTTTGTATTTCACAATTAAACTAAAAATGTTCCTAATTTATACATCTCTTAATCAATCTGTTGTATATTTGATACAAAATAATCGCAAAATTTTCATAAATAAAAATAAGTATAATTAATAGGTTCCTATAGTTTGTTCAATAAATGTCCGTTGTTTCCAAAAGTGCACTTTTACGAATTATAAAAAATCTGACCATACTTTTTTACGTATCATTTTTATGTATTATTTGCAAACAGCTGTGTTTGTATAACACTTAAAAAATTAACTTATTGTTGTAAGCAATTATTTCGAAAAGAAAAACTGCATCACGCATTTGAGACTGTTATCATTCTTGCCTGTAAAATGAATTAAAATTTGAAGTACCTTAAATTTTAAAAATATTCTTCCTGCTTACAACATATTGATGCCTGATGTGTTATATGTATGTACATTATGTACATACGTAATTAGTATTATACAAATTTCTTTTTTTTCTTTTGCTTAATAATGTAATGAACATTAGAAATGCAGTGACCTAAGAAAAATCACAAAAAATTAAGTAACTTTTAATCGACGTAAAATCGTATGATCACATATGGCTTTTATTCATTCGAAATGACCCTGCTGAAATCCTCTTATGATTGGATGTAGATTTATGGAACACTTAATATGGATAACATGTTTTTTTGTATTAGGTACCGAACCAATGTTATTATTAGTTGTCTAAATTTTTATTATATTAAGTTGCAACATTTCAAATTTATTATATAAAATAAGATGGAATATCAAATATTGATCATGTGAATGTTATTTTATAATCAATAACAGTAAATACTTGATACTAATAGAATTTATTATTTTATTCATTAAATAGAGTTCTCCATATTAATGAATTAATTACCATTTTGAAATTAGTTCAAGATTTTATATATTAAATATCTCATGTAATTAAAAAAAACTATCATGAGTGTCCTCGCGATGCCAATTGTAATTTTTAAGAAGTAATTGTATTTGATTTGTGTTTTATAAAAGAATTTAATTTTTTTGGAATTTTGAACGTGGTTATGATATTAAAAGTTCTTCATAATTCCAAAGAAAAACTTTATTTGCCATTTTAATTAAAGTAAGCTTTCAACATTTTTTTTAAATTAAAAATAAGGTACAAAATAAAATACCTGGCAGTATTTTCCAATTTAATTAATGATTTCCCGTACTTCAAAATTTTACATATATTATTATGTTAATATAAACAACTTAATTTCTGTATATTTTCATGAAGATAATGAAATTGATCATGAAGCACTATTAAGCATAGAATATGAAGGTGTAAAGGACCTAATACCCAAAGTAGGACCAAGAGCGAAATTTTGGGCTAAGCTGAAAGCTCATCAAGAATTATCGAATATGCCTATGCAAGTAATTATGGATGGTGCCTTGCAAGTACCTGGATGCTGTTTTAATAATACCACGGTAATTATCTATTGCCTTTTCACTCAAAACTTCATTTTGCAAGAAGATGTAGTTTACCGAGAAAACACAAGTACGTTGCTTGCTAAACCTAATTACACAAGTATAATAAATATCTACATTGGAAATTCTGTGTTTTAGGATGGCAACAGCTTGGCAGAGACTTCAGTCCGAATTAACTCAACACTCAAACAGTCAGTTGGCATACTACAATTTCGAAATTTAGACTAAAGCATATTATCTCAAAAATTTATATAGTACATCAGTAAAACTTTTGAATTAATGTTGTAGTAATACTTAGAAAACTAACCAGTACAACCTTCTTACATTACAGTCCATGGAATCACAGTTTAACATTGAGGTAGACACCTCGTCACCATCAGGGGCAAGTACATTGTCACTTAATTCGCCATTGGATAGTCCCGCAGGTATGTCTAAACTAGCAGTGATTCACTATGTGAAACATCTTTTGTTATTTTAGGCCCAGAAAAACTTTGTTATATATATCCCCAAAGAGCATCTTTTGGGACACCGTATAGATTGACAACCCACAAGAATGTAAATATACACTTATACATGTAATATAAATATATAAAAAACTTAACTGTATGCCAAGCAAATATATTTGTAATGTACTTGTTGAAAAGAATGAAATACATAGAATTAAAATTTCACATTATGGTTTTATTATAATTTTCCATTTTCGCATTATTTACTTGAAAATCAAAGGATTGTGCTAGGTTACATAGAGCATCAATCCATTTTATGGCTAACTGAATAAAGATTATTATTAATAGAAGTATGTTTTATACGATATTATCATACGTACGTTTCTCTTACAGCAAATAATTATAATAACAATAACAATTATACCATCTTAATAACTTGTTAAGCCGATCAATTTCAACTACCAAGATATGGAAATTTTTCTTTAAAGCTATATATTCTCAAGCAATGCATCTTCTGGTGCAGCCTATAATTTGTGATTAATATACAAATAATTCTAGAGTTAAGTTTTTCGGAAACTAGAACACTATAAGACATGAAGTTTACTATAATTAACAATTTATTTACCCACAAATTTATCGTATGTACTCATTACTAAATACTGAATTAATTTATGACAAGGATATATAACAAAAATTGGTGGCAATAATCACTACAAGTATTAAGAAAAATTTCAGAAAGTTATCGTAGCCTAGATACCGTATTCCAAATACTATCTTAGATAATTCGTAAATACCACAATATTTAGGAAAAGAAGGAATTATTATAGAAATATAATTATTCCTTCTTTTCCTCCTGTGGTATTTACGAATTATCTAAGATAGTATTTAGAATACGGTATCTTGAGTACCGTAGCTTTCTGAAATTTTACTCAAAACGTAGAAATTATTACCATCAATTTTTGTTATATATACTAAGTGTTATCGTAGATTGAGTATTTTACTAAAAATTTCTGGTGATTATTGCTAATCACTACAAATTTGGAGTAAAATTTCAGAAAATTACTGTTCTCAATACTAAATACTAATATGAATAATTAATAAATACTATAGTATAATTTATCATAAAGTTTATGTAAACAACGAATAATGCTAGTAATAATCACTAAAAATTTGGAGTAAAATTACACAAAATGTGGTTTAATTTACCACAATATTTAGGAAAACGACGAAGATTAATGTTAATAATCAATAGAAATTTGTAGTGAAATTTCAGGAATTTATACTATTCATTGCTATATTCTATGGTGAATGTTAGTAAATTCAATGCTTTAGTTTACAAGAATGTATAGGAAATATAACAGAAATTGGTAGTAATTACCACCATAAATTTGGAGTAAAATTTATATACATATGTTTAGAAAAACATGCTATTCCTACTTTTATATATATTATCAAAGTATTGTGTAAAATATTGCTCCGTACTTTGGTAAAAATTACAACAGTTTTAAGATACAATCTTGTAGTGAAGAATACTACAAACTGTTCTTGGAGCCTATGTTACTATAATTTATCGTAAGAAGTTCTGCAATTGTAGTAGAAAGTGCTACATTTTTTTTTCAGTGTAGAGAGGAAGCCTCTAGGCTTTCAGAAATAGTAACAACTCTGCAAACGGACGCGGGAGGTAATGCTATCAAAGTCTCTTATAAGGTGCTGAAAGTAATTCAAGAACTTTTAGCAGATCTAGAATTGATGTAGCATTCACCACCTTTATTATTTCTTGCATGTTCAAGATCTTTTTCACTTTAATTTGCTCTTACAATTATTCTATTTAATATATTTACTGTGCATTCTGCAATACTATTTCCTTTTTTTTTAGACAGCTTTCTAGAAGTTCGAAATATTGCTGCTATTTTACAAATTATTTCAAAGTATCGCGACTAATTAAAATTGTATAGAGTTTCAATTTACAACTGTGAAGGCCACATTGATAACCGACAATTCTTGTGTTCCTCTAATACAAGTAGAGACCTATTAAGGCAATCTCTAAAAAGTTCACATTTCTTTAGCGCGTGCGGAAGATATGGAATCATTAGCAAACCGTTTTAATGTTCTGTTAGCTAGTAATCTCAATACGAGGGCGTATTTTTATGTTATCTACCTAGCCATGAAAAAAAGCACATAAGAGTACAAAAAAAATATTTTTCTACATAGCTCCTTTCAACACTTATTCTATCTTTTTTCCAGTTGCCCCATACCCTCAGAAAGAAATTGCTTCGGTAACCCCGCAAAATATTCTTCAACAGCTTCTTTGAGTTCTTCATCAGAAGCAAAACGCTTTTCTCTGAGATGCTTTTTTAAATTTTTGAATAAGAAGAAATCTGACGGAGCTAGGTCGGGGCTATAAGGTGGATGCCTTAACTCTATAAACCCACAGTCATTGATTATCTGCTGAACTTTGTTTGCCTTATGAACCCGACAATTGTCGTGCAGCAACAAGTTTTTTTGTGGATAAGAATGCGGTGTTTTTCCTCCAGAGCAGTTTTTAAATTTTTAATTGTGTTTCCGTAGGCCTCTCCATTTATGGTAGACCCTTTCAGCATATATTCAATAAGCAAAACTCCTTCAGCATCCCAGAAAACAGTTGCCATCAGGTTTTTTCCAGAAATTTGTGTCTTGGCTTTTTTGGTGGTGGAGAGCCCTTATGAACCCACTGCATGGATTCTTGGTTAGTAGGAGGGTCCCAGTAATATACCCAAGTCTCATCCCCGGTAGTAATTCGAGATAAAAATGTTTTGTCCCTCTCCAACTTGACCAAATTTTCTTGAGAAACTTCTTTTCTGCACAGTTTTTGTTCAGGTGTAAGTAATCTGGGTATCCACCATGCAGACACCTTCTTCATACCCAAATAGTCATGCAAAATTTTGAGAACACTTGTTTCGGATATACAGACTTCATTGGCAATAAAGCTCTTTACACGCCGATCTTTCAGTACCAAATTTTCGACTTTTCGCACAATGTTTTCAGTTCGAGCTTCAACGGGTCGTCAGGACTTTGGGTCATCATTGATTGACTCTCGGCCCCATCGAAAGAGTTTAGACCAATATTTTAATTGGAAATAAGAAGGTGTATCTTCCCCATATACAGCAACAAGTCTTTCATGAATTGCTTTTGGACCATTGCCTTCCTTTATCAGGCACTTTATTACGCTGCGATGTTCAACTTTAGTTTCACTCATTTTATCGAGAAATGGACCGTCTCAAATCTCTATACACAGCATAAACTAAACACAACTTAGCGCATGTACTTCTAACAGTGACAGCAATTTTTCAATAATTTGTTTGACATCGTAACTCTTTTGTTTCATGGCAAGGTAGATAACATAAAAATACGCCCTCGTACTATGAATTGTAATAACGTTTTTCACTTTAATATGAATACGTATAAAAAATTATAATAATAATAATAATAATAAAATAATGAATTATTATGTTATACTTGCTTCAGAATACTTAGTGACCCTTTTCACTTTTCTCCTAACTTTAAATTTCAATTGCCCTTTCTCTCTGAATTTTATTTACTCTTTTGCCGAAAGGTCGAGGTTTTTTAATATCGCGCACAGAAAAAATACCGGGATTTACATATAATGAAAATGTTCCGGATTGTTATTTGAAATATTTATGTTACCGTGAAATTTTTCCTCGCTCACTTCTAACTTTTGGTCGTTATCATTTGGAGCAAAGCCGATTTAAATACATACAAACGAACGTGCTTGACGAAAATATGGAAAATATATACCGCAGAAAAATTACCCTGTTAGATATTAATAAATACTTTGAATGTGTTTTTTTTTAAATTTTATCGGAATGAAAATATGTACTTGGCTGGTGTATTGTAGATATTATGATACTGAATAGCTAATGTTAAATAAGGTTTCATAAGGAAGAATCTTCAATTTTTGCAGTAAATTTCCTTTTACTATATAAACTCCTGGACAAAATTAACGCATCACTTGCTACATTTACTATTACTTGTAATTTTTTTAATTGTTTTAATTCGTGAAATATAGTATCTAGGTAGCTTAAGATGTAAATATATGTGGTGTTGATTTCTTAAAAAGCTGTTAAACAAAAATTGATTCCAAACGTAAATAAAACAAAACAGACTTGTTGAACTACACTTTAATAACTAGAAATTGAACAATTGTTTCACCACACAGTGGCTTCTTCAGCAATGACTAAAAATATAAGTTACAAAATATATATGTGTATCGGTTGTAGGAGGTAAGAGAAAAGGGAAAAAAAGAAACAAAGGGGGAAGTGGGTTAAAACCCTCATAAAACTATGTGTATTGTACTACTGAACAAATAAATTAAGTAAAGGAGATTTATTGACATCCAGTTGGTCATTTAAAAGAAAATTAGAGTTTTTGTGTTTATTGATATTTAGGGCTTCTAAGAAATTCAATTTTATATTCTTATGTTGTACGCCTAACACAGAAAAATCTTCGTTAAAATTATGTCCTATGTAGAACTTCGGACAAGACTCACAAGTTAATTTATAGACCCCTGATTTATGTCTTTTTTCTGTACTATCTTTATCGTTTTTTATGTATTTGTATAGATTGTTACTGGTTTTGAACGCCGTGTTAATATTATGTGTTTTTAGTAGTTTGGATAAATTTACGCTTAATGTACCCATGTATGTTAATGATCTATAGACTTTATCATGTTTTCGTTCTGGCATAGGGTATGTTAAAGAAACTGATTTTAATAATAATTTTTTGGAGACTAAGTTATCAATCATGGACGGGTCATAACCATTATTAAGTGCAATTAGGTTTGTTGACTGCAATTAAAGAATAGAAGATCAGCAATTGCACCTCTGCTCACCAGGCAACATAGAGGTGCTAGATTACGTTTTGCTAAAGCTCATGCAAACTGGACAATTGATGACTGGAAACAAGTTTTATTTTTGGATGAGACACGAGTAAGTTTGAAGTCCTTAGATGGAAGTGAGCGTGTTTGGAAAAGACTACATGAAGGTTTGTTGACTGCAATATCTCTCCAACAGTTCCATTTGGTGGTTGGCCAGTAGTGTTCTGGGGAGCAATATGTTTTGACGCTTGCACGAAATTTGGTACCTCTTCACAGGAGATCAATTAATACAAGTGGACTACCTTCGAGTGGTGAATATTCAGATAATGGAGTGGTCACCTAAAAGCCCGAACATAAATCCCATAGGGCATCTGTGAAATGCACTTAAACGGGTAGTTAGTCGCCACGGACCTGCTCCTACAAGTCATAGGAAATTTGAAGCAGTTGTGGTTGCTGAATAGAAGAATATTCCACGAGGTACCATCTGCAACTTAATTAGTAGTATGCAAGTTAAATTTAGTTTTAGAAGAACTTTTTTTTAATTTTTCGCAATATTCACTCTGCCTTCAGGTTCAGATGTTATTGCAACATTTTTGTTAAATTAACATTGTATGATGTTGAAAATATTGTTAAAAGTTTGTTACAGTGTTTTTTGTTCAATTCAACCGTTATAATTTCAATAATAAGTGTTTTTGTCGAACTTTGTCACTTACTATATGTGATGCGTTAATTTTGTCCAGGAGTTTATAAACCAAAACGAATTATAAATGTAATATCTGGTCACTAATAATTCTTAAATTTGCAGAGTCTTCGAGTTATTACGAAATTCTTCTTTTCAACATATGATAAATACTAGTTCAACTAAGTTAGATAATACAAAATCAATGACATAGACATATGCACTTCAGCAGTTCGACCATATTATACCTTTACTTTTATAATACAAATCCGAAGAACGCACAAGAAAGTCATTAGCACAAATATTACCACAGTGTTCCATGAGAATAATTGTTATTTCATATGAAACACTGTGTGGATGTTTATGCTAAAGACTTTCTTTATCGTTGTTCCGATTTGTACGTTTAAAAGTTCGCCGTCTTTTCTTCCATATCTACCTATCCTGCGGGTCTCCCGGGGATAGTTGCTTTTGTTCTATTGTGCTGTGAATTTTTAACCTATAATAAATACATGAATTAACTATAAAGTATAGAAAAAACAATTTTGAATAAACACATGTGGTGTTCCATGATAACGACTTTCTTCTTTCTCCTTATTTTTATCTCTTTATGAGTTCGTTGTTTCCTTCTTTCATAAGGTTTGTTTTCGTTTCGCTAAGAACGATTCTAGAACAGTTCACGTCATACGCAGAATTATGTTAGGTGTTTGGGTTTCCGGTACTGTTTTGGAACAAAAAATATCGTGTTTTGGTTTGTGATTAGCAGTTCTAGAACTGTAGGACTAATTCGGGGTAAAGGAATCGAATCGCTTCAGATTCGTTCCAAACGGTGTACTATGACGCATCAGTTCTGCATAGTAACAAAACTGTGTTAGAACCGTTCGTAACATTAAACACAAACAAACCTATAGCTTCCTACCCTGCAAAGCTTCCGGTGATAGTTGTTTTTTGTTTTGTGAATGTGCTTTTTCACGTGAGGTTCGATATTTGTTTTTTATTTTTACCGGGTGGATGCCAATTTAACATTTGATTTCGCCATCTGTTCTGTTTTATTTGTTGTATGTGGTCATACCACTGCAGTCCTCTATTTTTTTATCATTTTCACAATTCAGCAGATTATTTTTCATGTGTCTTCATTCCTTACACTGTGTATGTCTGTGTGTCTGTGTGTGCGTCCGTGTGTGTGTGACCACGATAGCGGTCAAACCGCTGTAGCCATCAATTCCAAATTTTGTATTTACGAGTATAATCCCACTCTTGAGATCTGATTAGTTTTTCAGTAAAATCGGTAGACCGGAAGTAATAGTTTACTTCAGTTTTCATTAAGAATTCATATGTATTTAAAATTAAAATTGAGAACAATTTTATTTAAAAAGTTTTTCCAAATTCCTACAGGAAGTAGGTCCTTTACTCTTATCAAAAATCAGTTTTTTGCGAATATTTCGCAAGTCATGCTTTTTATACAGGTACGTTGCGGGTATAAAAGTATTTAGAACTTAATTTCAATACCTTTTACTTTCTTATACGTAGTATAAGGAAGTATTGTGATGATGAAAATTTTCGACCTCGGGATTTTTGCAGATGTCCACGTTTTGAGGTCCCCTGATACCAAAAAAGTGGTTTTTAAAAAATGTCTGTGTGTCTGTGTGTCTGTCTGTCTGTCTGTGTGTGACCACGATAGCGGCCAAACCGCTGTAGATATCAATTCCAAATTTTGTATTTACGAATATAATCTCCCTCTTGAGAACTGATTAGATTTTGAGCAAAATCGGCAGACCGGAAGTAGTAGTTTACTTCAGTGAAAAAATCGAATTTTGCAAATATTTCGTCAATTACTAAGTTTAAACAAATTTATAAAGAATTCAAATGTACTCAAAATTAAATTTGAGAAAAATTGTTTTAATAAAGTTTTTCGAAATTCCTACCGGAAGTAGGTCTTTTACTCTTATCGAAAATCAGTTTTTTGCGATTATCTCGCAAGTCATGCTTTCTAGGCAGGTACATTACGAGTATAAAAGTATTTAGAACATACTTTTAAATATCTTTCGTATAAAAAAAAATTTCAAAATTCGGACCGGAAGTACCACTTTTAGTCTTATCGAATAGCGATTTTTTGCAAATATGTCGTAAATTATGCATTCTATATATATTTATGAAGAGTACAAAAGTATTTAGAGTTGGATTTGGAATATTTTTTGTATAAATGAAATTTCAAAATTCGGACCGGAAGTAACACTTTCATACGTATAAGGAAGTCGTGTGGTGGCCACACCTCATTTTTTTACTTTCTTATACGTAGTATAAGGAAATATTGTGATGATGAAAATTTTCGACCTCGAGATTTTTGCAGATGACCACGTTTTGAGGTCCCCTGATACCAAAAAAGTGGTTTTTAAAAAATGTCTGTGTGTCTGTCTGTCTGTCTGTCTGTCTGTCTGTGTGTCTGTGTGTGACCACGATAGCGGTCAAACCGCTGTAGCTATCAATTCCAAATTTTGTATTTACGTGTATAATCTCCCTCTTGAGATCTGATTAGTTTTTCAGTAAAATCGGTAGACCGGAAGTAGCAGTTTACTTCAGTGAAAAAATCGAATTTTGCCAATATTTCGTCAAATACTAAGTTTATACAAATTTATAAAGAATTCATATGTACTTAAAATTAAAATTGAGAACAATTTTATTTAAAAAGTTTTTCGAAATTCCTACCGGAAGTAGGTCTTTTACTCTTATTGAAAATCGGTTTTTTGGGAATATTTCGCAAGTCAAGCTTTTTAGACAGGTACGTTACGTGTATAAAAGTATTTAAAACACAGTTTTCAATATCTTTTGTATAAAAAAGATTTCAAAATTCGGACCGGAAGTAATACTTTTACTCTTACCGAATAGCGATTTTTGGCAAATATGTCGTAAATTATGCATTCTATATATATTTATTAAGAGTACAAAAGTATTTAGAGTTATATTTGCAATATTTTTTGTATACATGAAATTTCAAAATTCGGACCGGTAGTAGCACTTTTACTCTTAGCGAGTAGCACTTTTTTTTCGAATATCTTGCAAAGTATGCATTCTATAGCGATTTATTAAGAGAATAAAAGTACTTAGAATAGGATTTTGAATAAGTTTTGTATATAAAAATTCTTAAGATTGTATAGTTTGAAACGCTCATACGTATAAGAAAGTCGTGTGGTGGCCACACCTCATTTTTAACTAAGTTTTTTCAAAATTCGAACCGCAAATACCACTTTTACTCTTACCGAATAGCGATTTTTTGCAAATATGTTGTAAATTATGCATTCTATATATATTTATGAAGAGTACAAAAGTATTTAGAGCTGGATTTGCAGTATTTTTTGTATACATCAAATTTCAAAATTCGTACCGGAAGCAACACTTTTACTCTTAGGGAGCAGCACTTTTTTTCGAATAACTTGCAAAGTATGCATTCTGTAGAGATTTATTAAGAGAATAGAAGTACTTAGAATAGGATTTTGAATAATTTTTGAATAAAAAAATTCTTAGAATTGTATAATTTGGAACACTCATATACGTATAAGAAAGTCGTTAAGTTACTTTCTATCTAGTGCCTATGTGCCCGCATGTTTTGTATTAGTTTACCAACACTCCTTCTAGTTATATGTAGCATAATAGTGGTGATAAAAACGATCCCGGTGTTAGTTCTTTTTTTACGGTTTCAACTTTGTGTTGTTTTGCGATTTGATATCGACATTTTTACATTTCGATGTGGAGTCTTTTCTAATCTACTGCAATATAGGCATAATAAAATTTACTCATGACACAGATAGAAAATCCGAGCTTATAAACTAAAGGACAATTGCTGCAATAACAGTTATAATAATAATTAAGAAATCCATATTACTAAAAATGCTAAATTTTGCATAATAATATAGTGTGTGATGACAACTGGAGAAAGCGACCAGATATTATAAGATGAAATGGTTGTGATTCTAAAAGACATAATTGTTTTCAACAAAACTTGCACTTGAACGTGATCTGTTTTCTTATATTGAAAATCTCATGTATTTATGATTTAACATTGCCCAGACATGAGTTATTATTATTATTATTTACTTGTATGTTGCAAAAAAAATTGCCAATAATTTTATGAAACTTGTCACCTTCAAGAGTAATACAATAACTGTGATAATTTTGTAAAATTCTTTATTATTACTTTCTTATTCAGCGAAACAATGTACTTTCTAAAACTATATAAATTCGTCTTTAAATTACAAAATATAGAAATTACATAAATACATTGTTTTGAAAATAGTATCTTGACAAAAAGTCTTTAGGGCCATCCTTTCCTTTTCGGTGGCTTGCTTACTAGTCTTCTTCTTGGTGGTTGTCCATCTATTGCGATTTTTGCTGTTTTTTCTCCGATCATTCTGTTCATATGTTTCCACTCTCTTCCTCTTTGCCGCGACCACAGAACATGATCTTTTACTGTGCTTGTTTCTCTGATTTCATAGTATCGTATTCTGCCCCTTATCGTACTACCTGTGTTACCTGTACTTTGTTAGGGCTGTTTATATCGCTTATTATGTATACCTTCAGGTATTTTTTCTGTCATTAGTATTAACGTTACGTCTTTTAGTCCGACACGGTCAAATACTTTACTCACATCTCTAAAGCACATGTATGCTTAGTAATTTCTGTATTACAAACATAACATTTGAAGCCCTGCTGCTTCTCGCTTCTATTGCTATTTTACTTAAGTGTTTTTAGTAGCTCTATGGTATCTTTTTTAACGTAGTATATTTGGAAAAAACATGGTTATATATTTCATTATTTCTGTTTCGCCGTATTTTTACTTTTACCCCTCTGCCTTGTCAATTCCAGTTGTGACCGCTTTCACTATTTTCCAGTCTTCTGAGCCATGCACGTTTGTTGGTAAGGTATTGATTGATCGATTTCTTCACAAATTTTATGATATTGTATCAATAATTTATATAAAATTTACAATAGCCATTCTGATTTATTTCAACCAAGCTATAATTGGCACAGTGCTCACTCAATTTACGAATTATTTTACACATAAACAAACATAACACAAGCTTTATGATATTATGCACTTTCTCGGTGTCAGTCATAGTACCACATAGTACTACATGTCAAAAATCATCCTCAATTCATCATAGCAGAAAATAAGTATTTATAGGAAATTGCTTAACTAACTAAATACTAAATATTATGTATAATTATAATAGTGTCTTCGTTACTGTTATTAAGCATGTGCAGCAAAGATAGTACTAAATTCACCGGGACAAAGGAAAAGCTTCAATTCCAGCGCTGGATGGTGTAAATCCAATTTTGAAAGTGGGTTGTTAATTACCTTCAGATCGCATTTTGATTTCGTAAAAGCAAGATCCAAAAGTCTATTGTTAACATTGTAGACATTATTCACCTGGGCTATTCCAGTCACCTCCACAAAAGTCTTTATTATTTTGGACTTAGTCGTCTTCCTTTTGGCATCATGGATTTCTTTTGTGTTGAAGTCACCCAAAATTAAAATATTATTTCGATCGAGAACTACGTGGACCAAATTGGTAAATAGTAACTTGTAGTAATTGTCTGTTTTGCCAGGACGGATGTATATGTTGACAATAAAAAGGTCTTCTCCATTAGCACATTCAATTTTCAAACCATGTATGTCTAAATCAGGAAGCTTACCTCGTAAACTTGAAAAATCTGTGGTGATGGGTGAAGCACCAATGTGAGATTTTACTGCTATTAATACACCTCCTCCTTTACTTGTAGACGTGGCTTCATGGTCTCTATCTAAGCGAAATACTTTGTACGTTGGAGGGACAAATTCATGATCCTTGTCTTTTGAATCCAATCCTGTCTCAGTAAAGCATAATATATCAAAAGTACTATCAGCATAGATGGCATGCAACAAGCTGGTTTTCTTTGTTTTTAATCCATTGACGTTTTGATAATAGATCCTGAAGCACTGAGCACTTACACTAGAACACATGATAATTTTTTACCTTCTTTCAATGAATTCAATAATATTGCTCTCTTATTTGCTCTAAGACACACTAATCTAATTAGTTCCTGTTTGATATTTATTAATTTATTCTTACTATATCTTTCGTATCTACTGTTATCTTATCGATAAATTCCATTTTGAAGTTTTACATGTTCATTAAAGATATTATAAAAATATATATGTATATTCCAACCTAATAGATGTAATCTTTTCCGTAAGAATAGTTGTTGTGATTGTTGTTTCAAAAGTGAATCAAATAACAAATGATTAATAAAGATAAAAATAATAAAAATAATAGATAAGCAGTCATCTGCTAATAAAATACCCATTTTTGAGCTCATTATTTCCGCATTTATAAACCACGCAGCCAGGAGATAAGCATATACAGTCTGTCCCATATAACATTTTCAAGTTGGAAATCCCGCGTATTATAAAATACTAGCTGGCCCGGCAGACGTTGTTCTGCCCTTTCCAGTAGGTGCGCAATGAGTTTATATTTGGATAAAGTCTCTGTATATAAAAAAGTCTGGACAGAAGAGGCCGTTAGTGATATTGGTCCATAAATATAGAATTTGTTAATAACTTGACCTCATCGCAATCAATCGAATATTATGATAGCCCAGTTTATGCGCATTGACGATGTAAATATGGTCTGAGAATATTAATTGGTTGAGCCATTAAAAAGTTATTGTATAACTTTTTCAAATTTTTGTGTCGCAGGAGTTATGATATGAAAAAGTGAACTTTCAAATTTCTTCTCCTTCGTCGTAAAAGACATGTTTATTGCACTTTCTAAAATTACTTTTTTACACAGTATTTAAATACCAGCATAAATATTTTCGACTTTTCCTTTTTCAATTTCTACCGCGAATTTAAAAAGTATTTTTCTCCTCTTCACAACGGATCGCATATGTACCTACTAGGAAAGAATAGAATAGTAGAGAGTCTCGTTAAAAATAATATTTGTCCAAAGTGGTAACTCAATATGGCCGCCGCCATGCATAGGCGTGCATAAATATTTTGTATAGGGTATATGTACACTTCGTATGTTCTCGATAATCATTCAAAATAGGTTCTTAGTCCAATAATAATTAAAGAAATATCGTGGGTACATTATTTTTTCAATCCTTCTATTCTTTTTAATATAGTAACTTTTATTCTAACTATTTTAAAGAAAACATTTAAAAAAAACATGCCTAGGATATGTATGTTACGCCATTGAACACGTAATCAAACATGTCAGATATATGTCAAGTTATTAAAAGTACATACTTTTTAAATTATTATTGAATGCCAATTTGAAATTATTATTGAATGCCAATTTGATATTAACTTTACCGATGAAGAGAAGAAATTATATTCTTCTTTTATATCGTTTTAAAACGGCCACAAGCCACACTATTCACCATTATAAAAGCCCTAAAGAAGTCAATTTGACCAGTAACTGATCTGCCTTAAAGTGGTAACTTCCGTCTAAATAATACCTATTCTCCCACCACTATATTATCTCTCCTGTTATATTCTTTCCTCGTAGATATGTACATATTATCTATTTTTCAAAAAAAAAAATGGTAGGCATAGGAAATAAAACATAAATTTCTTTTATAAAACACTCTGTCAATAAGTTGGTTGTGAGACATGAAAACTCGACATTTACTAGAACATGGAAACAGCTAAATAGGTAATAGTAACGAATAGTCCAATTTACATAGATGTTGACTCATTCTAGCATTGGTGTCAAATCGCAAGCTTTGACAAATTGGTTATTTGTGGTTATGTTTGAAGTTTGGACATTATTTGCAATATATTTTTTCTACGAGCGGACGGAAAATTGAATTTTCCACACACATTTTAGTGTGGAAAATTAATTTTCCCGCACCGTGCGGAAATAATTTTCCGCACCGTGTGGAAATAATTTTCCACCTCAATATGTCAAATTAATAATAAGCCGGTATATTATGGTGGTTGCGAAATGCTTTAGTTACCATGTGTAACTAATCAGTTATTTACTTTTATTTTTGTTTGTTTATTGTCAGAAAACTGTCAGTGCATTTCTAAAATATTTTGCTCATGAATAAGTGAATCCTCATTAAAATGAATATTTGCCATTCAACAAGCAACTAACACCTGCTATAAATTTAAGTAATGCAAATAATTGTACTTTTACAATAAATTATAATATAAATAATTAGGTATTAGATTTTGACATGTAACTATTATTGTTAATAATATTTTATCTTATGTTTACTTTATCAATAATCTAATAAAATATGTTTCTAAATAATATATAAGCACGTATACACAGTTAAAAATATCTCAACTTTTGATTAGTTCTGTTGACTTTTTTCACGCTCGTAGAAAAACTATTGTACCTAACACTTGCGGAAAATGTTTTTTCCGCACTCGGCTGCTTTACCAAACTCCGCTACGCGTCATTCCGTGAACGGCAGACTCGTGCGGAAAAATTCATTTTCCGCACTCGTAGAAAAACTATTGTACCTAACACTTGCGGAAAATGTTTTTTCGGCACTCGGCTGCTTTACCGAACTCTGCTACGCGTCATTCCGTGAACGGCAGACTCGTGCGGAAAAATTCATTTTTTCCGCACTTGTTAGGTAAATAGCTATGTTGTGATAACTGGACTGTGTGGAAAAGTAAAATCATTCTTCATCTAATATACGAAATAATATAATTAACTAGTACATATTTATATAGGTAATGTTGTACAGTTACATTAAATATTTCATGTATACTGAATTATTTAAATACAATCATTAGAGTTAAATATTGTCTGCTTACTACAGCGATGACTGTACTGAAATAAGTAAAAGCTGTAGAGTTAGGTTATGTTTGTAATTATGTGTTGATTGTTTGCAAGACTTAAAAAATGCTTTTTATGCAATATTATTAGAAGTGATGTTAGACTTCTAGGAAATATCTAAATAAAATTTGGTCACAAACATCAAAATGTATAATCTAGACAGTATTCATCTATAAATGATTACATACCAGCTATAGATAGATATTTTATATAGTCTACTCTAAAAAAATTCTTGATCTAAAGATGTATGTGATACTGCAGGGAAGTAGATACCTAGTAAAAATTCAGAAAAAAATCAAGAGACGATTTAAAATATTTCAAGTCTTGAAATCTATTTTAGAATTCTGTCAATATTCCTTCTAGCCTTTTTATATACTCGTTGAGTTTTTCTTGTTTAATATTGGAACAAATTTTTTTAATTCGAGGAAAATGACAAAATGTTTTATTTTTAATGTCCTTTTGAAAAAGTTGTAATTTAGTTTGAAAACTAAATATACACTGTGAGAGGTCAGATATTATTTTATCTTTTCCCAGCAATTGTAAATTCAGTGTTTGCAAATGCTCCATGACATCAGTCAAAAACATTAGGAAGTGCCTCGATAGCCGGCGCCGGTTTCTGTTTTGTATGCATATTGGTGCCGGCTACGGCATCAGGAATTGCGGACGGCAGCCGGCTTCACGTATCGTTACCGGCTTATCAACACAACCTCTATTTTCCATATTGCACGCGTGAACGGTTTAACTTTTAGTGTTAATTTCCTTTAATTTATCTAAATTTGCAGGTATGTTTTTCCCTGTAGCTATGCTTTTTGTTAAAAATGATGTTCTTCTAATTGTAGAATGTTGAAAGTGGGCAATAAGTTTGAAAGTTACGAGAATTTCAACAAGCAGTTACAGAAATACAAAAATGAAGTGTTCAATGATTACTGGATTAGAGATTCTAGAACCATCGAGACGCAGGCTAAAAGATATCAAAACAAGACTTAATTTACCATTATGTAAGAATAGCTTGCATAAAAGGTGGCCGAATGCACACTTTTGGGAATAAAACAAAAAACACATTTACATTTAGGCAGAAGTGCCCAGCCGGTATGTTTTTAAAATTAACTTCTTGTGGGGAAATTTTTAGAGATAAAGGAACTGAATGAAGATCACACTCATCCGGAAGCACAAACTTTATTTAAAAGTTTACCGCAGCAAAGACTGAACATTTCAAAGCAGCTTAAGGTTAATTCAGTAGCAGCATTGCAGGCTAGCGCCAACAAAAAAATCGTACAAAATAATATCATTAATGAATCCGGGTGCCTTGTGACTCTGAAAGACTTAACAAATCTAAACAGAAAACCACAGAACAGAATAAAGTTTGATGAATGTCAATCAATTTTACGAAATACTTACAAATGCGACGTTCATATTGACGTTGATGTGGAAGCAAATTTGAAATGCATCTATTTTCAAGATCCTGAGATGAAACATATGTTTGACTCTTATCCAGAAATAATTTTTATAGATGGCACCTATTGTCTACACAGCAGTAGAGCGGCCACATATTTAATTATGGTAGAGGATGCAGAGGGAAGTGGTGCAATAGTAGCAGTTGGTATATTACTAAACAAAACTCAAGAAAATATCGATTGGTTCATAAAAACATTCAAAAATTTGAATCAGAGAACATCAGATATAAAAGTGGTGTTGTCTGATAAGGACAACAAAGAGAGAAAAGAACATTTTCTTGATGTCTCCTTGCAGATATGTTTATTTCATACTCTACAGATATTTAACAGAGAAGTAAATGTGAAGAAAATGGGATTGTCCACCACAGAATGTGAAGTCGCCAAAAAGTACTTGCAGAATTTAGCCTATGCTTTGTCTGAGGAGTTTTTTCAAAAAATCTATTTGGAAATGAAACAACATGTTCATCAAGTCGTTATCGATTATTTTGTACCTGACATTCGCAAATCCGTCTTTTCTGAACAAAACAAACAACAGAATTGAAAGTATCAATGCCAAATTGAAATCTGTCATTACCAAATTTTCTAATCCAGAGGATTTCATCAAAAAATTTTTTGTTATCCTCAATTCTTCACGAGCAGATAGAAATATCAAAAATTCTAAAGAATATCATAAAGTTACTACCAGGGCATTTACGTCAGGTTCAGTAGAAGATTTGTATTCTAGACTTTTAACGAATTTCACCTTTAAAAAGGTTCAACGGCAACTTGAATGTATGACTAAATGCAAAGATTTTCAATTTATTGAAGAAGAAAAATGTCTCGGTCCTACTAGTGAAGGTCTTCTAGAGCTAACACCTTATAGTTGTCAGTGTATGTTTTGGACCTCCGCGAGCTCCGTCCAATTATCTTGTCGTCACATCCTCAAACTTCGATCTATGTGCAACCAGTCTTTATTTGATGAAAACATTTGCTTGCAACGATGGAAGAGAACCTATTTTGAATCACGTCACCCATTTTGTCCATCCCTCAAAACTAGCCAGTTTGAAGAGACGCCAAGTACTAATTCAAAACTTGAGGTTAACTTAGAAGTCACGAATGATAATCCATATAAACGCAGACCACTAACATATCACCAAATGTTCAAAATAATGAATAATGAATGTTTGAGATTGTCCCAGATAGGCAGTGAGATTTCATCCGAGACTTTTTACAACAGCTGAAATTCATTAAGTCTCTTGTTACAGAATGGTCCAATAATAGTTATACATCTACTGGAGATAACACTAACGGTGAAATTGAAATTGATAACCTTAGTAGTTTCCCCAGTAATGATGATAATGAGGCTGAGCAGGAAACTGAAAATCAGAGTAGCCCCAAAATGCATATGTATACGAAAAACTTTGAAAATAACAATAACGATAATTCAACTTCGCAGTTAAACCAAATAGTGTGTTGGGATGTTGACCGAAATAGTGAAATTAATATTATAAATTTAAGCAAAAATCCAAGTACACAAGATAATCAATCTGGTGAAAGTTCTTCGAAATCAAAAGCCATCATAATTTCCGATGTTAAGGTACCTACTTAGTATGTTCAGTGTTTTGGCAATGTTTGTTAAAATTTTATTTTTTAAGATACCTACTGTGAAAATTAGAGGCCGCCCCAACGGATGCGGAAACACAGTTATTGGTTTAAAAAAAAAAGAATATCTACTAAAGAATATATTTAATAATTTTTTTTAAATTAATGTAATTATTGTTAGATTTATATTTAGTTTTGAAAGAAAGAAATTATTCTCCTATATTTATAGTACCTATAATATTTATATCATAATGTGTATTAAATATAGTAAGTATATTATTCAATGAGCGTGTTATGACGGCTATAACCCACGAAGATGACTTGCACACAATGTAAGCATCTGAGTGCCTTATAGCCATAACACCCAAATCGATACTTTATCTACAACTTTCACGGAAAGAAACTGATATTGACATAACGATTGAGTTATGACCATAACTCCATCGCTGTCATTATTATTCAACTGACTGAATAATCACTGCCATAACTTGCCAAAATCACCTTAGTAATTCATAGATAATGCGATAATTGTAGATAAAATTTTAAAATTAGTTGGAAATTTTTTATTATAGGAATTGTAAAAGGGGGTAGAGATTCAATCACATATGCACATAACCGCCGGTAGCGATACGGTATGCCGGTGCCGGCAACCATACTTAAAACCGGCGCCGGCTACGGAGGCACTTCCAAAACATTAAGTCTTGTAACCACTCGTCATCGTCTAATTCTGAATAGCTTATTTCCTTCTCTTTTAGAAATGCAGTTATCGGAATCAACAAATCTACAAAACGATTTAATACGTTGTAGCTATATAACCATCTAACAATGCAAAAGAAATTAATGTCATTTGGAAGTTCTTCGTCCTTTAATTCTTCCAGGAAATTTTTGAATTCTCGATGATTTTTTGCATTGGTGCGAATGTAATTTACAATGTGTAACACTATTTTCATAACATCAGGATATTTTAAATATTTTGTAACGAGATGTTCTCGGTGAATTATGCAGTGAATCGGTATGAATTGTGAAATTTGAGAATTATCTCTTAAAAGCCCAATAATACCGATTTTATTAGGCAGCATTGCAGGAGCTCCATCAGTTGCAATGCTTACAAGTTTATTAAGAGGCACATCAAAAGTTTTCATTATGGAGTCTAATGCATTTTTAATATCGACACCGCGGGTTGACTCTTGAAGTGCTAATAAATCTAATCATTCTTCTTTAACAACGAAGTCAGATGAAACAAAACGTATGAAAACTGCCAATTGCGGAAGACCTGTGATATCTGTCGATTCGTCAAGGGCTAAGCTGAATGCAATACAGTTCAGTGTTTTATTATTATTATTATTTGTCATGGAGTTTCAAGAAGTGTGTCCCTCTTCAATTAATTTTTAACTATATTCGTCCCAATTGATCTCTTGTAAACCAAACGGTTAGAGTGTTTTGCGTTTTAAAAATGTGCTGTGATATATGTTCATCTGTCTCTGTATATAAAACAAACTTATATACTGTGTGTCCAAAAAGTCTGGAAACACCCAAATAAAATCGAAACAGATGATTTTTGAGAAAAATGCAAAAACGGGTCAATTAGTATTTTCAAAAAACTACTGGCTGATGGTATCTGTTTGGAATTTTTGATGACCTTGAAAAAAATTTAAATGGCAACGTCGCATTTTTAATTTTATTTTTGATAGATCTTTTAATTGTCTAAACGACAGTCAAAAAATATTTCATTCTACTTAAGAAAAATTTTGAAAAAAAAATCATTATAGAAAACAAAGAAAATTTTAATCGTAGAAATCAGCAAAAACTCTTACAATAAATGTTCAAAATGTTGTCCTTGAGCATCTTGGCAATACCCTAAACGATAATAAAATTCATTTTGAACGTTTTCTATCATTTCAGGAGTGATCCTTTGTACTTCAATCTCAATCCGTTGACGCAAGTCTTCCACATTTTCAGGTTTAGTTGCGTATACCTTATTTTTTAGGTAACCCTACAAAAAATAATCAATAGGCGTTAGATCTGGCGACCTAGCCGGCCACTCGATAGCCCCCCTCCTGCCAATCCATCTGTTTGGGAAGCTATTCTCGAGGTAATGCCGAACATTTCCCGCATAGTGGGGCGGAGCCCCATCTTGTTGAAACCAAATTCTTTGGCTGGGCAAATTAGGATCTTCATGGTTCGGAAATATTTCTGCTAATGACGGAATTAAATAATTTTGTAAAAAATCCAAATACATTTCCGCCGTCAGGTTACCGTTGAAGAAAAAAGACCCTATAATTCTGTTACCAATTAAACCAGCCCATACATTTAATTTCTGAGGATACTGAGTTCGTACCTCTCTCATCCAGCGTGGATTTTGGCGTGCCCAGTACCTGTAATTTTGTCTATTAACAGTCCCATGTAATGTGAACGTAGCTTCATCTGAGAATAAGATATTTCTGATAAAAAACGGATGATTATCACACATATGCATCAGTTGTTCGCAAAACTGTACGCGCCTGTCGAAGTCCTCTTCAGACAGCTCATGAACCAAACGGATTTTGTAGGGATGTTACTTAGTTTTCCGGAAAATATTACCAATTGTACTCTTCGACACGTTAAACTCCCGAGCAAGCTGCCGTGTACTAGAATTTGGAGTTTCCTCTACTGACAATAATACGTCGAGTTGCGTATCTTCTGCGATCTTTGGACGACCACTTCTAGGGCGATCTCGAACATGGCCTTCTTCTTGAAATCTTTTGTGAATCTTGCTCACTGCAGAAATACTAATTGGGGCACGCTCCGGATGTTCTGTATTAAATAAGTCGCAAACTTCTCTAACTGAACGAGCCCTATCCCCAAAACCAATCATCATCAATATTTGAATACGTTCCCTCTCACTTAAAACCATTTTTAAACAGATTTTTTTAACTTACGCACAATTCGTATTTGACAGAATGTCACAAATAAAACAAAATGTGTTTGAAAAATAATCGACTTTTAAGCCAACTATGTTTTTTTTTAAAGACAGACTTTTCCATTTTCGAAGAAGTGATTAAATTTTTCTCGGTCATTTTTTTAAGTAAAATAAAAATTTTTTTTGCAGTCATTTAGACAATTAAAAGATCTATCAAAAATAAAATTAAAAATGCCACGTTGACATTTAAATTTTTTTTTGATGACATCATGACTTTTTCAAGGTCATAAAAAATTCCAAACAGATACCATCAGCCAGTAGTTTTTTGAAAATACTAATTGACCTGTTTTTGCATTTTTCTCAAAAATCATCCGTTTCGATTTTATTTTGGTGTTTCCAGACTTTTTGGACACAGTATAAATACATAGAATCAAGACCTCAAAGGTTAGTGTAGAATTCTTCTGCTTTTACCATGTTTCATTTCCTTCTTGAACATTTTATCGCCTGAAAGGGGATTCCCTGATCATAAAATATTCGACACTATCCAAAGATTAATGGAAAAGCAAGAAAGTTCAACAGTTCGGGTCTTGATTTTGTTTGTTTGTTTAAATAAGTAATTATGTTTCTTTTACATCTTCGTCTATTTTATTTCTACTTATATTTTTGATTATTGACATAAAATCAAGATTGATCTCATGTTAATTATTTTATTACATTACTCTTTATTTATTTATCAGTTAATTAAAATATTTGTAATATTACTTGCCGAGAAAAATAGGACGAACGAGAAGCATCTGTGATTAGAAATCAAACCTGATTCTGTGAGAATTGTTCGAAAAAGTACTTTATTCAAATAATAAATCAGTTATAAAAGTGGTATAGAAGTAATTATTAAACAAACATTTACCTGTTTTTGTTGAAAACTAGTTTATTACTAAAGTAACAACCACAATATGTTTAATTTATCGTATTTCCAAAATGTTTGTGCCGTAGTTTCTCTACACGCCTGAGTTTTCACAATTCTAAATGTATTTGTAACTTTTGGTTCGTGTTTAGTTCTTCTTTTTTCTTTAATACTGAGGTGAATACTGAATTATATTATTACTTTCAGAAAGAGATCTCTACAAACGTTCACGACACCCTATATCGGGTGAAAATGAGAGTTACTTATCACTTTATTATGTTTCTCAATCCGTAGCATATAAGAAATCTATTTTATATTCTCATCGCAGACAAAGAAAAGAACGTTACGAAACTAATATAAAAGAATAACTAACACATACGTATATGTGATGTTCTTATTATATTTATATCTGTGTATAAACAATTCTTTATGTGATATTTGTTGAATTAAACTGTTCTTTTGAAAAATCTCAGGTAAATTCCGCTGCAGAGCAACCCTAGACACATGTTTCTGACTCATCGGTCATCCTCAGTGCTGTGAAGAACTAATATTTAATCAAAGTAATAGATTAGATATTTTCGTATCTAAAAAATTCCCAGTGTAATACCTAACTCATCTGGTCATAATGAATGCATGAGCTTTCACTAGCTAAAGATGTTGCAACGAACTTACTTAAATTACAATATATTTGATATTATAATTGCATAGACCGTCATCAAATTCAGGATTTTTCCTGTTTAGTTCTATAAATGTTCTAGCCGATGATAAAATACTAGTTATTTATATACATTGTCAATTATCTACATACATAACTTATGATATTTTCTATTAGTATATGTGTTTCTGATCCATTAAAACCAGTTGACATTTGAGATATACGTTAGAACATCCTCAGAGTCGATTTATTGTTGTTCGTCTTTATATTCCAAAACGTTATCTTTTCCACTGTCATCAGTATTTTCTTCAATATCAACCGTGTCGTTATTTTTACTGTAATTTTGAATTTCTTTGTTTAACTTTACAAAATTGTAATAAATACCAAAAATATTAGTTTGATCAAAATAGTAGTATCTACAGACCTCGGCAAGCAAGACACATCGTCTGCAGCCAGCATCACAGAGGAGCCATCAATTGCGTAATTGCGTAATCAAGCGGGCAATCCAGTGGCCGAACAAGCGTCTTGTGAGCCAGGCTTAAGTTAATCAAGACTTGTGTAGAGAAAGTAGTCTTGTAAATTATAAAATGATTTCTTTGTTTTTTTTAGTTTCCAAATGTCTTTAATTGTTTAAGTTTTTATACGCTGTTGACAAATGGCTATACATTTTCAAAATCCGTGCCTTATCACACCTTTGCTAGCTAACGCAAGTATTCGTTCCCGAAGTTTGAATAATCTAGGCGCATCAACAGAATTGCCATATTTCACTCTTGAATAGAAATACGCATAGTTAGAAAAATTGAAGCATTTTTATAACTGAAGCTAATATAGCTTGTAGTGACAAATGCTTGCTAAAGACCATTGATTTGATTCTTCCAATCCATCCTTGAATCCCAATATTCAGAAATTTACTATGATTTGTCGATGTTAGCATTGTTCCCTACTAATGAACGTAATTTTTTTCTTCTTTCTTTTAATGAACATTTATTTTCTTTGTTTTTCTCACATTCAACTTCTTAGTATTCGCTTAATACTACTTCTCTAAATCGTGTAGGCTTATTTTTTACTCCTTTGTTAGTTTTTCGTTATCATCTGCTTGAATTATTACTACGTATCACGTCATAAGCAAACATTCTTACTTTGTGCTTTAAGAGGGAAGATAAATTATTAGTGTATATGACGTAAAGTATTGGCCTCAGGAAGCAGGCCTGTGGGTCATTCCTATTTATTGATATCCAGCTCGTTAAAGTTTCCAATCCAAAGTTAGATTTAGTGCTATTTTTTGATTGAGCATGCTTAGATGTGATTTTAGCTAGTATATTGGACCCCGAAAGTCCATCAAGTACAATTTCTCCAATAATATGTCATGGTCCACATTATTAATGTATTTCACAAATTCAGAATCAATTCGCTGCACTTCTTTTATTGCTTATTGATTCAAGAATCTCTCGTAAAATTATATACAATATTGAACGTATAGTTGATCTTCCACTCATGTATGCATTTTGCGCGTTAGTGTATGAAACTTAACATCCGTTTCAATATAGATTTCTGGAATACTTTGTTATATCTGAGTGGCATCGCTCTTATGTCTGAGTGCAATATTACATTTTTCAGTTGTTTCGTTAATTCATTTTTTAAGATTTGTATGCCTCTATTGTGATATGCCCATTTACGCATTCTTCATAAACTTAGTCTACATTTGATTCTTAACTTCTTATGTAACCATAATGTTCTTGCAGATGGACGCACTGCGATGGTTTTTACTGGACAATGCTTTCCAATGCTTTTTTTTGTAGAATATAAAGCAATAGATGATTTAATAAATTTATTGTTTCTTTCCCGACGATCCGTTATTCAGTGTCCTATTTCCCACCGAGTTCATGCCTGTGAGATCAGCCCAAATGTTTCGAGACCGGTTGCTTGACAAACCTGCTCCTTTATGCTGGCTTTGGACCGGCAACATGGATGCTGAATTACTCAATCCACCCAGCACCTATGATGCAGGCGGAGTTAAGGCAAATCGTGGAAAAATCTACTGAATACGAAAACCGGCCTTCATGTTCAAACTTCGTCGATTTAACAAAAGCCTTCGACAGAGCTAGGTTGGGTGACGTAATCGACATACTGAAACATAAGCATGTACCAAACAACCTAATAAAAACTGTGAAACAACTTAATCTCCACACATCGACTCTATATCGATCGAAAGACAAGTGACATACGAAATACCATCACCAACAGGCATTAGACAGGGTGATTCCCTGAGTCTGCTACTATTTAATGCAATAATGGACCAAATAATAGCACACATTACGGAGAACGGAAATGGGTACAAATTATTAACGAGATTAAAATTGTGCAATTTGCAAATGTCTAGGGCAAACACAAAATCACTCTTTATCACAAAAGAACCAATTAGATGTAAACTTGTGGTACAAGACAACGCCATAGAATAGGTAATGGCATTCAACTATCTTCGAGTTTCTTCAAGCGAGGATAGATCGCACGAGATCAAAAACCAAACCAATAGACCGCAAATTATTCGGAGCCTTGAATGACGTTATCTGGAGCAATAGGTACATGAGCAAGCAAGCGAAAGTCATAATTTATAAAACATGTGGTAGAGCCATAATGACATACGCTATGAAGACTAGAGTCCACAGTAGGCGGACAAAAAATTAACTAAGAACTACAGAAATGAGTATCCTAAGAAGTATATTGGGGTACACACTCAGAAGAATCCGCAGTAAAGACATAAGATGACGAATATCAGGTGTTGGATGTAGTAAGATGGAGAAGACAACGACGGAGGCAATGGAACGAACATAATATACCAACAAGATGGAAGGGGACAGAATAGCAAAGATAGTACGGAACGGAATTTTCTGGATAGGGCGACTCCTGGGCAGACCTCGTAAACGCTGGGCATCGACCTCAAACAAAAACTAAGTTGAAGGAACAGGGCAAGGGCGTACATCAAAAGGAAGAAGAACAATAAGTATTTCACTATAAAGTTAAAGTTAAAAGGTTATTTATTATTATTCTTGTTCGTGTTTTCAATATTAAGATAATTTTGAGTCATCGAGGTCTTGCTATGAATAATGTCCAATAACATTTTGTCGGGTACTTCATCTAATTTTTGTAGATCTCGTTCTGTAAAGACAAATTCGATTAATTTCAATACCGATTGTCGTGACATATACGCCAAATTTTATCTCATGAAAAAAAATCGATGATTACATAAAAACAAACGATATAACAAACTAATTGGTTGAAAAAAGTGATAATAATGACGTAAACTACTCTATTCTTTACTTAATTTTTACACTATATATAAATAAAACATACATTCTAGTTGTTCTACGGCATATTTCCATAAAGATGTTGCTCCAAGCCCTCCACTGCAAACATTCGCCTTCTGTAATTGCATTTCCAATTCAACAAATTAGTATTACAACTAATTTTATAAGTGTAGAGTCGATTGAATTACATGTCTATTTGGAATTGCTGTCTTTCTCTACATCCGAACACGTTGGAACGGTATTTCAGGGGTTGTATGTAACTTCAGTTGTTGGAGGGTGAGCTTTCCTCAAAATTTCATTACTCGATTTTTCGTTCCACGTTCCTCCACACTTTCGTTACTCTTTCTTTTTCTTTTTTTTTTTGTTCGCCATTCCCTACGAGTCTTCCTGGCGCATTTACTTCCTTTCCCGTATTTATGTGCGGAGAATTGAATTTTAAATTTAGGAATTTAAGTGAAGGGACGTGTTCTCTTTCGGGCTCGTCCAGACGTATTTCGGATGGTGTGTCGCGACATTAGCTAGTTACTGATGTTAATTCGTTGCGACTCCGAAATATCAAGTTACCGTCGTCGAAAATAAATCTTCGGATATTTTTTGAGGGAGAGCCGCTGGTTCCGACATTGTTAGATTCCTGCCAAATAAAACTGATCTTGTTTGACGTGTTATTTTTTGCCGAATAATGGTGTCTAAAAATAAGTGAGGAAATCAATATTAGAACCGACCCTTGCAAAGCTAAATTAACTATTCATATTTATATGTATGTAACAGCAACGATTTAGACGTGCATAATAAAACTATTTAATACTAACTTAATACTACTTCGCGTCTATATTCTTCCTTTATTGACGTTATAATTTGCTGCGGCCCATTCCAAAGTAATCTAATTCTAATGTAATCTTTTTAAGACAAAGTATAGAACATTCTATTAGTGAATTTAAGAATATATGTCGTTATTAAAATTTGTCAACTGAAACT